>JAJEJO010001772.1:578310-660271 GCA_020662805.1 Glaucomys volans
TCCTTCCTTCCTTCCTTCCTTCCTTCCTTCCTTCCTTTCTCTTTTCCTTTATTTCTTTCATGATCTCTTAAAAAATTTTAAGTGACACATTGTACTTCCTGGGTTATAGTGTGACATTTCAATACATGTATACAGTGTCTAATAATCAGTTCAGATTAACTGGCAAATCTTTGCTTCAGATGTATACCCTTTCTTTGTATTGAGAACATTCAAAATTATTTCTACTAGTTCCTTGAAATATTCAATTACCTGCTGTCAACCATAGTTATTCTACTGTGCTATAGAACATCAGAAGTTATTCTTCCCATCCAACTGTGTCCCTAAACCCATTAACCATCTTGTATTTTTCCACCATGCCTCATCCTTCCCTGGCTCCAATACATTATGATAGAAAATTTTAATAGCACAATCCACAAATGGCAGAAGCTACACTCACATGGAGCAGGCTGTGGAGACCCTGTGATTCTGAAGTATGTGCCTCTCTCCATATGCCCATGAGCATCACTTTTGAAAGGGGAGGCAGCCAGCTCTATTGTGTCTTAACCCAAGGACACATCCAGCTAGTACTAATAATCACTAATTCTCTTGCAATATCTCCTGAGCCAGTGTATCTTGAATCCACATGTTAACTTTTAAGCCTTAGTTTCCTCAAAACTACCACAACTCACAGTTATTCTATGGGGTAAGTATAACATAAATAAGAAAACCTCATAAAATATACATAGTATGTTTCGTTGTCCTAAATCTCATAAGCCCAGCACACAATGATATTTATGTATTCCATTTCTAGGAAAGTATTTTATAGAAACATTAATGCCAGGGAATATGTTTACTAATTCAATGGATATTGATTGAGCAGAGGCTAGGTGCTAGATGCTCCCAGACTTATTAAGTTTGATTAGATATGCGTCTTTTATCCTCAAGGAACCTAGAGATGAAGATAAAGAAGTAAGCATCAGCTATTATTTGGAGTGACCACTATGGGAAAGGTAAGGGGTATTTAAGAGCACATTATCCCTCCTCAGGGGACAATGTCACCTAAGATTCCTAAGAGCATGTTCCTGAACTAGGAAAAAACGAATTGGTGTTGGACAAAGTAAGTCAGGTAAGGAGGAGAGGAAAGGGTGGAGGCCTCAAGAAAAGCCCATGTTGTTATGCAAGGGAGACTAGGGTGGGTTAGGTAAGTGAGCACCCTGCACAGAGACACACACTAGTTTGCAATCTCAATTTCCAGTGCTAATAAATGATATTCATTTCCACTTTTTGTGGGTTTTCAAGTCATACAAACCAAAACTGGAATCACATCCCAATTTGGTTACCTAATAGTTTTTTGATCTACAGCAAAATAAGAAAACGTTTTAAGCCTTGATAGCTTCTTTTGTAAAAGAAATGTGGGATTATCCAACTTCTGACAATGTTGGAAGAATTAAATGAGAAAAGGTTTATAAAGCATTTAGCAGAAAGCTTTATACATGCTAAGCTCTCCAACAGTGTGAGCTTCCTGTTTTTTTCCTTTAATTTTCTCTAATGTCACAAATACTCTAAAGAAGTGTATTCATACTATTTTGTTCCTACAGCGAGGTAGATTAAAGACAAAAATGCACCTATAAATTGAAATATATCACTAGCTATTATTAAAGGAGAAGATAATAGTTCTTTCTAAAAGTTTTCACAGGAACCATGCAAATATAATAGAGTCCCCATCACTAGATTGAAGTGCTTTATTTTAGTGGTCAACTTAGGAAGTCAGCAAGCTGGAGTGGAAAATACATACTTCATCAGGTCAAGTTGGGTCATTTTGAAAAGAGAACAAAGTATTATAATATAATGAAGGTTCTTTTGTCTTTTTTAGATGGTTGGGTTAGAGGAGAAAAAAGGGAGTTCCTTTAAGACGGGTGTAGTGTCCCATTGGGGCACACCAATAACATAAAAAATATGTCTAGATTTCTGAGAAAGGCAAACCTCTGTTGTGGGAAAATATGTACATGCTAATAAAATGAACATTCATGTGCAGTGTTGTTAGAGATGGAGTCAGGTTTTATGCGTACATAAACCTGTACAATTCAGGGGGTCTTCTTTCAGGAAAAAAATTAGAAACCCAAAATTAGGTATGTGTATTAGTTTTCTAATGCCACTATAAAAATATTACCATAAACTACTGAATGCAGTGACTCTGGAGGCTGAGGCAGGAGGATCTCCAGCTCAAAACCAGCCTCAGCAAAATTGAGGTACCAAACAACTCAATGAGACTGTCTCTAAATAAAATACAAAATAGGGCTGGGGATGTGGCTCAGTGGTTGAGTGTCCCTGAGTTCAGTCCCTAGTAATCCCCCCCAAAGAAAACAGAAAAAAAAAAAACTACCATAAACTTACTGACTTACATAAGGTCAATTTATTTCATCATCAATTTGCAGATCAGAAGTTCAAAGTGAGGACCAATGGATTTAAATCACCATGTCAGCAGAGTTTTCCTCTTATCTGGAAATTCTAGAGGGAACCCATTTTCCTGCCTTTTCCAGCTTCTAGAGGCTGCCTGAATTCCTGGACTCCTAACCCTCTTTCATCTTGAAATCATCAATGATTGGTTGAGTCTCACATTAGGTCATGTCACTCTGACACTGACTCCTCTGCCTCCCTTTTCCACATTAAATGACTTTGTGATTATCTGTGACTTCCTAGATAATTTAGGACATTCCCCTTCTTCTAAGGCCAGTTGATTTGCAACCTTAATTCCATCCCCATCATGCATTCTTGTTTTATATCAATGTGAGTGTATTTATAAATTCTAGTTATTAGAAGGTGGGTATCTTTGAGAGGTCATTATTCCATGAGCCACAATATAAAACAAATATTCAGACTGAGAAAATCAACTAATCACTTCCTCTTTCCAGATTCAAGTTCTTTTACAGTGATAATTCATTAAAAAATGTTGACATAAAAATACTTCTGATTAAACATGACTTTTTCTCCTCACCTTCAGAACTCTATGACTCCTGATAATATCCAGCACTCATGGAGCACCTGAGATGAAGAATATCAAAAGTCAAGCTCCTTCAGCTTCATAGTTGAACTGCTTTTAAGAATTGATCATGGCAGAGCAGACAAGTCAGAGGGCCCTGACAAGGGGTCTTGGGAAGCCATCTGAAGTCAGTGAAATTAGCAGGAGTAGCCACATTTGATAAAGGCATTCAGTACCTGGATTTACGGGAGACTTTTCAATCATTGGGAGATCATTTGGTGTGTTAGTCAGGCCTTCCTGGCTACCCAAGAACTTGTACCTTGTATTTTTCAATTTCTTTTGAACTCTGCTCACCTCTAAACTGTCAGCTTGCAACATTGTTCCTCAATGAAATTGCAATACTGAAGTTGCAGAACTGGAAGTTGTAAGATCCAGAAACAAGTACATCCCTGGGATTAATGCTTCATGAAATTCATCACAGGTAAAGCAAAACAGAAACAAAAACAAAAAACTGGTGTCAACTACTTTTTAGTTTGTTCCCATATAACAAGTGGTTTCATAATATGTTTGCAAAAGCTGGAAAGCATTTATTAAACCCAGATTTGATTATAAACCTGCTCCACTGAAAATTTGAACATAGAATATGGACCCACTAGTATGTAGAATTTTTTCTTCAACAAAGTGTAATTCAAAGTAACGTGTGCATTAACAGGTTCTGCATTTCTGATCATGGGATGTGGTCACTATTGCCAGAACACTGACCTTACCCTTCTCCTCAGAAGTGGAAACTGTACAATGAAGCCTTTTAATTATCACCTTACCTGAAAGAGATTAGCTGAGATACTCCCTCAGTGTGTATTGTTTTAATCACATCACATTTAAATTATTAAATTCAGAGTGTTTGTAACTTATTTCTATAGGACCTGGCTTAGGATCTTTAAGTAATCATCACACATTTAAAGTAAAAATTTTGATTTAAAAATGCTGTTAATACTTTTCCCCTTGCACTTTTGATATTTTTAAATTGTTCTTATGGGTCACAATAGATAATTCAGTGCTAAAGTGAGGTTAGCTTCTAGGTTAACAGCGAAGGGTTTTGTTTGTTATATAACTGTTTTGGTTTAGGTATGAAGGACCCCCCAAAGCTCACCTGTGAGACAATGCAAGATAGTTTAGAGGTGAAATGATTGGGTTATGAGATTCTCAACCTACTCACTGTGTTAATTCACTTGAATGGATTAACTGATTGGTAGCTGTAAGCAGGTGGAGTATGGCTGGAAGAGGAAGGCAATTGGGGGCATACCTTTTGGATTTATATTTTTGTCCCTGGTGAGCAAAGCTTTTTCTTTCTGCTCCCATTTAACATGATGTTCTGCCTCACCCCAGGCCCAGATGAAGGAAGTGGAGTGGGCCGCCTATGAATGAAGACTTCTGAAACCAGGAGCACCAAATAAACTTTTCCTTCTCCAAAATTGTTCTTGCCAGGTCTTTTGATCACAACAGGAAAAAAAAAACAAAAACAAAAACAAAACAAACAAACAAAACACTTGACTTAAACAATTGGTTTGGATTTTTTGTTTTGTTTTGTTTTGTTTTGGGGGAAGTGGTCCAGAGGTTTAAGCTATTTTTCCTGTAGTTTGCAGCCTTATCCCAGGTTCTCTGGTGTTCCCTGGTTGCTTTCTGGCTGCTCTTTCAATAATGCTAATGACATGCCAAATTTTATCTGCCACGACTTAGGCAATAGATGAAAATCAGTTGGTTGATATGTCTCCACCACTACGTATCCCTATTTTCCATATATGGTGTGTACTCACTCCCAGTGATATATTCCAATCTGATATATTTTTAAACAAATCAATGTAAGGACTACAGTAATAACAAAGTAAATTTGCTTATTATATGTACAACAACAAAAAAAAGAATTGAAAAACATCAGGGCAGGTAGGATGTACAGTTTAGTTTGGAAACTTACTCTTTTACAAATGTATAAATTTAATCCATCAATGATTTTGGCAGATAATTGTTTTTGTTTGTTTTATAAAGTCAATTTTATTGAATGAATGTGGACTTCTAGTATTAGAAAAGTATTGAAATGCTTCCCAATTGAAAGATAGATTTCTTCCAGTAAATCATTTCTTTAGTCATATAAATCAGTTGATGGTTTGTCACTTACCACATTTAGATGATATGATTTGTTTTTCAAGATACATCTCTCTTATCAGTTAAGGTGGACTGTTTTTCATGTTTCTTGTATAATATGTGACACGTGGGAAGCTATATGAAGTGATGTTTAAAGGATAACAAAATCTCTTATGCTTGAAAAAAATAGGAAAATGCCTTCCACTTTTAACTCAAAAGTACAAAAAAGAAACCTCTTTTTTCTACCTTTAAACAAACGACCAAGCATTTAGAATGGAACTCATAATGACTTCTAGAATTTTGTTGTGGTCTCCTGATTGTTTCCTGTCTGCTTATTAAGATGGTGCTTTCTTTCATGTCATTACTCTCTGATTGGGAAAGGGTCAAGTAGTGTTTCCTTCTGCTTTTCTCTTCAAATTAGAGAAAATAGTGCAACAGAAACTCAAAGAATATTATTTAGGCTTAAAAGAGAAAGAAATCTTGTCATTTGTGACAACCCATTGTTGTCACAACATGTTTGGCATTGTGCTAAATAAAATATGCCAAGCACAGAATAACAAATACTGCATGATCTCACTTATGTGTGAGAACTTGTAGGAGCAGTTAAATCTGTAGAAACAGGAAGTAGAATGGTGGTTGCCACAGATGGAGAGGAAGAGGAAATGGAGAGATGGTGTTTGCAGTCTACAAAGTCTTATTTAGGCCAGATAAATAAGTTTTGGGGATCTAATGGCAGAATGGAGACTATGGGTAGAATATGGTATAATGTACTTTAAATTTGCTATAAGAGTAGATGTTAAATATCCTCATCTCCCAAGAAACAATAACTATTAGAGGAATAGAGCAATTAATTAGCTTTATTGTGATAATCATTTCACAATATTTATGTACCTCTAAACATCACATTGTACACCATAAATACATATACTTTTAAATTTTGACTTGAATCTCAATAAAGCTAGAAAAAAGCATTGTAATAAATTATATTTTAAAAATCATGTAGATCTTTGCTTGGGATCAGCTGTGATTGTGGTAGTTGATTTTAACAAGGGAATCATTCTAGAAGTATTTGCCACACACTAGACTAAGCACTTATTTTCTTTATTTCCTCTGATTCCCATAACAATACTGGGAGGGAGGTATTATTATCTCCATTTTTCTCATGAAAATTGACTTGTAAGTGGCAGTAAACATTCTCCATGGTTCTCACTTTAGCAAAAGTAACCTGTGTCCAAGAGAGATCCCTGTTCTCCAAGGTGCATCTTGAAGTCAGCAGGTTCCTCACCTCAACACTGTTGATAGTGTTGCATTGTGTCTAATAAGGACTATTTAAAAGACAGGAGCACCAGACACTAAGTATTAGCCATTTGAAGGGGATTTGAAACATTCTGACATTTAAAATCATTATTGAGATTCATGGTTTTTGATATATTTTCTGTGGGTGGTTACTGCTCTAAAGGAAAGTTAGTATTCAGAGATTGTGCACAACTAGTAGTATATTTGACTTTGAAGATTGTGTTGTTCACTACATGGAATTTAGAAACATTTCTTTCTTTGCTCTGCAAGTCAATATAAACCAGTCATTTGCTGACTCTCTATTTCCATCCAGTACTAGAGCTATCTTTAGAATGCCAGGTATTCTCTGTTTCCCACCAAAGAAGAAAACTCCACAACAGGACAGAAGATTTTGGAAATGTAATTGGGAAGAGAACTGCCTCCCCTCTCACAGCATGGCTCAGACCTAATGGTTTTATGGAAACACTGGAGAGGGGTTCTACAATACAGAACTCTGAATGGAACCAGGATTATGAAGTCCCTGGAGGACTACCTAAAGCCACTCTGCCACCTAGTGGCCTGGCCTGGTCACCCATAGAAGAAAGAAAAACTACAAGGGCAAGACTCAATTTGTAACAAAGGTATCACTCATTTCCTCCTAGAGGGCTCTTGGAAGACTCCTGCAACCAGATTCTTGGACTCTTGATGATTATTACATGTGTTGGGCAAATCTTCCTATTATCCAAAGTTGACTCCTTCCAGATTGCAGTGGAGAACACATCGTGAGCCAGGGAGCATTCATAAACACCTAGTGCAAAGGTGTGAGAGTAGAAGATGCAGGGACTGAGGTTCAGGCAGTAAGAGTGACTCAGAAACTCAGAGTGGAGCAGAAACATGTTTCTAGAACCCAATCAGGAAATCTCCCCACAGGGCATCCTATAGAGCTTCACCTTGCTGGGCATTCAGCTTAGTGTGAGTGTTTGTTTAATATTAAGGACTCTGTCTCTGTGTAGCTGCAGAATTAATATTATGAAATAAATACTGCCTACTGCTGTATTAATTAGAAGGGAAACAATGGACAAACTGTAAGAAATCACATAGATTCCATAGAAATAGAATCAATAGATTCAGCTGAATATAATGAGCTCAAATTCACAGGGAAAATAGCATTGGGGAGGAATCCAAATGCAGTATATTTTTATGTAATTATTCTTATAATTTTATATTTAATAGTCTGAAGTGAAGCCTTTTGTTTCCATTGAACATAGGTTGTAAAATACTTGGCTCATAAAAGCATTAGGATGAGGAAATGAGAGAGAGGAAAAAAGAAACCCTTTGTTTTTAAAAGCAGTCTTTCGTTGTTTTCCTCCCTGGTTGTGAATCTGTCCCCTGAACTCATTGCTGCCTCATTTAGAAATTTTTCTCTGCTCCCAAAGGCCTCACTTTAAACTTTCCATCATGTTTAAAAACAAATGGAGATGCTGCTTAATTCATTTTGCTTTCCAGGGAGTAAAGGAAATGAAAATTAAAAGTGGTTTCACCACCTGTACAGAACGCTAGAATGCTGAGGTTTTAATGGCAATATTACAAGAAAAATTGTATTTTTGTGTTTGCTGTTCATCTTTCTAAAAGAGCACTCCTTGTCCGCCTCAAATGGCAATATTGTAAGCATATAGAGAGCCGAGTTGTACACTGTGCCTTTGTAGTGACCAGGCACTGGTAATGCATTCAGAAATCAGCTAAAAACAAGCCAAAGAGAACAATGAGTACAGGCAGGAAATGCTGAAAGTGCTAAGAGGGCCCCATTTTCGTTGGCTGCAGACTCTACCTTAAGCCCATGGCCAGGAATCTCAGAGACAAACATGAACAGGCAGAAAAAGAGCAGAGGAAGGAGATGTGATGAGAATGAAACCCAGATTACAGGGTCTGCACTCTGGCAACGTATCTATGGGTTGCTTAACTCTGTGTGAGTTGCCAAGAGTCTGCAAACTGCATTTTTTCCTCTACTCAAATAGAATAATACTAATATGAGCTTCACGTGATTTTCAAAATTAAGTATCCTCTTTCTCTGAACAGTTTAGCAGTGTCTGATGCTAGAAGTCAGCACTTACCACATGTTAATTCTTACTTGCATGCTAGACTGTCTTAGCTTCCTATCCTGTTGTAACAAATCACTACAAATTTAAAGGCTAAAGCAATACAAATTCATTATTGTACATTGCTGGAGGTCAGAAGTCCAAAAAACGTCATGGGTGGCTGAAGTCAAGGTGTTGGCAGAGTTTGCTACTGTACAGGCTCCAGGGCAGAAGCCACTCTTTGGTTTTCCCTGCTTTTGGAGGCTGCTGTCTTCCTTCAGCTCTAGATGCCATGTCCCCAACCTCCTCTTCATCACATCATCTTCCCCCTCTTCTTGTCTTACAAGGACACTTGATTACATTTAGGTCTACCCAGGTAATCCAGGATAATACCCCTGTCTCAAGACCCTTAACTGAATCACATCTGCAAAATCTCTTCTACCAGGTAACATTTCACTACTTTCTGGAAATGCAAACATCGACATCTACAGGAGACTTATTTGGCCTACTACATACACCAACAGGATCATGAGATCCTTTAATTCAAAGACTTTTAGAAAGTCACATATCTTTGAATTTCCAATTGTAACTGCTCTCTGCAGAATCACTTCACTGGGGGATTTCTGCTTGTTTGTGGGTTTTGTTTGTTTCAACTGAATTTGGCCAAACCTCAGTAAATTCAGTGATTTTGATATGGAAAGTGTGAGATGGGGGAGGGCTTCTAGCACATATTTTCCAATAGCTAAATGAGTTGTTTCTAATTCTTTGTCTTTCATTCAATGAATATTTATTAATATGGAAGGAAATTAATTTTAGACATCCAACCACATTTTCTATTAAGAATCTAAAATAAAAATTTAATAAATGGGACATAGAAAATCATTCTTCCTTAAACTGCAAAAATCTCCACAAATAAAATAGAAAGGAGACTAATTTGAGCATGAGATTGCCAGACAATAATATAAAGCTGATCTGTTACCAATGGAAAGAATATTTGCAAGTGTTTAGAATTGTTTGTTTTCAGCCACCATTAATCTGACATTATCTGCTTTCTCTCCCCTTACCACCTATGACAGCAGGGACCTCCTATCTCTGTTTATATTGACAAGCAAACTTGTTTCTGCCTCATGACTCAGTGGAGATGAGAACACTAATTTATTTGAGCATATTGATGCCAGTGCCACTTGAAGAAAAGGTGGCAGCATGTTCTGAAGAAAACTTACCCTTCATGAGCATTTTCCCACCAATGCAATTGAGACCTTAATAATTTTGCTGATGAGTTAATGGACAATAGAACAGAGAGGTGAGATACTGATGAGAACACCCTCCCCCCACCAATAAACAAAAATCATAAGGGTGTGAGGCTTTATATGGCAGTAAAGAAAAAAGATTAGCATTATATTAAACTCATTTTTGTGATTCCAAATGATCATTAATAACATTTGTGTGTAAGGAGAAATTTTTAAAGATACTCAAATACAGTAGGACAAAGAATATAAAACTATCAAGACTCAAATCCCAGCTTGTGACCTTGGGTAAGTTACATAAACTTCTGTGCCCTAGTTTTCTCATCTGTAAAATGATGATAATAACTCTCTCATAGGATTTTGTGAGATTAAAAGATTTCACATTATGAAGCACTCTGAACATTATCGAGCACACGGTAGGTATTGTGCTACTTTGCTAATACTTTTAGGGGGTCTGGACTTAAAATCAGGGTGTCATCATAAAACTTCTCAATGTAAATGGTGTCAGTTAATAATGAAGGTACATTTTGCATTTAGCATCTGAAGTCACGAAACATCACAGCTTGGATGTAGTTTTCAGGGATCTAAGAGCTTATGAATGGTTAGTTTAATTGGAAACATACCTCCTCGTTCTCAACTCCATGTTTTCCTATTTCACTATCTCTCTTAATTATTAAATAGCGCCTTGTGCTCTTCATCAGTGGGTTGAACTTGAACAGTGCTGTAGGCACAAGGAGAACCAGTCTCAAGAAATTTTTGTGATATTACCAAATTAACATTGCAACTTCACTTTTTTTCATGCACTGCTTTTGAGTTTATTTTTTTCCCTAATTTTAATGCAGTTTACAGCCTATCATATTGTTTTCAGCTATGATATGACACCATTACTTCAATTCACGTGGTTGTAATTTAAAAGTGGTATAAGCCTGTGTACATGCATGAATGCACAGATGGTGTGACTCTACTTTGTGTACAACCAGTGAAACAATAGCTGTACTCCATTTGTGTTCAATGAATCAATAAGTAAATAAAAAACAATAAAAAAAAGTGGTATAAGGAACACACAACTAAATTCTCTCCTGCTATCTAGCACTTTCAATAGTAAAACTGTCATTTTAATATTCACTCAGCAATTTATGTGTCTCCTTTCTCAAATTTGTACATAACTCTGGAGGAAGGAAAGACATACTAATTATTTATTAGGATCCTAAAGTTGCAATATACTGGCACACTGGCCAGGAAGTTTGAAAGAATCAGCAATGCGTTGATGCTGTATGAAACAAATTATCATTTGGATAAATTGATGTTTTGAGTGTTGCTCTCAGCCTTGACCTTTCAGGACCACAGTAGCCTGTCGCAGCGGCTTACTGCAGCAGGTGTCTTTGGTGTTTGGCAGCTCCTTTATAAGTAGCACAGATTTCAGTAAGCATATCTCACACTGACTTCTGTAGCTCACCTTGACGGATGCAGGTGCAGCTCTGACCTAAGTAAGCATGAATGAGATAGGGATTAGATTACCAAGGAAAAGGGAGTCTCTTAGTTCCAGTTAAGGCTCACTTGATACAGGCTCTCTAGGCACTGAGGGGTGAAATGATTTTTGTTCCTGTAGTGTTTCTTGTCGCCAAGGCTGATACTCCCATCTGCAAAGATAAATAATATCTACGTGGCTATAAAATAAGTGGGTGAGGTTGTCGCCTTTGTAGTGTTAGTGTTTGACATTAATAGAGGCTATTAGTTTAGCTACTTGGAATTCTTTCCTTTTGCCACACTTAAAAGGGCATTCACTCCAATAAGAGTACAGATGAGACCTTCCAAGAGCTACTCTCTTGGACTTACTATGACTTGTTCATAGTTGTGAGTCATCTCCCATCACGTAGCTTCAAACAGACTCATATTTGGTCACTGAATAAGCAATGACTAGGACATAAGATTTCCACAATCTAGATTGCCTGGATTGATCCATACAAGGAGGGTTGATTGGATTGGTCAATAAATTGAGTATAGTGAAGAGAGATACATTATGTTGAAATAGATTTTACTTGAACCTGAGTTTAAGAAATATAGACAATTAGTATAAAGTTAAAGCCCCAGATTCTACAAAGAAATATAACCCATATTCATTTTAGAAATAAGATTTGCAGATAATTTGTAAAACAAAAAAAAAATCACACAGGAGTTAAATCGAGAATAAAAAAGGTTAAAAATTCTTGTAGCTTGGGAAATGATTTTGTGTTTGGAAAGGCAAAGAACAAAAGCAGAGGACAGATTTTTAAGAAATCAGGAAACACAGGGAGCCACCTAAGAGGTACCTTGACATCATTACCACCAGAACAGAACTAGGTGAAGGAGAAGATGAGCTACATTTATTCCAAATGTTCTTCCTCTGGAATGATGAAATTTCTCAGCACTCAGCAGTCACTTGAATAACTTCCCCAAAAGGAGCCCCCATTTCAGAGTGTTGAGAGGCATCATCATACACCTGCATCACCAGCTTGTGACAACAGCAGTTGGGGAACCAGCTCAAAAAGCCTGAGGAGGGCACATGAAGTCAGTATAGATTACACAAACCTTTGAGAGGGCAAAATTAAGCAGATTATAAGGCACTGTAATCACTACTAGGTTTACTCCAGAGGACCATCATTTGGTAGTTTAAACCATAGATATTGCCCCTTCCCTATTTAAAGTTGATTTGACATAATTTTTCAGCATTTACCACTTTTAAGGGACTGACTGTTCTAGTTCCTGAGAATAGAAAGGGAACAAGGTTCACAAATCCCTGAACTCATGGAACTACATCTCAGATGGACAGATGCATTGTTTGGGATCCATGGGGGAATTTAAGATATCTCAAAATGTAAAGGATGGAGAAGCAAGGAAATTTGCAGTACCAGTAGTGCAAATTTGCAAACTCTTCAAAGAACTCAAATATCACTCTGAAAGATGGGAGTCAGTTGCAAAGCTTGATTCTCTTCACTACATCTGATAAGCATAGTACTCCAATTAACTAATACATTGAGGAAAGCAGGCTCCTAGATCTTAGACCTTCGACAATTGGAATAGTTTGCACGAGGTTCTGGTAAGGAGTAAGTGAAGGAGACTGGCTCTTTTCTGTTTTTGGTCTTTAACAGTAATCAGTATCCAGTTAAACCAAGTACCGTGGTATAAGAAAGACTGGGGATCTGTTATGGTTTAGTTATGAGGTGTTCTAAAAGCTCATGTGTGCAACAATACAGGATTTTTCAAAAGGGAAATGATTAGATCAGGAGAGGTATAACCTTATCAGTGGATTGATCCATTTGGTGGCTTAATAATTTGAATGAATTAATGGGAAGTAATTGAAGGCAGTAACTATGGCTGGAAGAAGTAGGTCACTGGGGGCGTATCCTTCCAGACTATGTTATCGCTGGCTCCTTTCATTCAAGCTCTTTCTACTTCCTGGCTATCATGGACTGAGTGTTGTTTCTCTACCCTGCCCTTCTGCCATGATGTTCTGCCTCATCTCAGGCCCAAAACTATGGAGTCAATCAAACATGAACTGAATCTCTGAAACTTCAAGCCCCAAATAAACCTTTCCTATCAATTGTTCTAGTTTGGTACATTGGTCACAGCAATGTACCACTGACTAAAATAGGGTCACTCATTTGGATGCTGGGGTTGCCTATGTTAAAGTCATGGAGACAGTCCTGTGAAAATCTTATGTGATTCATTAATTGTTAAAAATTATGGTATATGAGAGATTTTCAGTAAAAATATTTGAAATTCAAAAGTTCTGAATGTACCACCCTCCTTCCAGGGAAAGTGACTCAAGCCTCAACTGCTAAGGGAGGCTTAACTTACCTAGGCATTTAACCAAGACTCATCTGATTGAGATTGAGCAGAGGAACACATGGATGAGGCAAAAAAAAGTTGAATTTGATTTCTTCTACTTTAGAACTTTTACTTTAGAACTTTTGTTCAATTTTAATTTAAAATATGACAGGGATTTAAATAGTGGGCTTGGAGTTTTCCTTATGATTTAATCATGACAGGCAGTATTCATAGTTCGAATTTATAATACTTTTAGAGTTGTCTTATTTCAATAGGGTACCATGTACATGCATTTCCATGCCACCTGCATATAATATTGGATAACCTGGCTGATCGCATCTTTGGTAAAACATGGAATGGGGAAGGAACTTCTTAGGTTACAGTCTGGCTTGGAGATTACTTTGTCCTATACACTCTTCATCTCTTATCTTTCTGCATCCTAAGATACCAGAGATCCTAAGATAAATGAAGTTGATGCACTGGGAATGTTTTCATAAGGTAGAAACTGAGCCTATTTTCATGGACTCTTAGTACTTATAGAGAGGATGGTTTGACTTATTCGATCCTTATTTTGAAGCCCAGAGGATGAAGGGAACAAAATCTAGGGCCATTGGGAGGGGCTTCCTCTATCATGTTAGGCATGCTTTCTCTTAGATCACACACCGAGCTACCCCATCAGCCACCTTCACTTCTTATTTTGAGCATGATGAGAAAGAAAGAGGGAAACAGAGCCCCTACCATTTTTATATAATTTTTTTCTCTGCAGAATCTCTGGGGAGAGGCCTGGGGATTTCAGCAGAGATCCAAGCCATCTTCCCCAACTGCCTGCTGGAAGCCAAATCTGATATCTCCATTTTAGAGATAATAGGCAGAGATCGAATGAAACTGTGAGGTTGCTATCACTTCAAAGCTAAGGAAATTCCTCAAAATTCGGCAACTTTCCTAGAGACACGTAAGTGCAAGAAAGAACTGAAAACTGCATCTGTCTCATATAAAAGCATCTGTTCTTCCCACATTGCATCCCTCAAGATCCTTGTCTGCCTCCTTCACTACATGTCCCACAACTTAGCCTGGGGCAGCGTTTTTCATCTGTTATGCCATGCTAATTAATGTTCAATAAATACCATATGTTCTTTTAACTTTTCATATTTTTCCATATACTTCCCCTGCTTTTTTGACTTGGATAATTCCTATCATCCTTCAGCTACCCACTTACTCTGGTCTTGTTTATTCTAGAAGCATTCTAGACTCTTCCAGATGCCTACCCTTCCACAATTTTCCCAACATTTCTCATGATAGCATGTTTCACAGTAGTACCTGATTAACTTCTGATTATGTGTCTCTCTGCTTTCTTAATTCTTTTGGAAATGTTCTTAATTCTTTTGAAATTTCCTGCACCAGCAATCTGATCATGCAGTAATTTATTAGTATTCACAGAACAAAGTTCCTTCTCATTTTCCAACACTTTACTCCAATGAAATACACAATTCATCTCAGTTGATCCAGCACTTAACAGCATTGAAGAGGTTAGAATTACCTGCAAACACAAGGGAACACTGGAACTTCCTTCCTCTGATCTTGGATAATCAGACTAAACAAGGAGCCTCAACACTGATGCCTGAGGGACTGCTCTTTTCAAGCTTCACTCATCCATTTATTGTCAAAGAGATGGAAGGGCAAGATCTATGACAAAACATCTCTCCCTTTACAGACAGTTGCTTTTAAAACAAAGCACCTTTCTTTGAAGCCCTGTCCAAAGTTTTGAAATTCTAAATATGTGTACTTGTCACACGTACTGGACATCAGTTTCTCAGCCTGTATTTTTTACTTTAATTATTTATTAGTATTTAATTGCATCTACTATATACTACTATATACAATGTATAATGATCAAATATCCAGAATATATAAAGAACTCAAACACCCTCACTAAAGACAATCGAAAAAGCTAGTCAAATATGGTCTTCCTCTAAGGAAACTGTCTTTGTCTATTTGAACTACTCACTGTTCACAATCAATACTCTTTATTTGGAAATTGACTCATTGGTCCTCTATTTCCTATGCTCATCAGGGAATGTAGGAGAGAACATAAACCATTTCAGAGAACCCAATTTTCATACTGCAGTGGAGGCAGGAGTCTGCTTTTCTCAAAGAGTTAATGTACTTCTCTGGGAATCTGCTTCATTTCCAGAATGACTTAAGCACTGAGGAAAATTTGCTTTAGAGTTGGGTCTGCTGCAAGATAGATCATGTCTTCACATATTTGTGAAGTACAGGACATAGCATGACATACAATTTGTCAAATTGTGTTCATTTGTGCCAAAGCAGTCCTGCAGTTAGAGCTACTTACCAAAGTTTCTATTCTGTCATTTTTGAGATTTAAGAAAGGTTTCAAGACCAAGTACTATCACTTACATGTGATACTGCACCAACCACTGATGATAAATCACATTTGCAGCCATTTGAGGTGCATTTACTCACAGATGATATGCATTTTACAATTCATGGCAAGCTTTATAATTCATCTGATTTGAAGTAGGTCACAGGAAGTGTTAGACTTTCAAAACTCTGTATGCTATGTTTTATTTTCTTTTCCTATCAGAGAGTCTCACTATTTTTAGCACTGGTGGAAACTTTGGAGATGATGTCATGCGGTCCCTTCGTTTTATAGATTGAGAGCCTGAGACCTAGGAAGGTTAATTGATTTTCCCTAAGTCCCAGAGCTAGTTAGTGGCAGTGCCAAAACCAGAACCCATATTTTCCTGTCTCAAAGGCTCTTTCTACTATACCAGGCCACTTCCATCTCTTACTATGCAAACCAGACTTTTGAAGTGCATTATTAAAGGATTATCTATTCTACCCTTAGTGGCTGGGTCAGCAATAAGATTATTAAATTTTTATCTCTCTTAGAGCTCTCTAAACTGGGAGATTCTCATCTGCCAGACTTAATCTGCCAAAAATATGCGGAGAAAAGTAATGAGCACACACAGAAGTCACAGAATTAGACACTGAAAGTCATTAGCTAGGCAACCCCTGATACAATCTATAGCCAAAATATTTTGTGATTAAAAACAAGCGTTTCTCTTTCCACTTGCACCTCCATGAAAGCCTGCACATGGATAACCTGGTAAAACAGCAGAGCTCACTCCTGGAAGTGCCTACACTCTGACATCTGCGTAAATGCCAAATGAATCTGCCGTATGATAATGAATACAAAATGAATTAATAATGATATGTGAATCATGAATACAATTTACTGTTCCTCAGACAAAATAGTGTCTTTTTTAGCATGCACCTGCATAAACCACCTCCTGTAGGTCTCAAAAACCTCCTGTCTCTCTTCTGACACATCACCGCCATCTACTGTCACTGAGCGGGAAGGCAGCCTTCCTCAAAGCCTGCTGCCCGAGCTTGCTCTGCTCAGGTTTGCTCTTCATTCCCAAACACATGCACTGAGTTTGTATTTTGGAAGTCTTTTCCTATTGAAGAGTGAGCTCTCTTCACTTTTGCATTTAATTTTTAAAGCAACTTAAAATTACTCCAGGGGGAAAAAATTGGCAGTGTGTTCTCTCATACCACACAATCTGAACACAGTGTATAATACCACCTTTAATTCAAACGGTTTTTGTTAAAACTATAATAACAATACATTTATTATTCACTTGCTTCTTCTAACTGGAAACTTCTTTAGGGAAGTTTATTTGCTTATCAAACACTCCTAGGCCTTCCATATATTTTCCCCATAATGAGTTCAACATTTCTAAACTCCTCAGAGACGTCATTAGTTCTATTAACTTTGCTCCTCCCACCCTGTAGTGGATATTTTCTGGTGGTTATTTGTTGCCTTCTCCCAGCCCCCAGCATCCATTCTTTTCCTCATTGTCTCTGAACTTCTCCTGTTGGAGCAGGGGATACTAAGAAAGGATTGAGGTTTTGAGGGATAGTTGGGAAGTTATGGTGGAAATTTAGATTCAAGATAACTATCACTTTGCCCTAGACCATGGGTGGCAAAGGTGGTAAGGGGTGGCAGGATTGGGGATATATTTGGACGTTAGGGTTAAAAGTGTTGCTGATGAATTGGATATGAGGTATGAAAGAAAGACTCCAGGTGATGTGTACATTGTTTTCCTGAACAATTGATTTGGAGAGGAAACCAGGAGGCCTCTTTAAGACATTTTGAATTTGAGATATCTAGTTGATATTCAAATAGAACTGTCTAGTGGTGGGTGTCTCTTTCAAATGTTGATTTCCTTTCTGAAAATTTATCTTCTCATAATGTGCTGACGAGCTAGGAAGACAAATTAAGCCGCTCTGCCTTTGTTGTTCATAGGAGTAGAGTTGTAAATAAGTGTGTTGGTCTGAGACGTAAAAGAATAAATTATTCAGATTCTTTTATGGAAAGTTCAGAAAATCTGAAAACTCTTTACACAGTGCTAAAATTCATATGAAAGCAATGATAATCTCTTTTAGAAATGTACTCCTCTGCGATCTCTGGATTCTTCCTCATGTTTTACATGCTCTGATTTGGGTATAAAAACTGAAATGAAACAAAGGCAAATACAGTCTTCTTTTTCTTCATCTGTGCAGTGTGGTAACTTGATCACCTAATCTACCAGGTACCCAGCTCTAACCCTTCCAATCTGTGATGGCATATAACTAAAATGGAGCATGTACTTCCTTTGTAACTAGGCCACCCCATTAAAACTCAGTTCATTTATTTTCCAGATTACAGTTTTCACAATCATGTCATCTTTAAAAGTATTTACCAAGATTTAGGAAGAAAGAATGTTGTTGCCAAGTAACCAGTCTTGTCAAAATAAATGAGGTAGGCAGTACAGAGCAGAAAATGAAAACAAAAACTCTAAAATAAATGCTCTACAATCACCATTAAGCATACTGTATATGGAATCTCCACATTTAATTCTTCCTGATAAGATGTACCTATACTTGAATTTTCAAATCAAATGCAGTTTGAAAAAGGCAAGGGACGAATAAGCATCGTCATTTACCTCTCTAATTACATAGTAACCAAATATGGCCACAGCAGTTATTTAAAAACCTGGTCTTGCCTTTGATTAATTCATTTGCTAGATTTTATTAATTAATTTGCCAGATTATATATATAAAAGCACTTGTGCAGGTGCTTTTATAGCAACACCTACAAGGGGTGCTGTTTCGTGGTTTGGTTTGAATGAATAAAAGCATTTAGAAATAGAATAGTTAGTGTATACAGAAATAAACTTTCATTACAAAATGTTTTAGGAGGACATTCATTATGAGGAAAAAACACTTTTAATTTTGCTATATTATCCAGTTACCGTTGGTCAGGTCATGTACAATTCTAAAAATTTTGCTGTGCCCTCTGCTGTTTCTTTGACTATCCCTAGACACTTCATCCATCCACTTTTCTTTCTTGTTTCTAAACTGTCTGGTACCTGTCCATCAAATCTCAATTCCACAGATCATCATGTAATTTTCATTTTTTCTAGACAAAGGAGGCTGCTCATGTGATCATTCTCATTAAAATGGAGAGAAGAGTGTTTAATTACTTTATCAAAATCTTTTATTTTTAAAGTCATTCTATTCCTTCACTGAGTCTTATAATTGACAAAATTTCATCCTATGCACAAAATACTCCATGTACTTCTCTATGATTTTTGGCATTTTTTATTCTCTACTAGGTGAAAGTTTACTCAAAAATGGAATAGTTGAAGCTCATATTCACTTAAAAGAAAACAGTTCTTAGGTAACATGTCACCATTTGGTGACCCAACATTAGACACCAGTTACCAATCCAACTTACAAATGTCAAATTGTACTTAAGAAAGAATAATATATGCTTCTCAATTGTCACTGTAAGTATATACTAATTAAAAATAAATGGTAGACGATTTCCGCGAGTTTCTTCAGCATACAAAAGCAAATATGTGATCATCATGTCTATGGGAGAAACTGCTATCTATCCTCCAAGATGTGTGCCTCCCCTCCTCTTTTTATAGTGCTTGAATGATTACCTACAACAGACTACATTTTCTAGCATGCCTGATAGTAAGATTGGCCATCCAACTAAGTTCTGGGAAATGGAATATAACTGAAGAGGCATGTCAACATTCCAGACTGTGCCCTAAAGGAAAAGTGTCCCTGCTTCCTCACCCTATTACTATATTCTGTGAATGAGTCATGGTGAACCATTTTGAACTATGCAGAAAAATGTGGTCCCTTAGAAATGACAGGACACTGGGCCTCTGAGGACTCACTAGAGCAGAATTCTCACACACTGGTTCAACTTTTATAAAGTTCAAAATGAACTCTTTTTCCTTTTAGTGACATTTGTTATTTAGAGTCTCTGTTTCAAGTGACAACCCTATATCCACATGGATATAGTTCTGCAGGCAGAAATTAGTCCCCTTCAAATTTTGTTCATAAGAGTGTTATCATAGGGTGCTTGCTTACATTTTATAGTATTCCCTATAGATCTTTAATATGCTCAATAAAGAGCCAGCAAGGACATCCAAGGCTGTCAATGTGTACTGTGATGTCTGTGTGTACGCTACAGAAACCAGATAAAATCCAATTGATTTAATGCTCTGGAAAATAAATTTTATAGAGTTGACTTTAAAGTGTCCCCTCAATGCCATTAATTCATAGTTTCAAATAAGATTTTTTATTAACTTTGTGCTATTTGTAGGTTCTATATTTATCTATACATTTAAAGAGGAACAAATGCTCAGTTGAATTAAGAGGTCTGGGTTTGAAAATAAAGTCTAGCAGTTCCACTAATCTTATGTAACCTCTCTAGATCACCCTGGACTCATGTGTAAAGGAGGATACTGTTGGTGCCTAACTCATTGAGTTATGAAGATTGACCAAGATAATCTGTATAGGACAAATGTTTACATAGAGAAATTATTTAAAGTTTATTTTGTTAGTGTACTTAGTGATATTCATGTTAGTAGCAGTAGTAGCATATAGTGTACAAGTTTATTGTATAAACTGAAGCTAAGTAGGAAAGGTTTTGGTGTTTGAATGACTTATAATCTGGGAGAAGAGATCAGAAATTTGGCTAATTGATTATAATACAAAATACAAGATCTACCAAAAATTTCCACTAAAGTTATAAGCAAGTGTTTATATCTGATTGGGAACACTAGAAAATGTTTTACGATGGAAATTACACTTCTAGTGGATAAATAAATGGAAACCTATTTGCAGTTGGCCAGGATTGGAAGCCAAGATATATTGGAATCCTGTTGGAGAGCGTAGTGTGAGAAATTAGTGGTGGCCACAGAATCATAATGTTTATAATTTTGAGAAGATGTGAATGTTCTTTCATGAGCCTTAGTTTCAAAAGGAAAGGACAATTTTGAAGGATGTGAGATAAGCTGATAAATAGTAGAAGTAAATATGTTGTCACCTCATTGGAGTGATGGAATTGGATCACTCAAAGTGAATTAAAGGGCCAGAGCTAAATGTTACTTTCTTGTACCTGTAGCCAGGTGAAAAAGAAAAATTTCCCAGGACATCATATGAAAAGTGACACACAAACATCAAGGAAGTAAATCTGAAATAAAGCTTAGGAGGCTTAGATTTCTACATCCGACTCACTACAGAACATAATCTGTAGGTACATGAAATGTCGACTTTTTTCCTAATGAAGTAGACTATGTCTTATTGGTAAAAAATTAAAAACAAATGAACATTTTGATAGCCACAACGAATCTCAATGGAGTAAGATGGCAAATTTTGCCCTGAAACCTGAGGTTGGCTCCTAATCTAAAGATAAACTATCTAAATCTACTGAAATATTCCAAAGTCATCCAAAATTCTGAAAGCAAATGCTTTATGGCATAGTGCTATTTCCAAGAATATAGGATTTATTTCACTATCTATATTTCATGTCTTCTAAAACGTCTTCCAAGAATTTATGTAGTTAGAAAAATTATAATAAAACTGAGGCGAGAAAACGAACACAGAGATTCAGAAACAATTTAGGCAGTATGGAAGACAGAAAAAGTAACTCTCAAGTAGTTTCACTTGACTTCTAACTATGCAAATTATCTCTGTCTTGACTATGCATAATGACTATCCATATCTAGGTGTCAGCAGAAAAGTTCTAAATAAGATTCTCTGGTATAATT
Organism: Glaucomys volans; assembly: GCA_020662805.1. NCBI lineage: Eukaryota > Metazoa > Chordata > Mammalia > Rodentia > Sciuridae > Glaucomys > Glaucomys volans. Next base: position 599,951 of record JAJEJO010001772.1, read on the forward strand.
AGAATATGTGAAAATTCTTTATATCATTTTCAATCTAATATTTGTGATTGTCAAGATAATCCCCCCACATGTTCCAGAAAGTGAATAAATACTGAAATAATCCTGAGAAAGGGGTGGATATTCTAGAATACCAAGAAAAGTTGAGAAAAATAACACTTGCCTTGCCTCACTCCCAGAACCCATTAAATTGATAATAAACTAATATCACATATAACAAAGAATATAAAATGATCAGAGTAGAGGGAACAAAATGTGTGGAAGGATCCATGCCCAGGAGATGTTAAGAAATTAAAATTTATTGAAGAGAGAGAGAGGGGAATATGGATGACTAATGCAGCTAGTTAATGAAAGTTAAAGATCAGAGGAGCCTGATGCGAGGCAGGAAGCTCTTGAGCTTTGCAGAATCCTGGGGAGGAGCGATAGTCTAAAAGGCACATGCAGTACAAATTGATAGCAAGAAGTTTGCTCAGAAAAAGTGGGATTACTAGGAAGATGATCATTAAAAGTGTAACTTGAAGTACTCAATCTTTGTCTGTAGAGAAATCTCAGAGACAGGCACCCAGGAAACCTACACACACAAAACGAAAAAAGTTACCACAAGTAAAAGCAGCAAAAAAACCAGAGAAGTACACCAGAAATATGAAAGGGCGTTGGCAAAGGAGAAGGAAACAATGGCCAATTCCATTCCCCAAAAAGTGGGCTGGAAGCTCCTTGCACTTTCAAGTATGAAAGCTTTTGTGTCTTGAGGTTTTTATGTTTGTTGGATTGCTTTTGTTTCACAATAGCCTTTAACAAACTCCACTTTTTGTATGGAAGTTCTAAATTTACTCAACAGTTCACTTCGCCAATCAGTTATGTCTCCAACACACATAATAAAATATAAGGAGAAAAATATGGGGAAAAGTTACAAACCAGATTTACTGGGAGTGGTTCAAAGACATCAGAAGTAGCTACAAAAGTGAGTTTATTTCTCCTAATATTACTAAATGTGTGTCATTTCCCATTGTGCAGACCTTGTGAAAACAGCAATAAATAAGATGTGGATTGCTAGAAGTTGACCTTCGAGGGAGGAGTCAGACTTGGAGGCCCTGCAGTGGGAATATGCCATGTGCTATGGGACACACAGAGGAAGAGGCATGAGCTTCAAATGACAGAGCAGGCAGCAGGGAGGAGGCTCAGGGACCAGGATGACTAGGAAACCATGCATTGCAGAGTTACCCCATGGAAGGACCAGGATAGAGACAAACATAAAAAATCAACAAACATAAAGCTGAGGAAAAACATTTCAGCCTTTTGAGGCAAGAGGAAAAGATCGTAGAATGGAGTTGAAATTTAGTAACATGGTAGAGCAGCATAAATTAATCTTCACATTGTACCTGAAAAACATTTGCAACAAATGAATGTCTTCTCCTTACCTGCTTCTATGGCAACCCTGTAATTTCTTTACAGTTTCATTTATACTCCATCACACTCCTCCTTAATCCTAATATTTTGAAGAAAGAATTCACCTTTCTTGAATTACCATATGCCTAGGTTAGTAAATTAGCTAATAATTTTAAACATTATCTATCAATCAGTTTAATTATTTCAGTAAGTTCTCAAACAAAATATGCCTCAAAAAGTCTCTGGTCATTGTTACATTTGCCCCTTTGTTAAATTAACCACCTTCTTCAAAATCTTGTCTGTAAATACTATCCTATTTCCATTCATAATGAAGAACGATAAATTCAGGTTACTTATATTTATATTTAAAACCATAAAATAATATTCATATAGAAGTCATAATTCATTTTATTCATTTATTGTTTAATAGGGCATTCTTCATACCTGTCAAAATTCTCTAGATTTCAATCTTGGTATTCTATTTAATGGGAATTTTGGAACTGTGGAATCCTATCTTCCATGCCTACTTTAACATGGTACATACTATGAAACACCAGTTCCAAATAAACAAATTTGACCCAAAGGTTCAGGCAGGAGGATCACAAGTTCAAGGTCAGCTTCAGCAACTTAGCAAGGCCCTACACAACTTAACAAGACCCTGTCATAAAACAAAAAATTAAAATGGGCTGAGAATGTGGCTTAGTGGTCAAGTGCCTCTGGGTTCAAATTTTCACTCATCACTGAAGAGGTTTCATCTTATCAAAACTTATTATAGTGCATGGTGTTTACAGCTTAGAAAAAAATTTACAGTATTTTAGATTTTTTTTTCAAAAGTTTGATTAACAAATAACTGCCATTAATAGAACATTTACTGAGTCATGGACACAATGCTCTGTTCCTCATTGTCACTATCTGAATCAAACAACGATCTTGTGAGGTAAGAACGTTTATTCCCATTTTTCAGATAATAAACTGAAATTCAGTTGGGTTAAATTGCCAAGCAAAAATCAGAACCACAAAAACAATAGATCTGGAATTTGTGATAAGTTTCATTTGACACTTGAAACTTATTTCACCAAATTCATTATTTCATGTGCCTTAGGCAACGTATATAAAATTGCCCAACATTATTAGCAGAATCTAATTATGAGTATAAGCTTAAAAACAACACGCTTTGCGTACAGAGAATCTATTTACTCAGCCAAATAGTTCATTAGTGTCACAGGCTGACAGCTCACCTTTCTCTTTACAGCACCAGCACTGTCAGTCAGATGGAAGACTTCCATTTACACCTGCTTCCCATTATTTGAGCAACATCCATGCAAGTTCAACTCCTACTGCTCCAACTTAGAGCAGATAGTCCACGTCACTGATGTGTGTAGGTGGTCTAGCTATTTTAAGGGAGAAATAAAATTAGGAAAATGAAATGCATTTTATTTCTAAAGCATATAAATGCTCTGGTTTATATTTTAAACCATATTTATTTTGCTAATATGCACGATCTTTTATATGGAGTGTATATTCACCATCCCACCGAGGAATGGGCTTAAGAAATGAAAAATTTGTTGCAATATGAATTTTGATGTGCCACCCCCTCCTTCTTCCCCTGGGAATGTAGTGACATGAAAAGCTTGGATGACACACTTTACTTATATGTCAAGCTTAGTCCTGTTGCTTGACATCAGGATAATAAGAGATCCCTTGACTATTCATTTATAATAATACTCTACTGATATATTCATGTTAGTACCGACCTTAAATGTATGACATGCCCTTAATTACAATTCTATATTTTACCCATAGTTCATTCTGGTTTTTAAAACAGTAATTCATTGCACTGTTATTTTCTCTAATCTTTCTTCAGCATGATTCCTGATATTGAATAGCGTTCACTAGCAGCAGACTAGTGCCAGTCCACCCGGCACTCCAGCAGACTCTCCCTAGAACAATCCACTCCACACGGCTGCCAGTTGAATGAAGATGGTGAATGTTTTCTCTCAACATACCTCTTAGAAGCTCTTCCCTTGTTTCTCTGTAAGAATCTCCGGTACTTCATGGTATGTATAGGGCTCCACGTCTGAGTGAAATCGTATTTTCCAATCAGTAATAGAATCTTTTTCAGAAAAGGACTTAAAGACTTTGCTCGCTAGAGAGATGGAAAAGTAGAGATATTTACATCCCTGTCTATTATGCTCTTAAAACTGAGCCTGTAGGAGTGAGCATTCACACATTGGGCTCTCTCTCTCTCCTTCTCACACACAACCTATCACACATGCATTCCTCTCCTCTGTCTCTGTGTCCCTGTGTCTGTCACTCTCTCTGTCTCCTTCCCTCCTTCCAACCTTACTTATATCATGTCAATTCATTCATTCATCCACAAGTTAGTCAGATTTAGTCTCATATTTTCAAACAGCCATGGAAAGTCAAGTAAAATATATACATAGATTCAGACCTATTTTCCGAATCTGATTGGAGCATTATCTTTTGTGTATGCCTTATACGCACATAAGAAAGTTAGCCAATAACCCGGCTTAACAGTCACATGTTTTGAGTCATCTAAGTCCCACAAAATATCTACTTCAGATCTTTTTTCAGTACAAAAAGACTTCCAGGCTACTGAATTCAGTAATGCAGTAAAATTTAATGTACAATGAAATCTTAAAGTTTTCCACCTTAATGAATTCAGCTACCCATGACTGTTCCTACTCAAAGATTGAATAGATAGGCAGTTATATAATATAATTCAAGTGGCCCTAAGCAAACTAACTGCCCCAAAGTACTTCTTTCAACTGATCCATGTCATTATCCCTGAAATTGCTCTTTTTATTCTTTGGGCCAGATCACTAAGTTCTCAAAAACTCTCTGCTAAAATGCAAACATATTTGTTGATCCTGGACATACTTTAAAATATATATATGTATACATATACATATATATATTTCATATATTCATATATATGAAACAACTGTGCAGAGATACCAGGACCCACATGAGATGAGAAGCATGTATTTTAATTACCAAAAGTTTGAAGTTTTCAGAACTCTGTTTAGAAAAGCTTGCCCTGAAATACAAATACAATTTAATATAAAATGGGCCTCTCCATTACAATGAAGAGCAAATGAACACCAAACTGCATGCTCTGATGATCAAATTTACCCTATTTGTAATTTATTGGCTCCCAGCATGTTTACCCTCATAATTCATTGCATAATATCAAGCATGAATAGGTGGTAACTGGGCAGGACTATTTTGAGAGTATGATTTTTAAGCAAAGCATCACAAAACAATGTAGAGGCTTATGAAAAACTTTGCAGCCCTCAGTATCTGTAAATCAGAAATTCTCAAATATTTTCCCCATTTCTGGCACTGGGAGAGGAGTTAAATCCACCTTCTCTTAATCTATCCATCTGTAAAATTACTATTCTTTTTATTAAACATTTCTAAGGTCTTCTCCATGTCCTGAGCACTGAATATAACACATATAAAGACATTGTTTGTGCCCTCTAGGGGTATAATGAAGCTTCCCACCTACTTAGAGGAATATCTTGGGGACTGAAATACTATTTTAAAGTGCCAAGAGCTACTCAGAAGAAATGTGCTGTATAATTGCAAATATCATTGTAGATGAATGGACATGTTCCATTAAGCATTCGAATTGGCTACCAAGGGAGCTTGTGGACTCTTCTTCCCTGGAGAGCTTTAAAGAAAATACAGGAACTAGATACACATCTGCCTTGGATGGTCTAGGAAGAGCTGTGCCTGACACAAATAGGGAGACTCATAGAGGAAAAGCACAAGTGAATGCTCAGATTATACCAGCATCGGCTTCGTGGAAATATCAAGGTTGAAAAGAGATGGATTAGACAATCAAGTTGAAAATTTTAAAAAGCATAAATTCTAGCTGAATTAGGAATTAGGAGATGAAGAACTAGTAAGCTTGATCAAAAGGGTATCTATTTAACCATGTTCCAGGTATTCTCCATCTTTTTTGTTTGTTTCTGAAACACCTTGTATATTTTCAAGGGCACAATACACCATGTAAAAAAACAAGATGTGGAGCTAAATTTCTCATCAATGAGGATTCATGGATTGCTTGAGTTAGATAAAGTTGCTAATAAGAGTAACATGCATAATCAACAAATGAGGAATTCAGTATTGACACCATTTTCAATAATCAATTCCTAAACATTTTAATCAATTTCTTTCTTAATTTAAGCCATTTTTTAAAAAATATTTCTATTGCAGCCCACCCTGCCTGAGCAAACCCAGGAGAATAAATACAATTTATCCTAAACTCAGAATAGCTACTTGGAAAATTAAGACTTTAAAACACTTTTTAATGACTCAAAGACTTCCAATATTGCATTTCCCTACAGATTCAGAAACAGATCCATTCAGACATAGGATTGTTTGGAAATAACAACCCCATGCAAATACTCAGCTATAATGAGAACATCTTTTACCTGAACTTACTTGGGGTCATTTGTTTCTTTCTCAAAAAATCTTAATAAAAGATGAGCAACTGCATGACCTCTGAGAAGGACAAAAGTACTACCTGTTGTTGGCAGAATTAATTATTGACTTGAAAGCTGTGAAATAGCCTTCAACTCAGATATTTTCACAATCTCTAGAAACTTGCTTTCTTCCCTGGCATTATCACTGTGGCAAATTGACAGGAGTGTTTAAAACATTATCTATTATTTCTGTATCACAAGTCCAGCGGACTAGGTCAATCACCTTGTCAGATTCAAGTCCCTCCTCTGCCTGACTGTGAAGAAGCTGGCTGAGCTAAGAAGAGCCCGTTCAGAAACAGGAAACCTGGACTTCCAAGCACCATTCTATAACCTTGATAATACCTCCTTTTTTTCTGGGCCTCAATTTCTTCATGGTGAAATCAGGAATTGAATAAAATAATGAAAAACTTAAGTTCTTTCCTCTATAAAGACTTATGTTTCTATATCACCCCGTATACTTGTGTAATATTAAAGGAAAACAGAGTCCTTTTCTATGAGTTCCTTTGTCCAGGAGCCTCCCTAGGAGTTTGCATGAACTGCTGTGGAAGCCTTTCTTATAATCAAGATACAAAAATGTACAGGTCACAGTTGCATTGCATTGAATCCAGAACACAGACATTTTGTTCAGCCTCCACATTGAAAAAGTAACAATCTAGTTTATGTTTATTTAAAAATCGAAGAGGAAACATGGATCCAGATTTGAGGTTCTGTTGCAAAGCAAAGAGCTAAGTATGTTACATCCACAGATCTCCCAACTGCAATTTATTAGAGCCAAGTAATTACTGTCATCTTTAATTGTGACGTATGCTCTGTAATTTACCATCCAACCTGCTCTATTTACTTTCATCTTCTGACAGATTCTGTACACATTTTTATTTGTGAATGCAGGCTTATGTGTTTCTCAACTCCACCAGGTAATGAGGTTCCCAGGGCAAAAGCTTGCCTTGATGCTCTGTGGTAGGCACAGTCAGCTGCCCACATCTGTTCCTTCCACACTTCTTGACTGATGGATACCTATTCCTATATATTGTACCGCAAGCTTTACATCTTTTTATTTTCTTATAAATTTATAAGACAGGTAACATCATCTCTAATATGTAGATGAGGAATAGAAAGTCAAACCTTTTGCACCAGGTCAAACCATTCTTGGAATGAATGGTGAATATTTTATCCAAGTTCAAGCACAGCTGAAGTCATGCATCTAAATATACAACATCTTCCAAGGTAGCACTGACCTATAAAAATAATTTGCTATTGCAATGGAATTTAACGTGTGTTCATGAGTGCAAATATCAGGTGGGTCCTCAGAATCCCCTAATATTCCTAAATAGATTTCTCTCTCATCCTCACAGAGAAAAAATTCACGTTTTCCACTTTTCTCAAACTACCAACATCAGTCTCCTCTGTTTCTTATTCTCCGCCAAAAAGATATAAGGTGGCTATGTTTTGTTGCTACATACTTGAATTGTCTGGATTTTGAATTGGGGAATTATCCCTATAGGGACCTAAGATCAAACCCTCCACTGGTGCTCAAAATCTCTCTGCTAACTGAATCTGAAAATTTCTACTTCCTCCCCTTGCATTCTGTCATGAACCCTCTTTATTTAGAATTTTAATCTCATCATATCTCTCCAAATCTGCCTGTCAAGAACCAACACTCCTCTGACCTGGCAAATGCAATGGTCAGTTAACAGGACTCCTAGCTCCTTCAGCAGGGTTGGACAGAGAAGATGCCTGTTTTCAAATCACCAACTTACTAAGCTCTGAGGGTGCCACATTTCTCCAGTTTTCCTTCTATTTCATTTCATTTTTCCACTAGTCTTTACTGGATTTGCCTTCCTTTCCTGACTTCTTAGATACTGAAGTACCCTCTAACTTCACCTTGTCCCTCTTCTCTTTCCTTTCTATATTACCTCTCTCAATGATCTCATTCAGAGCAATAGCATTGCACATATACCTAGGATAATGATTTGCAGTTATTTCATCTCAAATCCAGGTTTTCTCCTGGAATTGACTCCGATACCTAACTTTCTCGTTCACATCTCTACTTGGCATATCTAACTGAACATGTCCAAATCCAGGGACCGATTCCCAGATTGGACCCAAATCTCAGTAATGCAAATGTGATACATGCAAATTTCTGTTGCAAATCAGGAACTTTTTAATTCTCCTTGATTCCTTACTTTATTCTTAGTAATCCTTAATTTGTTACCTTATCCTTTCATCCAGTCACTGAGTAAACCATGTCACATCTAACCACTTATGACGACGTGCACCTTAATTAGCTCATCCAAATAACCAACATGAACTCACTAGGTCATACAACACAGCTTTTCAGCTAGTTTCTCTCCTTTCCACTCTTCTTCTTTATCCTCAGGACCCATTCTGCCAAGTTAGCATTCACAGCCCTCCAGAGATTTTTCTTCACATTGACAGTAATAGCAAAGAACTTCACCATGGCCTAAGATCCTTCTAGATCTGGCTTCTGCCTACATACATTGAATTATCTCTTGACAGGGATCCCTTGCCCAGCACCTCCCCGCCATGCTGGGTGTTTGCTGTTCACCAAATACTACAACTGCATTTCCTCATCAAAGGCTTTGCATTTGTAGTTTCCTCTTCCTAACATGATCTTACCTCAGGCTGCAGCTGGCTTATGTCTCAGGTATTATTTTAGATGTTTCATTCAAATTAGATCTTTGATTCAGGCATCTGCTTAACCATTACCTTCTTAAAGAAGTCTTACCTTAACTAAGTAATCAAAATGTATCTACATTTTCTATCCCTTTATACTGCTCCTCCATTCTTTTCAGTATTTATTACTACCTAAACATTATGAAAGGCAACGTTGTATGTGATTGCTATCTGAAACAAGCCCTCTTAGAAGTTCCGCAAAAGAAGGGATGTTTTCAAGCTGACCTCTGCTCACATGCTTCTCAGGGGCTCAGAAAATAAGAACACAAGAAATACTTTCAAGTAAACAGAAGTACTAATGAACTGTGGCTGCCACATCTTTTTCACTAATGTAAGCAAATACAATATGATGTGACTTAGCCGTAAGTAGAAATGAGTCATTCCAACCTATGCAATAATTCAATAATTCAGAATACGTACAAAAATTATCTGTTCTTTTCTAGCCTTCTTGTTCTATAATTTATTTTTAAATTTACCTTTAAGTTTCTGCTTTGCATTTCAATATTCTTAGCTTGCTTATTTTCTTCTTAGGATTCATATTTAAATATGAGTCTTACATGCCTGAGAGGTTGGAGATCAACTTCTGTAAGGATCAATATTCATGTTACAGGGTTTCACAGAAAAACACTCTAACTTGCCATGTTCTGGAATTGCAGTATCACTCTCCTCAAGTGGGATACAAGCTATTTTTTAGTATTCCTTTTAAAGTGACACTATTCATAGCAATGCCATACCTTTAGAGAGCCTAGAAGAACGGAACTCAGCTTGCCCTTACACTAATTGCTATATTGGGCTGCAGTATTTTTACGAACATACAGAATAACTTGATGTTAATGTGAAATCTTAAATATCCTCCAGACACTGTTTCTGCTTTCTGCTGTCACTGTGTTTAGGCAATTTTACATTTCTATTTGTGTTTTGCAACCTTAATCCTTCTGAATAATTATGATGTCTTCTGATATCTAATGTCTCATCTGTCTTTAATTTTCTTCATATATGTAATATATATGAAGATATTATATATTTTATCTTTACTTATAAATTATATATGATATTCATATCTATATATTATATATGTATATACAATGTATTTACATTTTCCTTGACTGTTTGCCTTCTATTTCTTCTTTGAGGATTGATTTTATAGTAATTAAAAGCAAAATATTATGTTCTTTTCCTCTTGTTCAATTAATATATGCTAATTAAAAAATAAAACTAAGTCAACCAATCACATTGCCTTTGGCTCTGGCCTGTTTTAAGCAGGTCCTCTCCTCAAGCCTGGATCACTTAAAGACAAATGTTCATATATAGAAAAGGTGGAAAATCCTATAGGAATTTACTCAAGATTCTTCATTCGAATGATGAATGATAAAGCAAAAAATGATGGATTCACATTTTTTCCAGTTCCCTGAGGTGCTTGCATAACTTGTACTCTTCTAGATGCACAGGAAAGAAGTTAATTAATTATATACAATGAATATTTAGGGCATTAAAATTCATTTAATTTTATAACAAGGAAATTTCATTGAAAAGTATTTGTCTTTATAAGAATATCCCTTTAGTCATAGAGTAAGATGAAAATTAAGAAAATCAACAAACCGCACATTTGTCTGCGTATCTTTTGTAATCATTTTGATCAATGTGCTCAATATGCAAATGAATATCTTCATCTATATTTATTAAAGATTTGTGTTTATATGTACCTGAGTTGAAAATTCTGATTTTTTTACAAAATTTATGAGCATCAATATAAATTTCTTGAATAAATTAATCAAAAATTCAGAAGAGTTAATCAATCTTCAAATTTTATATTTCTTCCTTTAGTTAGGCAAGGGAAAATATTCAATAAAAATGCACTGAGCATCTCCAGATGCCTCTGCATGCTAAGAAGATGAGGTTAAAGGGCACACATAAGTAGAAAGAGATACAGACTCAGGGAGCTCATACTAACATTGTCATATCTCATTTGCTTCAGAAATATAAAATATTCACAGATGGCTTATCACCATGAACTATAAAAATTTGAACTCAGACTGAGTTTCCTCCTTTTCATTGGTTAGGGTGTTGAAGAATTCTAATGCTCATTATATAATAGGAATAATAGCAAAAAAAAATAGCAACTGATATTTACTAATCATTTTTTTATTTCTATGCACATATTCAAATAAATCTCACACTGAAAGTCTTATTATGTATGACTTTAGCTTTCTTTAAAAGAATTGAAAAAAGTAGAAAAATTATTAAGGTAAGTATAATAGGTTATATATAAGGTTGATATTTCCATCAAGGAGTGTATGCTCTGTAGTTATGTTGTCACCAGAAACAAGTTATTCACAGGTCACATGTATAATTTTCAATTTTCAATTAGCAACTTTAAGAAAGGCAAAAGAAAACAGGTAAAATTAATTATGTACCACCAGTCATGGTGGCACACACCTGTTATCCCTGCAGCTCCAGGGAGGCTGATGGAGGAGAATGGCAGGTTCAAAGCCAGACTCAGCAATTTAGCAAGGCCCTGCCTCAAAATTTTAAAAATAAAATAATAATAATAATAATAATAATAAAGGGGTAGGGATGTGGTTTAGTGGTTAAGCACCCTTGGGTTCAATCCCTGGAATCAAAAATTTAATTATATATCTTATTTATTAGTAGTAAAACAGATGTTATCATTTCAATACATAATTAATATAAAATTGAGATAGCTTAGATTTTTTTATATTTTATTTAAACTAAACACATTTCTCATGCCCGAAATGTGGTTTGTGCATTCTGTGTTGGACACTCCCACTCTATAGTAATAACATGATAAGAAAAATGAATTTTTTGTTCCCTCAGTAAATCATATATCACATCATAGTAAATGCAGTTTATATGTGATTATAACATATTATACTGTAATATAACTGTCAGTGATTTTAGGCACATCAATTGAATATACATAAATATTAATAAGTAAATATTAATATATACACACATGCAATTGTATAGATGCTTATATTTGTATATACATGTATACACATAATGTGTTCAAAAGTGAAACACAAAATTTCATGTAGTACACAATCTAAAATTGCAATTAAAATGTTTTTTGGAAAGAGGGAAAACATAATCTTTCTAAGAAATATTGTTCAAATTGGAATCATTAATGTAAAATATACTTTGTTGATTTTCATCACAATGTCCATATTTAAGATTTTGCAAGAGTTATTTTAACTGCAAATGAACAACTCATGTGGTAAGATTAGACTAGTGCCTTCATTCCCTTGACCCCTGACCTCCTCGGTGAACAGTAGACAGTGTGCTTGAGCCGTCAAGACTCAAGGGATGCTGACTGGCGTCTATGGGGTTAAGGTTAAGGACACTGTTGAATATCCAACAATGCCTTTGCACAGTGTTTTGGAAACTTGGGATGCAAGAAACAGAATCATGTCCCAAATATCAAGAGTGTTGAAAAGAAAACATTGTCATTTAGACTCAATTTAATATCTAACACAAAATTCCATTTTTCAATGATCATCATTTAAGAGCTGAGAGCACAAGTTCAGAGGTTGTTAGTAATTTCCCCAAAGTCCCAACACCTTTTATGTGGTAGAAGCATGCTCCACCCCAGAGCTGCCTGAATCATATCTAAAGCTCTTTCCCCTACAGATCACTGTTGTTCACACTCCTTGTGTTGAAGATGGCTTTATAATTTTGTTTTATTTCATTCTGATTTGTTTTGTTTTTAATTTTCGGTCCTTCACTAATTTGAAGTTTTGTGAAATCCAAAAGAAGGAAGAGTTAGGAAAATAACAGAAATAATTAAAAATGCATACCCCTTACACTTTTATCATTATAAACAACAGACAATATCCCCTACTTAAGTGTTATAAGTCTTCTCAATGTTTACTTTGCACTCTCAATTTCTGTACCTCTCTATTGCTGATCTATATAAATTTCAGGAGCAGAATAAGCTTCAGACCTCCATTAGAGTAGCATTGCAATAATAGAACATACTCTAAATAATAAAATATACTCATAATTTAAATTAAGAACAAATTTTTAAAAATATTTATCAACTCTGGTTTTTATCAATGAACCTGTTTCATTCCCAAGCAGTATTCCTCAATTCATTCAAACTCTAATTTTTTCCAGGGGTGGGGCAGAACACAAGAAAAAAAAAAGGAACTTAAGTATATTAACATGAGATATTACTATAACATCTAAATGCATAATTTTCAAAAGGATTTATTCACCTCTGGAAAAATGCTAAAAGAGAGAGAATGAGCAGAGAGGGCTTGTAAGACATAATTTGCTCTAAAAATGGAACAGATCTGAACCGTACTTCTCAGGGAGAAGCAATTACTTGTAACCAGTAAAGTGATGCTAATTTTTAATTACATTGTAGAGTTTTGTTTTTCTACATGTTTTTCTACTTAGCAACATTTAATCTCATTTAGGTGTAGTATCAACATTCTTTTCTCTTACAGGTTCAGTTTGGATCTGTTAATTTTACTGTCATGGAAGAAATACAGTCATTAATTCCAGATAAACTCCAAGACTAAGACATATGACATTCTGGGTTGTTCTTTAAAACTGACAAATTCTCCTCAGAAACATCTGTTGGCACTATCAAAACCATTAAATAGATATTACCTGGACATACAAGAGTTGTTTGATTTTATCAATATGTTAAAATATGAAAAGTCCAGCTTCTCTGGGGGATAATGTGATGAACTGAATTTTTTCTGCCCCAAATCCATATAATGAAGTTCCAAGTCAAGCATGTCTCTATTTAGAGGTAGGACCTTTAAGAGGAAATAAAGGCAAAGGAAGGTCAGATGGGTGAGGCTTGATTCAAAAAGACTGATCTCCTTTTAGAAAGAAGGCAGAGGGCAGACAGGAACATCCTGGAGGAAAGACCATTTGAAGAATCAGTAGGAAGGTGGCCATCTGTCCTCAGGGAGTGAGGTTCCTGGAAGACACTGAACCTGATCACACCTTACGTTTGAATTCTATCCTTTGGAGCTTCAGGAAAACAAATTTCTGTTGTTTATGTCACTTAGTCTGTGGTTCTTTTTTATGACAGCCCAAGCAAACTAGTCTAATGGCTGAGAATTTTAGTAAATGAATAAAAAAATTATCACTCAAGTCACTAGTCCCCTTATATTAGGAAAACATGAGTGGATCAAGACCTGGTCTTGTGCATCAGTCACTAAATACCCAGAGGATATAATGAAAAACAAATACCTAATATTAATTAGATGTTAAACATGTGAAATGTATTTTAGGGTGCATTGTCAATATGGATCACTTCACTAATGATTCGAGTGGATCTTATTGGGAAAACATTAAACCCAACCAGCACTTGACAAATTCAAATGAAATATGTAAAGAATGTGAAAAGGAATTTTGGCAGGGAAACCTTGCTTGAATAAAACTGATGGTATAATTGTATGATTTTATGAAACATCACATGAAAACAAGCAAGGCCAATGCTGAATAATTTACTGATTGAATTAAAATGCTCCACCATCAGTTGAATGTACTAATTGTTCAAAAATTAATTTTCATACTTACTTTGATTGAATTTTTAGTGATATATGCTTTCTGTCAACTCTAGGAAGTTAGAGTTCACAAAGTGCTCTCTTACATGCTCTTTTAGTAACAGTTTCTAATAAACATTAGATTCTTCCTGATATGGTATGCAAGAGCTTAATCAATGAAATAACAGAAATAGTAGTATTGGGCTAGGGGCAGAGCCTCCAGACAGAACAAGTGCCTAGCATGTGCAAAATCCTGCGTTCAATTCTAGCACCAAAAGAAGGAGGTGGAGGTGGGGCAAAGAAAGAAAAAAATGTAAAAAAGAAAGTATATATAATCCAGCTTTTCTTCAAAAAGCATAGTGATAAACTGGTAAATTTAAATATGAAAAATAGAAAACAGAGGAAAAAAAAGAGGTACAAACACTGATGTCTTCACTGACCAGGCAAGTGGTATGAATTAATTGGATTTTCTTAACTTAATGTCCTATGTGGCGAACAAAGGATGAATTCTAAATTTTAGTGTGAATCTAATTCCCTCAGTAGAGTTAGAGAGAAAACCATATCTAATCTAACACAGCACTCATGTGCTGTCCTTTTCAGGACAAAACTAGAAAGATAAAACATTAATTCAAACTTTACAACTTTTAACCTTATTACCTAAGCTATTCCAAAACTATTCTTTAAAATATTCTAATTGTGCAAATATGTAAATATTACCATAGCAGGTTTTCTTTATTTGTTGTTTTAGATATAACAAAGTAGGGTGTACTTTGATATATTATACATATATGGGATGCAACCCATTATAACTTTGATCCCACTTTTGTGGTTGAACATGTGGAGTTACAGTGGTTGTATATTCTATCTAAGCATAGGAAAGTTATGTCTAATTCATTCTACTTTATTTCCTAATTCCATCACCCTCCCTTCCCTTCATTTCCCTTTGTCCAAGTCAATGATCTTCTATTCTTCTCCACACTCCACCCCTGCATTGTGTGTTAGCATCCACATATCAGAGAGAACTTTCAGCCTTTGGGGTTTTTTTGGATTGATTTATTTCGCTTACTGTAATAGTCTCAAGTTCCATCCATTTATCCACAAATGCCATCATTTCATTCTTCTTTAAGGATGAGTAATATTCCATGGTGTATATATTTCACATTTTCTTTGTCCATTCATCTGTGGAAGGGCACCCAGGTTGGTTCCATAGTTTGGCTATTGTGAATTGAGCTGCTATGAACATCAATGTGGCTGTGTCAGTATAGTATGCTGATTTTAAGTCCTTTGGGTATATGAGGGGTGGGATAACTAGATCAAATGGTAGCTCCATTCCAAGTTTTCTGAGGAATCTCCATACTGCTTCCAGGATGGTTGCAGTCCCACCAGCAATGTATGAGTTTACCTTTTCGCCTGCATCCTTGCCAACATTTATTATTACTTCTATTCTTTATAATTGCCATTCTGACTGGAATGAGACGGAATCTCAGTGCACTTTTAATTTACATTTCTCTAATTGCTAGAGATGTTGAACATTCTTCATATATTTTTTAACCATTCAGATTTCTTCTGTGAAGTGCCTGCTCAATTCCTTTGCCTACTTATTGATTGGGTTCTTAGGGAATTTTTTGGATGTTAAATTTTTTGAGTTCCTTGTATATACTGAAAATTAAAGCTCTATGTGAAGTGCAGGTGGTACAGGTTTTTAAGAATAGCAATTTGTTAATTAATTCAAGCCAACAATAACACATTAGCCTTATAACAAGAAGTATACTAGTTTTCCTTATTTTCTTCCATGATCATTGTAAGTACTACAAGACAAACACCATCAAAAACCTTTAGAAATATGAGCATGCCAACATAATGCAAAGTCTCACAATCATCCTCAATTCATAAGTAGACATTTAGTAGGCTATTTCCTTTAAACTTAGGAGAATTTTCTTTCAAATATCAGGCTGTTTTTATGCAATAGCGATATTGTTCTATTAAGATAAATAGTTGGGTACAGCGCTGTTTTCCCTATCAGCTGGGTTTCAGTGTTTGCAATGCCTTCTACTCTACATAAATGATACTTCTTTGTGTGAACAATCTACAAAAGCTGGTACTACTATGTTAATAAAATGCATACTGAACGCATCAACATTGAAATAATTTTTGGAAAATGTATTTCTTGTCCCATGTCCCCCAATTTATTCTTGTGTTTTCTATTAATTGCATTATGTCTGAGAGTTCAGGTTTTAGAACTGTATCCATACTGTATTACCCATGGCACTAGTAAAATTCTAAACCCTTTTCCAAAGGAAATGAGGCAAAATGTAAAATAATTAAAAATTTACTAATAATAGCTTTGAGTTTTTCAATGCTTTGTAGTAGCTGTGCAATTATTGGAAAATTGTTTTAATAAATATTTCAGGGGATTCTTCCTAAAGCTATCAGTCGATTCCAAAGATTTGGAATGAGCTAGAGACGATGCAAAGTCAAAATCTCAACACTTGTTTTTCACCAGCATCCTGGGTTTCCACGCCAAACTTGGTATGTTTTTGGCTGTTTTGCCCAGTGGCTGAGGTCAGGTGGGGAAGATCTGGAGCCTTGATTCTCTGTCTTGATGCAGGACTTTTGCAGAACTTTCTTTTTCTTCATTTCTTTATACTTCAAGATAGTTATTTTCTTTTTTCTCCTTTTTATACTCAAAAGTTAGGGTTTCCCTCCCCCAACCAAAACTAATCTATACTATTTGTGTTCTCAATCCTGTTCCACTTCCTCATCCCTGGGAAAGATACTGTACCAATCAGTGTACAGGTGCAATCCCTGGGCATGCTGATTTTTCTGTGCAGTGCCGAGGGCACTCCAGGAAATTGACGAAGTGGTTCAAAGTGTGCCTTTTGGAGCAGCAGTGTCACCATGATTGGGGAGGATGTGAGAAAGGCAGAATCTCTGGTCATCACAAAAATTTCCTGAATCTGAATCTCACTCAGTCCCCCAGAGACTTAAACTTGAGAGGTACCCTAATAGGGGAAATGAAGGACCTGAATCAAAATTGTAAACATTCTTTTTCAAACGTCAAACCAGATTTTTCAAATGTCTCAGAACTTTTCATGGATTTTGTCTGTTTCCTCTCAAACTTGAGTCTTCGCCATTTTTTAAAATATGCTTGGTTTCCTGCCTCATTTATTTTTCCACACTCTCTCTAAAGCTGGAGTGCTCTATTGTCCTTATCAACATTCCCCCTTGAATAACTAGCAGTAGCAGCAAGGACACCAGTTAACTGGTTGAGCAGAGGCTACATGTCCAGGTCCCTAACTCTCATGACACTGCTTGAAGAGGATGTCACTCTTGTCCTCACTTTGCAGATAAGGAACTGAGGCACAGAGTGATTAAGCAATGACCCTTCACTCAAAGCCTTTCCTGTCCCTAGGTGGGACGCCTGTACTCTGGGACCTTTCTCCTGCCTCACCTAAGGAACGTACTACTCCACACTCATGGGAGTTTCCTTATTTCTCTCATTATACTTATGATATCTATTAACCTCCTTTAGGTCTGAAACATTTCCCATCCCCTGCATACATTTCCATGAAATGAATGGCATTATAGGTGTTCAGATATATCTGGGTATTGACTAATTTAATATTTGATACTGTATGTTCCAGACATCAAAGAGCTGCTTTAGAAATAGAAGAAAGAGTGTATGAGACCTGGTACGCTTTGCTATGTCCTTGTGACAATGATTTGTATGTTGCTTTAGAAATTAGCTAATTTTCTGTTACCTAGAGTGAAATTTCATCCCAGTATCAACTTGTTGGGTTCATTTATTTTTTCCCTCACCTAAACATTGCCTTTTTAAATAACTTTACCTCACTTCTCTATGAAATTCAACCAAAATAAATTGTCCCACATTCTGTGTGACTTGGCCACTCTGACTCAGAGGAGGTAACTGGGAGAATATTAATTCAATAATGCCAATTAGAGCTCAAAACCCAATAGAGAAAACACATTTCAACTTACCAACAATATGTGAAATTAGGGAGATGGAGGAATGAGGTTCAGGGCACACTGACTCAGGAGAGGCTGGGTGGCATCTAGAATAACTTTCGAGAAGCTGGATGGAGCAGTGTGTGGGACTCATCAGATCCTGAGAGGCTGTAAGGTAAAGGTGGTGACACTCAAGGCAGAATTTGTAGGGTGGTGGTGGCTGTATATGAAATAGCTACACCAAAGGAGGAAAACGAAATCTCCCAGATCTGGATTGACAGGATCATGTAAAACTCAGGGAGATTGTGGTATTTGGTGGGCAGTAGAAGAGACAGAAAAGAGAGGAAGATGTATATGTAAGTGCAGACCTGGTAATGAGGAGTTGACTCAAAGTTCGAGGCCCACATGATTCGAGCTTCTGAGAAAAAAAAATCAGTTTCGTGGTCAGTATAGAGATGTTTAGTAATTTTTTTCACTTCACTCTTGTCTTCATGAATTACAAAGCTATAACTTCATGCTAACAGAAAGAGAAGGTTTATTTAGTGAGAAAAGGATGTTTTCAGTTCATGTAAATTCCAATTGAAAATCTAGAGTGAATCTGTCAAAGCGAAGCTTCAGATTAGAGACAGGAGGCTAAATGAGTCTCTGTGTTTTCATCAATATTCCATGTAAGATTTAAGAAAACATCAAAATTAAGATTTTGTTTTGTTTTGACAATGAACCAACAGATGAAATTGCAAGAAGCAGTCTGAAACTCCCCCCAAGGATAATGAGTTACCATAAATGAACCCATGGCTCATGGGGTACCCTGGCAATAAAGTAAAGCTAGACAATATTTCCATAACTTCACTTTTTCAGTTTGTCTTGTTAATGATCAAAAAAGAAAATATAGGATTCCATATATACTGCTCATGAAGAACTTTGAGCAAACGATGTTTCTGCAATTTCTGTGATTTAATAAAATATTCATAGACAATAGCACTCTATCAATTCTTTTATTACTTGGCTATCTTTCAGTTTTATAAACTGCTTCCTTATTTTTCTTCCTGACCAAATATTATAAAAATATGAATGCCTTAAGTGAAATACATTCTACAAGGATAGCATAATAATTAACAACTTGATCAATAGCAGATAAATTGCTCAATTACATTATTATCAATCCCAAGGAACATAAAATATAATGTCCTTGAAGAAACATAATATATCTTATATTCTCGTGAAAAAGATTTATGTGCAAATTCATTTTATGGGGAGGGAAGTAATTTCATGAAATAATATATTCATATAAATTCAGTTAACTACAAAATAGTTTGTAAATTACCTGATATAAAATTTTGCATATCAGTGGAAGAAAACTAAAATATATATACGCATATATATTCATATGTATATACATATAGATCTGTATATACATATAAATTTTGTTGTTATTAACACGCATTGAGATTTGCATTGGTAATGCTTTTTAAGATTTACTATTGTTTTCCTATAGTGTGAGTTTTCACATACATAATCATTGAAAATGAAAGACAAAGCAAATGTGCCCAGTTTTCTGAAAAGAAAGCCATAAGAGAATAATTTGAAAAACTAATCAGGTCCCAGGAATGCAAGAAAACCTATGAAAGTTACCTGTGAATGACATAGTAATTAAATTTAAAGTATAACAATGTTATATCTTAATGAAAATGGAATAGATGTAAGTTTGACTAACTATGAAGTGATAATTCTTGAAAAGAAATAAAAGGAGAAAAATCCCTATCTCTCTGTTCAAACTATTTTATATCTATAAGTACTTTGTGTTGAATAGCAGATTTTGAACTCTGTACATAACTAAGAAAGATTTAGAATTTGAATATTTTTATTTTGACTTACCTATCTTACTTAGAACTTATGGACAAATAACTCACATCAACATTTAGAAAGGACCCAGCTAGCCCACTTCTGTTTATATCCCCAAAGGAAATGAAATCAGCATACTAAAAGAATATTTGCAAGCCCATATTTATTTTAGCACCATTCATAGCAGCTAAGATGAGTAATCAACCTAAAGTGGATGAATGGATAAAGAAAATGTGGTATGTACCCTCAATGGAATATTACTCACTCAACCATAAAGAAGAATGAAATCTTATCCTTTACTGCAAATTGGATGGAACTGGAGGATATTGTATTAAATGAAATGAGTCCAACTCTGACAAGTACTATAGGTGCTTTCTTATATGTGGGAGTTAAAAATACAATGGAGGCTTGCCTGTAGGACAGTGATTGCTAGAGGTTGGGGCTGGTAGAGTGGATAGTGACTGGATTTGATCAATGCATGCCATATGTATGTATTGAATTATCAAAATGAACCCAATTCATATGCATAATTAATACATGTTAATAAAATAATTGGAAAAATGGAATGTAACTGGTTTTAGCAATAAATTCCTTTGGGCAAAGAAAAAGGAGTGCACCTTTGAATTTAAATATAGTCCCCAGTATGTGTTTAGTCTCCAGTGAAACAGGACATTATGTCCTTGTCTAGAGTTGTTTTTTGCTTAACATATAACACATATTTTTACATTAATTATTGCCTCTAAACCCCAATTACTCAACTTCATCTTCTACAGTTGTGATCAGGGCAATATTTAATTCAAGATGAGTCTTAAACTCTACCTAGATGTTAGATACATGTCTAGATACAAGTTCATTGACACTTGACCAATACAAATGTATTTGGGATTACTGAAATTTTTGAAGGAGCCATCATGTAGGTCTATTTATCTTTCCAGAGAGTTTACTGAAATTTAATGGAGTTAGTAAGAGAAATTTAATAGTAAGTATTTCTCTTCTTTTCATACTTTGGGACTTACTATCACATGATAGAAACATATATTTTGGTCTTGTAGATGTTATAATATTTCTACTTTTTTCTTTAAAAGACAGGTACAGAATTTGAAACTCTTTTTATTCAGAGAACTCCACCTGTATTTCCCAAGTGTTCCAGTTCTTTATTGGTTCAAACTCTGGTAGCTCCTCATCCTCCCTCTTTCCAAAGAAAAGCTGAATTTGAATAGATCACGTTTTCTTTCCTTCCTTCCTTCCTTCCTTCCTTCCTTCCTTCCTTCCTTCCTTCCTTCCTTTTTTCTTTCTTTCTTTCTTTCTTTCTTTCTTTCTTTCTTTCTTTCTTTCTTTCTTCTTTCTTTTTCTTCCTTTCTTCCTTTCTTTCTTTTATTAATGACACAACCTACATGTGGAGAGTGGGATAAAAATCAGTACAAAAGCAAAAGTCTAGTTTGTTCTGGAACAAAGAGAGGAAGAACATTTGTTGGGTGATAATTTGAGAATCTTCAGCTTAAAAAATATTCAGCCTATATTTAGCATAAGGGCCAGTAAACATTTTGTAAAGGACCAGATGATAAACGCGTTAGGCTTTGTGGGACTGAATTTCATAATCATGTGTTAAAATTCATTCCCAATTATATAGTAAGCGTGCATGTGCATGCGCGCGCGCACACACACACACACACACACACACACACACACACACATTAGGCATTAACCATACTGGGAGCATTTTAACAGAGACCAAAGTGAATAATGAACCATGATTGTTTTCTTCAAAGAAAAATCAGTTTTCATCAAGCAACAATAAGATTATCAAATCATTTAAGAAACTCTGTTAGTGTGACCTCTGCTGGCACAGGACTTAGTGTTGCTAGGCTGAAAGTGAAGGTAGCATGAATCAGTCTGAGGAAGTCAGGGAAATCTAGTGCTTAAATGTAGTCGTGCTCAGACACCAAGGGAGGAGAGTGTATCTCCAGAGTCATCAGCAGGTCCACAGAAAAAGAGGGGCAAGCTAGCTTCTCAAAGCATGGCTGCTAGAGCCCAAAGTGGGTTCCAATCACAACTCTGCCACTGACCCTCTGTGGGATCTCAGGCACTTTGCTCCATTTCTTCCTCCCATTGTGTCCTCACCTAGACAATGAGGATGATTATAACTCAGACATTGATAGGATTATTGTAAGAATAAACTGTGTAGATAATTATGCATTTCCAGAAGAGTCCTCAGCTTACTAGGGTAAGCTCTAAGCAACTGTTCACAGATATTATTAATATCACTATTAGTTACTAAACTCAAAGGACATTAGTCTTATTTTAAGCAGTATGTGGTATATTTGTGTGATTTCAAGTAGTTTAAACTAATTTCCTCTGTGTCTGAAAACTAGATGAAGGAAGAATAAATCAAAATTAAAAAACAAAGTAAACTAGAAAAGAATAGCTATATTGTTTTTTAAAAATGCATCCAAGACAAAATGAGCCCCCAGCTTAAGTCTAAATTATTTGTGGAGAAAGAGTTCAGGCGAAACCTCTGCCCAGCATACAAATGTAATACAAATATAACTAAGGTTTCCTAATATGTTCATGTCTTCCTTATGGCTTTCAAGTATCTAATTTTCTTAGTCTTTTATGTGTGTGCATACATGGTATATTATTTCTTTCTCCTTTTCTGTGAGAGTGAGAGTAAGGTAAGAAAGAAGAAGAAGAGAGAAGCTAGAAAGGAAGAGAAGGAGGAGCAGAAAAGAGAGGGTTGGGTCATGGTAACATAGTCAAACAAACCAATCTTCCATTTCCCTCTAGCTTCCTGCCAGACAAGGATCCCTTAACAACTACTAACTAACCAACAAATGTAGCACAAGCTTGCCTGAACAATCCCTTTCAGAATAGTTCTTTACAAAAAGGACTGCAGATTTATCAATTCTAATATTAACAAAAGTAAATATGACTTCATGGGGTTTATTCACAAGATCAAAATGCCATTTTTGCATGAATATTCTCAATTTTACCACCCACCACCCACCACTATATACTAGACATAAATAGTCCTATTCTGATTATAAGTAATAAGAATATAAAATAACAACTAATATGTCGTTATAATTTTAAAGTTTGTAGGAATACCTGAGGCAATGTGGTTTGCATTACAGGAAGAAGCATAATTATGGAACAGGCAGACCTGCTCCTCTCAGAAACATAGACAAATCTGTGCTGTGAATTATGCTCTCTGTGAGCACCCTGAGCCCAGGCACTTCCTCTTCCCTTATAAGGTTTAATCAGCACAAGGATATCAGGAAAGCTTGCTAACTGCTGATTGGTTACTGTATCCAGGGCCCAGCTAGGATCCAGGAATCTAGGGCCAGAACATCCAGGGCCCAGGCCCTGGCACTTCCTCTTCCCTTATATGGTATGATCACCAGCCTAGCACGGGAGAATCGAAAGAGCTTAACAAATGGTGATTGGCTTCTGTATGTTATATAAGCTTTGTAATTCTGTAATAAAATTTGAGTCTGTCTCTGAACCGGCTCCCGGTGTAAGACGTCTGGGCCGCGCACTCACCCTCCTTGCTCCGCAGGATACTCCTGTTCCACTTTACAACAAAAGTTTATGTAAAATGATAGATCATAAATATGCCTCGATAAATAGTACAAAAAATTTTTATCTTCTAAAAAACATTAACACCTCATTAGCAGTAAAATCCCTGTATGTGCTTCAAATAATAGAATATTGGATTCGCAAATTCTCCATATCAAAAACTTTCCTGTTTTCACCAACCGATTGCCATTGACTAAGGAACTGTGACCAACTTATCACAGAACCTTTAGATCTATTTTGGAGAATGATATAAGTAAAAGCAGTGATTACCTTTTGGATGGTTTACATCAATGCATTCTATTATCAACACTGGGGATTCATCATCCAATTAGAAAGGATTTAGTAGACATGTAAGCTAAAATGCTGTATTACCCACAAAAGAGCAAAAAGGTAAATAAATCATGGACTCAGCCCTCAAAATACTTACAATCCTAGAGTGGTCAGTTAGATATTTACTAAGTTTATATAAACACCAAGGAGATTTTAACAGTGTTCTAAATAGGTTTTTACAAATGATATTGGTTATAGATAGTATAACCAATGCTATCCATATGACTGATGATATGAAGGAACTAACCTCAGTTAAACACATAGTACATGCATTGTGCAAATCAACAGAGATTGATATCATAATAATATCATAAAGGTGGGCTGTAACTTAAAAGCAGAAGCTTAGATTCCCCCTTTTCCTTGCCACATACACATTCTTTAGGTGGTTTATTATGCTGATGACTGAGAAACTTAACAGAGAGGATGCAGATGTCTAGAAAGTAAGGGATACTCAAGGAGCTCAGGATGATGACTGTTTACCCAATACTGCAATATGTGGGTGTGTGTTGGGCAATAGTTTCACATGATTCTTTCTCCCCAAATATTTTGGACTGAAACTATTGTCTCATTTACATCCATAGCCTATATGTAGGTAAATAGGCTAAATATATATTCTGCTATATTGAGATGGAACTCAAAATAGTAACAGTGTTTTAGAGGTCATGTATGTTACACAAGACTTAGAAGTTAAATTTACTGAGTGCCTCAATATGTCACTTCCAGTTCTAGTCAGTTGAGTTACACAACCATTTCACTGAATTCATACCGACCCTATAAAATTGATACATTGCCATTGGAACCTATTGCTTATAAATCAAAACTTTCAGCATCTTCAACTTAGAATTCTCACCGGATTGCTTGCTTTATGTGTCTACCTTTCACATGGTCTATTTTGCCTTGTTTAGTGCTTATGGCATAGTGACCCACCCCCCATAAGGTGATGAGAAGCCACTTCCTCCATTCAGACAGTACAACTACAGGATAGAATAATAGTGCATCCCTCATCCTTGTTTCTTGAGTAGCACCTCACCAGAAAACATAGGGTGCCTCAACTTCATTATTCCAGTGGACAAACTTAACCCAACTTGGATATTGAAATTTGGGTGACTTGGAATTGCCACCACAATGAAATAATTCTTCCCATACTTTTTAACCTTAAGTGCACTATAATCTTATATTTTGTTTATCTTTTTCTTTTGAAATAACTGGCATGAATCTAAATGCAATCACATCTTTTGTCTGTTTTTATTTGAATATATATGGCAGGAAGTACTTACTTTATAACACTAGCTCTGCAGAACCTATTTCCCTTCCATGTTCAAATGTCATGAATATTTATGAACCCGTAGATGGAAGCAGTAAAACAAAATGAATTGGCTTGAGCCAAACACTATTCTGCGATCTTTTCCAGTTCATTCAACTGACTGCCACTTGACCAAGACCTCACTCAAATGAACTTACACATTAAACTACTCACTGAAAAATTGATTTCCCAAATGTTTTCCAATTACAATATCACATGGAGTTTCACACAAGCATTCTGCAATGCAGTCAGTGTAAGGAAAACTTAATTTTGATCCAACCTTTTAGAAATCAAATGCTCGTTCTTGTCTATTGGTCCTCAGGCCTCTGTGTCCCTTCCTACAGTGTGTTCTTAGAATAGGTTGCACTTTTGTTCTGAAAATTTTATGCCCCCTTTCGTAAGAGAGATCATCTCTCTTGGATCTGTGACATGTGGTGCCTTCCTATGGCAGAAATCTATTTCATGACTCCATTGTCAGGAGCGACCTTTTGACTCTCTTTGGTCAATAAAATGTGGGTAGAAGTGATACAACTGCATTCCAAGGAGAAGTTCACCAATATCTTGTGTTTATGCACTCTTGCTCGCCCCTTCTGCTGCTAGAATAGTGTGTCTTAAACACAGACTCTTCTTTATATCAGGTTCTAGAACAGAAGATAAATTAAACTGAAGGAGGTGAAACTCACTTCCAATAACATCCAGCATGAGTGATAAATTAACTCATGTATCTGTAAACAATTTGTATTTTCAAGTTGTACCTGAAGCCAAAAGCTAATGAAATTGACACTGGAAATGGTGTTCTCTCATGAAGTCAGTCTAACTAAGCACTGACTTCAGGAACATTGTCATTGAATATTTGCAAAACAGCCACATCATGTGCTAAAGACACAAAGTGCTCTGTAAAACGCTTACCTGTAATCATTTTAAGACAGATAATATACTGAAGGAGTTAAAGCTTTTATCAAGAGAATGGAATAAGTCATAAGTCGTGTTACCAAGGAGATGTGTTACTAGTGACCAAGGTGGCCCTAGCTTGACTAAACTTAACAGATGAATTTCTGATCAGTCCCTGGCATTCTTTCTGTTCAAGCATTTACTTTAGAAAACCTACAATTGTAAATCCTTTCTCTACCCTTTTGAGATGTAAATTTTCTGCAATCCAGGAGTGTCTTTCTCAAGGGGAAAGCTACCCCTTTGAAATGGTATCATCAGGAAAGACAGGACCCTGATTTCTCAGTCTCTGTAGGAGGGAGATACCTTACTTTTCAATAAAGCACCCATTAGCAAACACAGACAGCCTCATCTCATTGACCAATCTCCCCATAACGTCCTCCAGTACTTTTTCTGGGCTCACAAGGGCATTTAAAAACTCTCCCACCTCCCCCACACCTTGAGACCATTCCCTCTCCCCTGCTGCAAGACCATGGCCTTTATCCTCTGCAACTTTGGAATTAAACTTTCCTTACCTGTTTAACTCCATCTGGTGAGAATTAACTTTGACATTAGCAGTATTTGACAAGCCACAACAGGAAATACATTGGCTTAGAATAGAGCTGGCTGGTTTACAAGAAGGTAATCAGAGGCTCCAAAATTTTCAGGGCTTTACAAAGAGAAGAAATAAAAAACGAATCCACAATGTGGTTGTCAGTGATTTTGTTGAAAGAAAGAAAGAAAGAAAGAAAGAAAGAAAGAAAGAAAGAAAGAAAGAAAGAAAGAAAGAAAGAAAGAAAGAAAGAAAGAGAGAGGTAGGTGTGTGTGTGTGTGTGTGTGTGTGTGTGTGTGTGTGAGAGAGAGAGAGAGAGAGAGAGAGAGAGAGCTTTTAAAACCCTTATAAATGGACAAGCATAAGAGTGGACAAACTGTCCCAGGGTAGAGTCTGAGCATGTGGCAATTCCTTTAAAGACTGATCAATTCCAGGGATCTGTGCCTCAGTTTAGAAACAAGCATGCCTCAAAAAGAATCCTGGGTCAAGCTACTGGCACAATGAGCCTCAATAGTTACAACTCTGGCAAAGTTCTTGAGTGAGTTGTACTACCTAAATAAATAAATAAATAAATAAATAGCAAAACAAAATAAAACAAACAAAAAAATCCTGCCAGTCTAAATGGATGCAAAGAGATTGTGACTACTCAAAATGAAAAAAAAAAAAAACCTTCAGGCCATCAGGTTTTATGATAGGAGAAAGGCAGAATCTTTGTATCTGGTAATGGAAAAGGTAATGGAAAAAGGGTAGAATCAGGCGCCACGAACCAGGACACTCATGAACCAGAACTCAGATCTAATTGAAAAGCATTTCCTACTCTCAGGAACAGGAGCAGTTTCAAGGGCAAGATGGTATAAGTCTATGGACAAGTAACTTCTGTGTGTCTCCAGTTCTTCCTGCTTCTGATTTGGAGTACATCATCATTACCATTTTATCTTCTCTCTATTGATGTGTCATAGGTATTTGGAGGACAGAATCTCATTACTTTTCCATTAAAGTTTAGTTTCTTAATCAAATGTACCTGACATACTATTAAAGAAAAATAAGGTTTTTACTCATTGCTGAGACTGAATGGACGCTTTATGCTGTCCTTCCCATGGTAAAAATCTTTCATGCATTTTGCATAAAGAGGGAGAAAAGAGGCAAGTGAATATTTGTGACCAAGAAGGTACACTGTGATACATGATGCTATTATTTCTAAATATGCTCTGTTCTATTTACAGATACAGAGTCTTATATCTTTTCCCATTTTCATGTAAATTTTATACTCCTTCTTTATGAAACTAAACCAGCCACATTGGTATGCTTGGCCACACGAAGTGATTGGCCAGTGGAATGTGAGTTGAAATGACAAAGGTCAGTTGAAAGCAGAATCTTTAAAAGTCATTGCATGTTTCTACCAGCAATCTTGCTCTTTTTCCTCATGCTGAGAATGGTGTAAAACCCATACATGTCACATCAGAAGCTAAAAAGAAGACACATGGAGCAGAGTTTCAACCACACCAAAACTGCCAGTGTGTCACAGAAATAGAAATAGACCCTAATTGTTTAAGCCACTGATACTCTGAGACCCTTTGTTACAAAACACAACTGAAAACTCTGACAAGCAGAGATCTAGTCCTGCAAGACTTAAGGTCTGAAAATTTACATTTCACCTCATCCCTTTGCACCTGGGTTCTGCCTAATTATTCTCAGTGGGAGGTTCTTGCATGAATTTAGAAAGCAAGAAGAAGACAATACAGATTTCTGCTTCTAGAAACAGAATCAGCTGTTGTGGCTCCTAGACTCCAGCATCATAGGAAATATGAGTTCTTATTTTCCTAGGAATAACTCTTCCTGTCATACATATCTCAGCCCCATGGGAAATGACAGCATCCCACCCTTAGTGCTGGACATGATAGTATGGCTTCTTATCATGGGCCGCTGTAGGCCCAGCAACAGTAATGGCTTTACACACTTACTATACTCTGTTATGGTTTAGACATGAGGTGTCTGCCAAAAACTCACGTGTAAGACAATGTTAGAAAGTTTAGAGGTGAAATGATTGGGTTATAAAAATTTGACCTGATCAGTACATTAATCCCCTCATAGGAATTAAATGGATGGTAACTATAGGCAGATATGGTGTGGCTGGAGGAGGTGGGTCATTATGGGGCATGCCTTTGGATTATACATTTTGTCCATGATAAAGAGAACTCTCTCTCTCTGCTTCCTACTAGCCATTTCCTGAGCCACTTTCCTTCTCCACATAGTTGTGTCATGATATTCTGCCTCACCTTGGGCCCCTAAGTATGGAGTCAGCTGTCTATGGACTGAATTCTCTGAAACCATGATCTTCAAAATAAACTTTTCTTCCTTGAAGTGTTCTTGTCGGGTCTTTTGGTCACAGTAGCAAAAAAGCTGACTGAATCACTGACAACATCTTTCCTTTTTCTTTCATTTTTATTCCTCAAGCCCTTCTAATTTCTGAAATTTCTGTGTAATTTTTCCTATATTAAATTCCTTTTTTTGTTGAAATACCTAAACTACCTTGCTTTCCAGAATTCACCTGACTGATATGGACAGGCTGTCAAAGAAGAGATGTTTGAAGTGTCTGCTACATGTTGGCTAAGGAAAAAATAATCCTTATACTTAACTAAATATCAGGGATAGTGAAGGATATCAATGAGATGGAGAAATAAGAACAGAAAAAATATTACTACATGTCATGAATATTGTGATCCCACATATTTAATTAACCATATATTACAGATATCATTCTCTAAATTGTTTCTATGAGTATACTCAGATTCACAGATAGTGAGCATCCAAAATTACTCATCATCAACAGGTATCGCATTACCTGTCCGTGTGACTTTGAGATTTATTTTTCCAAGGTTCCAAACTTTTTTAACAATACAAAGATGAGCCAATATAAAATATTATTATTAAATAGTACTACTACTACTAATAATAAATAAAACTAAATAAGAAATATAAAGTAATATGAAATAAGTGTTAATTGGAAAAGACAAATAAAATATTATAAAGTATAATTTATAAATGATATTTGACCATAGATCAATACAATATAAAAAAAAAAGGTCTTGAAAAAGATGAAGTTTTTACTTATCATAGAATGTAAATAGAATCAGTGCAGGCAATAAGGATACATTAAAATGTGAGAAGTCAGGAAAGAAACGCAAAAGGACAATCGTATTTATGTTTTGCTTCAGGTACTGTGAAATTATTTGTTTGAGAGAAACTATCATTTGATTTCCGAGTTAATGGGTGAAAAAAAAAAAGTTAGACACCTATAACCAAGACAATCAAGTGTCTAGTTAAGTTCCACTCCAGTATTTGAAAGTATGAGAATCTGGACTTTCCTAATAGTTAATAATTTTAGTAGGAATATGGATATTAGATTGGATCAGAAGAAACTCAAATGGCTTATTAGTTGGTGTACTTTTGCATTAATCAAACATTGACTTGATAATGCTCAAAGCTAGAGTGATGCCAGTGGACATTAATATTCATGTAATTAAATATTTAGAATGTCTAAAAGAGTGGTTAAAGATAATCTGTAAACCTCATAAACCTATGAAGCCTCCTGGGTATACGTTTGGCTTTGATAATAAAAAATAAGATGAAAATTGAAAGACTCCAATAATTCCCTCAGTATTATTTTTCTTAATGCATAGTTTAAATATCATCTGATTTAATTAGGCTATTCTGTAGGTCTCGTGGAAGCATGGGCAACTACACTCCGTAACTAATGAAAGGCTCCAATCCACAACGTATAATCATGACTACGAATCCTTTCAATCATCACAGATTTGATTTATGCTTACTCTGTGTTATCTCATGTTCTATTTTTTTGTTTGCATCTTTTAAAAGGTGATCTATATCCTCTTTCTTATTTGCATTATCAGCAGTTAAATACTGTATAAGGTGTGCTATGACCTGCAATGTGTCCCTCACTCCAAATTCACAGTGAGGCTCAGATCCCTGGTACCTAAGCATGGGACTGTGCTGGGTGGTCAGGTCTTTAAAGTGACTGGATTAGAATGAGACCAGTAGGGTGGCCCTGGTCCATTCTGACTGCTGTCTTTAGAGAAAGGAAATGTGAATACACAAAGAGACGCCAGGATGTGCACACACAGAAGAAACAGCACAGGACGCTGAGAGGTCTCAGACAAACACCAAACCTCGGGGCACTTCCTCTTAGACTTCTAGCTTTTAAGCTAGACAATCTGTAGTATTCTGTTATGGGAAACCTGGCAAATCAATAAAAGGTACAAAAATACAATAAACAATGCCTGTTACTTGATAAAAATTAAGTGAGAAACTTTTAGTATAAAAATTATGTAAAATAATAAAATAAAAATGCTCACCTTCATCTACTAGACAAACTTTGTATATACATATAACTTCCCTGAAATCCTATAATTCTCTTTAATTTACCCCATATTCAAATAATAATACCTTATAAAGTGTCTCAAACTGAATTTGATAACTGGAAGTGGCTATCTATGTTTATAATTTACTTTCAAAGTTATGGTTTCAGTATCTATGTACTTAAGTTCCATTTCACAATAACATTTTAAAATAAACTTTCCCAGAAAAGTGATTCTAATCATTTGAATTTATGAATTGTCTGAATTTAATGTAAACATAAGGCATTTTACAAATACATCAAAATATCATATTTCATAGGACATAGCATATAATTTCATAGTTCTATAGATTAATAAGAAATTTATGAACATTTAAACCAGACTTTAATTTTGCTATCATGAAGTACTTTTTGATAGCTTGTACTATTATTCAACTATTTAAACAATTGAATTCTGCCTCTCTAACCTGTCTGGAAATCCTCCGTAAGTGCTTCTTCTATCACTCCCAAGAAAATCAGAAGCATATGCACCCTTAAGTTCTATACAGTGATTTTAGAAAGAGTGAATCAATAATCCTGAGAGCTTATGGATGCAAGTCTCTAGGAATATTTTTTTTCTTTAAATCAAAGTCTGACCTCTGTTTCCACCTCACAGTTTGACATTTTGTTATCAATATGTTTGATTACTTTCACAATGATTTTAAGAGAGATAATTGATGTTGATCTCCTCAATGTGTCAATACTGGGGAATGAAGAGGAGATAGATTAAATTTGTGAATAATTTTAAAATTTTTATAACTAATGGTAGGAGGCAAATATTATTTTGGATTTTTAATGGATTTTAATAAAATTTAATGAATGCTTAAATATCATTTAAAAGATAGAGCAAGACCCTAGAATCAAATTGCCTGCATTTGATCCCTAATTTCCAGACTTCCTAGCCTGGGAATTTGGTCAAGTTCTTAGTCATTTTGTGTCTTTGTTTTCTCATCAGAAAAATTGGACTAAAATTTGCTTACAATGCACAAAGATATTAGGAGCACCATGTGTAATATCTTTGCAAATTACAGACATGCTAAAAACTGTGTGGTCCAGAATGTATAATCTATAGATGTGCTTGCTAAATAAATTAGGAAGTAAACAAATGAGCAAATAAATGCTATATCATTAGCATCAATCTACCACCCCCAATAAAGGAATTCTTTCTCCCCTTAATTAAGATTTCCCCTATGCAAGTTTTCTCTACCACATTTGTTAGTGGGAAATTTGTCACTATGAAATTGCAGTCAAGGTTTACATATTTTAAAGATTATTAAACTTGTTTTTAAATCTTGTTCAAATAAATGACTGCAAGTGATGGCACAGGGCTGAAGTCATAAAGATGTGCAACTTCTCCAGTCCTTAAACTATGTGTCCCATTGAATAGACTTGTGTCACCAGCTTTGACTGCACTAAGATTCACCCGGACTCCAGCTCACCACATCAAGTCTTTCATTTTATATTTCCTTACCTATTTCGACACATAAAAATGAATAACTTGATCAGAGCAAGGTGTCTACAACAGTGTGAGAATTCTGTGACTGCAGTTAGAATTTTGCTCCCAGAGGCATGTCTATCTACACTTAATCTTTCCTATTTCTTTGGTCTTCTGATCAAAGTTGGTTGTGACTCCTTTAGTAAATGCTTCGGTCATTCTCCTTTGATGAAAACCAATTCAGGGACAAATCAAATGTATCCTTCTCTCATCTTATGCAGCTCTATGAAGAGTCACATAAAAATGGAATCCAGTTCTGGTATATCAAAGAAGCACCACGTTAAGGAGAAATTGAGCTCTCAGGGAATACTTTCTCATTGAAACAAAAGCAGAAAAAAAAACCCTGAAGTCCAAGAGGACAAAATAAGCTTAAGTAATTGCCTTTTTATCATTCAATTTATTCTTTCTAGCTTATTCCAGCCCTCTTGTTAAGATCTCTGTGACAGATTGCTTTCACTAATGTAGAAGGTTTATATTATATATATATATATGTATCTGTGATGCTTCATAAGACAATTGGAAATACATACAATACCACAAAAAAGTGAACATATGAAAACAATTTTTTAACATACTGGTTTCTATCTTGTCCTAATTACAGGAGCTTAATGCATGGAAATAACAATGTTATCCAAAATTTTATCACATGTTCACTATGAATGCAAGGATTGCCTTAAAACTAATCTACTTAATAAAACAAATAAAACAATATGAAATTAGAATGTTTCATAGCATTTATTAAAATAATACAGTCTAGTCAATCCTGTAAAAATAGTTAGACCTTTGAAATTTTGACCTAAAATAATTTTACAGTGTCCTCACATTTTACACATATCAAGCATCTCTTTGACAGGGAGCTTCTGACCTTGAAAGGCACATTATTCCAGCTAATGAGCAATTTCAAGGGTATATCTACTATATTAAGCCAAACATGATTGCCCTCTCAGAGTGCAATCCATTGGTCCCAGATCTGTTCTCTAGAGTCATGCAGGAAATATATAGTCACTCTTTTACCAAGTGGACCTTTAAACACTAAATATGCTACTTTGCCCTCCTAATTGCACTTTTCCAGAAGGAATATCAGACCACAGATAAAGTATATATATATATATAGGCTTTCATTACGAAAAAAAAGAACCAGAGAGTGTCAATTTGATGAGCTACCTGGGTCCAATTTGGACCCTTAGGAAAGATTTCAACCCAAGCCACAGTGATTTAATTAAAATATTCTAAAATATTACCTAAATCAACCCCCATTTAAAGTCCTTCAAATCCACTTTTAAAGTCAATTCAGCCCTTTAGACATGTTCTTAATGTTTAGCTTCCTGAATCTTTGCTGTCCTTGCCCCCCTCTTTTTTTCCTCCAGCTGTCCTCAATATAAATTGATGGGGACAGTACACATACAATATTGTAAAATGCGCATTCCTGTGTTTGGACTGCTGGCCAAGCAATTCTTTCCCATTGAACATTGGCAGCAGAATGTTGTTTCTTTTATGAATTTCCATTTTTATGAGTTTTCTTTGCAATTTGGCCTAGAAAATGGGTTCCTGGGAAGTTCTAAAGGGTCTAATAACCTGGGGCCTTTGGAATTTATCAGGGGCAGAAATGATGCCGACTGAAATGCAAGCACTTGTGTTATTGTCCTCTTCAGAAATAATAGCACATTCTGGGGTTTATTGTTTTTGACCAGGCAAAGTAAGTAGATGTTTCAAATAGAGGATGTGTGGGTGTCATAAATGCAGTAAAGTTTTAAAACTAAAACATCTAAGATACCTGTAAAATTAATTTTTTGAGTCAAATTTCAAATGCCAATGCACTGTTGTATTCTTATTTAATGTCTCAAATATTTATGCATTTGCATCTTAAGAGGCACTGCAGCAGCAGTGACTATTTAAAAACAACCACTTTTGTGAATGCCTAGGTTCTCCCTACGTACACGCCACTATTAACTACGCTGACAAAGAGACTAGAGCATTTCATAACTAACTTTCAAGAGAGGTAAATTGAATATCTTAAAAATCATATTTATCTGGTTTTAATTTCTGTGAATAAAATGTTTATTACCTACTTAATGATATTCAAGGTGTTCTCTAGTTTCAAGAACTTCTGAGGGCATAGTTATCATGGTACCTATTGACTAATTTTCCCCATCCCTTCTTCCCACTGCTCTCCCCAGCCTCAGGTAATCATTATTTTCTCAACTTCTATGAGATTAACTGTTTTATATTCCACATATGAGTAAGGACATGCAACACTTGTCTATCTGCTCCTGGTTTATTTTGCTTAGTATAATATCCTCCAGATTCATTCACATGTTCTCATGTGCTATTGCACAGTAATAATAATATATCATAAATTTCAAAAAGTTAGAAAAGATGATTTTTAATATTCCCACCACAACAAAGGAAAAATATTTGAAGACATAGATTTACTTAACCTGATTTGACTGTTACACAGTATATACATATATTAAACATCATACAGTACCTAAAATGTGCAAAATTATTGTGTCAAAAATTAAAATATTTTTTTAAAATGATATTTCCCCGAGAAAATTTGCATTCTTCCACCTGAGTCAAATGAACCAACACCTTGAGTATTCAGTAAGGGTATTACTGAAGTATACCCTGATATACTTCAGTATAGTGAAGTATTCACAAATACTCAACACCTTGAGTATTTGTAATAAAAAGTAAAGGCTGAGCTATAACTCACTGCATACTTAATATGTGTTATGAGCTGAATGTTTGAATTCCCCAAAATTCTTATGTTGAAAATTTAACCCTCAATTTGATGGTATTTGGAGGTTGGATCTTTGGGAATTAATCAGTCATGAGAGTAAGCACCTCATAAATGGGTTTAGTTCCCTAATAAAAGAAAAGAAGAGATCTTACTCTCTGCTTTCTACTCTCCTGACTAGTTGAGGATAAATGGGAGGATGGTCATATGCAAACAAGAAAGAGTACCCCCACCAGACATGTAATCCACCAGTGCCTTGATCCTCGACTTCCCAGCCTATAGAATTTTGAGAAATAAAGGTTTCTTGTTTAAGTCACACAAGTCTATGGAATTTGTTTGTTTGTTTGTTTGTTTGTTTGTTTATTTATTTATTGCAGTGCTGGGGATTGAACCCAGGGCCTTGTGCTTGCAAGGCAAGCACTCTGCCAACCTGAGCTATATCCCCAGACCATCTATGGCAATTTTTAAAGCATCCTGAACTGCCTAAGAGAAGATATGATCTTGGAAAGGTGTTTATGTTATATTTAAGTGGCTGTTGTTTTTCAGTTAAATATGTAAGGCATACTGGCATACTTTTAAGAATAATTAGAGGTAGCCTTCATGTTCAGGTTACATAGTAGCTCCACAGTCAGGTCTCAATGAAACCAAATGAAGTAGATACTACCACTATCTCTGGAGAGGTAAGGATACTGAGAAACTTTTAAAGAACTTCTTCCATAAGCACACTGATAAGGAGCAGAATTGTTACTGAAGACAATTGAATATTATTCTTAAATATAGGCAGGGTGTATAAATCATGAATTTCCATTAGAGTTCAAGTCTTCATGTTAGCCCTACATTATTATTATGCACCTTCTTCTCAATTTAAATTTCAGAAACAGCATACATGCACCCAATATAACACAACTACTCTTTATGCAAATAAAAACTGATCACCCTTTCCCACAAAGAAGTCAAATCAGTTACCAAATCTACTAGTCGAAGATTTTTGTTAAGGAAGTGTGGTCCTAAGCTGACATGATGAAGATTTGTGCCTATGTTATCTTCTATTTGTTGCAGGGTCTCTGGTCTAACTCCTAGATCCTTGATCCATTTTGAGTTGAGTGATGTGCAGGGTAAGAGATAGAGGTTTAATTTCATTCTGCTGCATATGGATTTCAGTTTTTCCCAGCACCATTTGTTGAAGAGGCTATCTTTTCTCCATTGTATGTTTCTGGCACCTTTGTGAGGTATGAGATAACTATATTTATATGGGTTTGAGTCCGTGTCTTCTATTCTGTACCATTGATCTACCTGTCTATTTTGGTGCCAATACCATGGCACTTTTGTTACTATTGCTCTGTAGTATAGTTTAAGGTCTGGTATTGTGATGCCTCCTGCTTCACTCTTCCTACTAAGGATTGCTTTAGCTATTCTGGATCTCTTATTCTTCCAAATGAATTTCATGATTGCTTACTCTTTTTCTATGAGATACATCATTGGAGTTTTAATTGGAATTGCATTGAATCTGTTTTGATAGTATGGCCATTTTGAAAATATTAATTCTGCCTATTCAAGAATATGGGAGATCTTTCCACCTTCTTCTAAGGTTTTCTTTTTTTTTTTTTTTTACATTTCTTTCTTTAGTGTTGAACAATAGTCTTTCCTCCTACAGATTAATTGCCACAGACTGCATATTTGTCTTCCCTCAAAAATGATATGTTGAAAGTCAGGATGATAATAAGAGGTAGGGTCTTTGGGGTAAATTATCTTATGGATTACATAAAGTGAACATCCACCCAATGGATCCTATATAAGATAGAAGGAGTAGAGAAGGAAAAAATGGAATGGATAGATAGATAGATAGATAGATAGATAGATTGAAGATAGATAGATGAAAAATGACATATAGATGGTTAAGACAGATATCACATTCTTATTGCTACAACTGATTAAATGGTCATAGTTTGTATTAAGGTGACTTTTTCAAATATGTAATTCATTTTCACTTTCCTCTCAGCTAATGACTGAGATAGGCAATGTTACTCACTGGAAAAATGACTCAAACTGAATTTTCCTAGAAAGGCTTGTTTATTTTAATTTTATTGCATTAAACTTTTCTAAAGATATAGTAGCTCTGAAGGTATCTCAAAAAATATTTTGGGTTTATCTGTTATTCTTTCTTCCCAGAATGATAAGAAATCCTACATTCCCTTGATAACCAAAATCAATAATTCAGTAGACACAATAATCCTTTTCTTCCTGTTTATCCCAATCCCAGAGAGTTTTCAGTAACTAGATGGAAGTCTTAGCT
Organism: Glaucomys volans; assembly: GCA_020662805.1. Lineage (NCBI taxonomy): Eukaryota > Metazoa > Chordata > Mammalia > Rodentia > Sciuridae > Glaucomys > Glaucomys volans. Next base: position 637,506 of record JAJEJO010001772.1, read on the forward strand.
ACCACTTAAACAAACTGTGCTACATTGTTTGGGTACTATAACTCCCAGAGTTAAGGAGGTTTGAATAGAAACAGAATCTCAAATATTGCCCTTTCAAGTTTTTCATGTTGGCACCAATCTCTACATTTTATAGGGATGCAGACTTTTTTCCTAAGAAATGGGGTCTTACTATGTTGCCCAGACTCGTCATGAACCCCTGCAACTCAGTGGAACCTCCTGCCTTGGCCTCCCAGGTAATTCAGACTCTGCACTTATCAACATCCCTGGCTCAAGGATGCAGTCTTGATCTTCTCTATTTTGATAGAAAAAAAGCACAACAACTTGGTTGTTTATATCATTTCAAACATCAACAATGTATTTTCTCTATAAGTTGTTGGTTATTTCTTCTAACCATACATTAGAGATGAGGGTATAACTACAGGCTATTTTTGTAGATTATCTGACCCCTAGAAACATATAAAACAGTGAAATTTAAGACCAGGAAGTAATATTATTTCATGACCAGTGTCAGTCACTGAATATTCCACATCCTTGGCATTTCTCTAGGCATGATTATCTTAAGAATTAATGACAAGTCCCTTTGAAGTAAGATGGTGAAAAGTTCATAGAAAATGTGTGCAATGTTATTCTAGATGCCTCTTCAGGCCTATTTTTTCTGTCCTTCTCCAAATTGACTCATTTCTTAGTAATTATCCATTATTTTTGATGAGTCTAGTTGAATATCTTTTCACAAAGGAACTACTTCTTAGAGATTTATTTTTCTTATGTTTATTTTTGTATGAGGTACAAATGATAAATTAGCCACTATCAGAGCTCACCATGGATTGGTTGATTCCGTTTGCCACCCTGGTTCCAAAACCTATTTGCATAACACCCATTTTGCAGCTTTTGACCCAGAGCAGATGCAATTATTCAAGTGGATTTCAGAGCCAGGGTGGCAGAGGTCTTTGCCATCCCAAGATCCATTATCTTTTTAAAATCATAAATTCAACTTCAAGACATCACATACTGACTACATCTTTGACCTAGCCCTTGTCAATGGCATTGATGCAATCCCCATTACCTTAATAAAGAAAGTATTTTCTTTACTGTCTTTGGGAAATGGCAAGAGAGTAGAATAGGTAAAGTTTATTCAAGTATTTCCTATTTCTAAAATTCTTTGAAATCCTCCGTGCATACCTTTGTCTTTGTCTTCACAACTTTCTTTTGTAAGGAATAAAGTTAATACTAGCTAGTTGAAACCAAAAGTAATTCTGTAAGGTTGTTTTACAGTCTCATAGGGTCTCAGGAAGGAGTGCAAACACATGGTGAGGCTAAGAGGTCAAGTGGATTCATGCAATAGTGTTGCCATATTTCTTAAATAAAAATACAATGAACCAAATTTCAATGAAGAAACACATTCCTTTAGTGAAAAGATGTCCATGCAATATTTGGAGTGCATTTATCATAAGAAATTATCAATTATTTATTGGAAATTCAAATTTAACTGGAAATTCTTTGTTTTATCTGGCAGCCCCACTAAGCACATGGAAGGTTTGTTAATGATAAGACAAATGTCACTGCTCCTAAAGGCACTGTAACAATTAAAACTGGATGCCAAAACCCCTAAAATGTCTCTCTAAAAGAACCAGATGGATTTTTAGGACATGTTTGTTAGAAGATTTATTGTCTCATGTTGATCTTTTTTTAATCTGTTTTGTTTGTTCATTTGACTATAAAAACTAAGTTGTATGAGGGAATCACTGCTTCATAGTAACCTGACAATGCTTTCTGTTTTCTGCCTTGGGCAGACAAAATTCAAAAACTGGGCAATTAAGAAAAAACAGAAAGGATATTCAATGGTAATGTGGTAATGTGCAGTTAAGCAAATGAATGACCCAACTATACACTACACCCGAGAACTGGAAATGTGAATGTCCAACAATCCACTGGACTCAAGCAGATTCAATTGAAAGTGAAATATTCACAACCGAATAAGTAATTTATATTCAAATAATAATTAAAATGTCTCTGGTAAACTGCTCATTCTCCCACTCTGGCAAATAATTCAGCATTTGTGAATTGTCATTTTCCTCCATTTTGGATTATTCAATAAAGAAATATTATACCAACTTGCTGATATAATTTCATAATAAAGAGCCAATTAAGTCTTTAAATGTACTATGTTGTTGCAAATGTTCAAAAATTTTTTCTAACTAGGCTTATTTTTAGATAAAGAGAATAAATTATATAATTATAGAAAACTATTACCTTTTTCTAATTTGTTCTTGCATAATGCATGAATGATAGCATATATGGAATTTTTCAAAGCAAGCAGTGAGTGTTGGTGTAGCCAAAGCTTTGAGTCACTAAATATCATCTCACTGCAGGGTAATTATTGTTTTGAATTTTCTATATTGTTCAGGATATTCATTTCTATAGTATCTTATATTCAAGGAGATTTTGATCTAGAAAGAAAGTAAAATACATTCCAATTATTCAGAAATTTATATGAATTGGGATATAATCTACATAGTAATTAATGTGCAAATCCAATATTTGCTGTACAGTTGTTTGAGAGACATACAATTTTAATTTAAAAATAACTAGATGATACAAAATTTATAAGTATCTCAAGGTGCAACTCTAAGAAGATAAGATGAGGAAATATTAAAAACATTGAAGAGTAGAGGGAAGCACTAAAAGTGAAAATGTGTCTACAAGATAATCTCTCAGAAAGTGAAACTAATAGAGAACAATTCCCTCTTTATGTCGGAACCACACATTTACTGTTTGAAAGAATGGGGTAGAATAACACTGAGATCACAGAGTACAACCCTATGTAGCATGGTTTTCGTGATTATTAATTTTAAAAAATGGTACATGAATTATTTTAAAATTCCCTGAATCTTGTGTTGTGGTACCAATAAATTCTGAAATGTGATTCCATGGTAAATCAGAGTCCGTTTATTAACCTTATTGACTCTGAGCTGATCTCCTAGGCCAGGTGTCTGAGAAATAGACTACACAGAGGGGAATGGATCATCTCAACTGAAGTATTTCTGTGTCAGCCAAACTTCAACTTATCATCAGCTATCACAATAACTGTCAAAATCAAAAGACCCTATCCCATATGAGCAAATCTACAATGCACTACATATATTTAAATTTCAAAATGTGAAGATCTTTGACATGTATATACCTGCAGAATGTTCATCTCAATCAAGATAATGACTCTGTCCATTAGATCACATTTCTCAAACTCCTTTATGATTTATCTCTCCTCCATTCTCAGGCAACTAATGATCTGAGTTCTGTCATAATAGATTAGACTATATTTTCTGGAATTTTCTATAAATATAACAAAACAATGTGTACTATTTTTTGTTTATTTTCTGCTCAGCAGTGTCCTTGTTTTGAGATTCACTTCTGTCATTGTGTCCCAGTATTTTATTTCCTTATATTACTGAGTGTACCACATGTATATTCTCATGCCCTTTTTGATAGTCATTTGAGTGAATATATTTTCTGCACCTATTGCCTTAAGTCAGACCTTCAGTATGTGATGAATTGAGGTGATGAGAGGAGAAACCCTTGCTTTGGGTCTGACCATATGGGGAAAATATTCAGACATTCACCATTAATGACTATGTTCACAGAATAAGTTTTAAATGCAAATATCTTTAGGAAGTGAGAACTTTTATTTCTTTTGCCATTTATCTACGACAGGGAGTTATTCTTTAGTTTCTTTAGGAGCAAGCACACTGTTTCTCACATGGCTTGTCAAGCCCGTCCCACCAGCAGCGCACAGTGCTTCCCTACCTCCACCCCTTGCCAAGGCTTCTCAGTGCTTCTCTTTCCAATAATGTCATCTGAACAGGTGTGAGGTGGTATCTCTTAGTGATTTTGATTTGCATTTCTCTTATGATTAATGATGTTGAGCATTTTTTATATACTTTTTGGCCATTTTCATATTTTCTTTAGAGAAAATTTGGGTCTTTTACCTGTTTTTTTTTTTTTTTTAAATTGGACTGTTGGTTTTTCTGCTACTGTATGAATTTTTTATATATTTTGAATATTAACCCCTTGGGCATTTAGTTCACAAATATTTTCTCCTAATTTGTAAGATGCCTTTTCACTTTATTTATTGTTTTCTTTCATATGCCAAGGTATTTTTTTTTTTTAGGGGGAGGTTGATGTACTTTATGTATTTATTTTTACTTTTGTAGGGTAAGTTCATAGTATGACATTAGAAAAAAACAAACAAACAAACAAAAAAAAACATTGCCAAGACCTATAGCAAGGGCAAATTCCCGATTCTTTCAGGAGTTTTACATCTTGTATTTAGGTCTTTCTGTACATTTTTGAGTTGATTTCTGTGTATGGAGTAAGATGAGAGTCCATTTTTTGCATATGGAAATCCAATTTTGCCAGCACCATTTATTTTGAAGACTACCCTTCCTCCATTATCCTTCTCACAGTATGTCCTCATAGTGCTTTTGTTGAAAATTAGTTTTCTCTGTATTTTGAATTTATTTCTAGGCTCTTTATTCCATTTCATTGGTATCTGTTTATAAATCAATGTCATTGCTTTGATTACTATAGATTTATCCCATAAGTTTCAAACAAGAAGTCTAGTAGCTCCAACCTTTTCTTTTTCAGAAGCACTTTTGGATATTCCATGTCTTTTGTGGTTTCCATGTGAATTTTAGGATTGCTCTTTCTTTGTAAAAAAATGTGGAATTTTAATAGTGATTACATCAAATGTGTATATTCCTTTGGTTATCCACTTTTTTCATGTGGAGTATAGTTAACACAGGTTTATGATATACAGCATATATTTGGGTCTTCCTTTTTGAACATCCTGAATATCTCTGCACATCAAAGACATTTTATTTGGGATATGAGCTAATTTCCATTGAGTATATCTATTGACATTACTGTACTTAAATCTACCATCCTGCTTTTTCTTTTCAAATATACCATCTCTTTTGTTCTCCTCTTTTGGTTTTTCTGACTGCTTTGCATTGAGTATATTTTTTATGGTCTTTTAATTTGATTTGGGATTTTTTATATTAATCTTTCTTTTTAGAAAATTTAGCTAACATATTGCACCTATCACAACATAACTGCAGGGAATTTTATACCACTTTACAAAAATTATAAAAAACTTCTACTATTATATTTATACTATACTATTATGCTTATATTATGCTTTTATTTTCTATTATCTACCATTTATGTTATTTTTATACTTTTTCACATATTATAAAAATAAAATTCATTGGTGTTATTTTCACTTAAAATATTTATTTAAATATTTCATTATCAAATATATTTTTACAAATTAGAAAAAAAAAGCCCTTCTATGGTTATCCACATATTCATCACTCTAGACCATCCTCCTCTCTTTGATGAGAATGAGATTTTCACCTTGCATCATTTTCTTTTGAATGGTAAAATTTCTTTAACCTTAGTTGCATTGATGGACTACTCTTGATGGGCATGTCTAGATCTCGTTTATTTGAAAAACTCTTCATTTCAACACATACATTATACATAAAATACATTTCTGTATTTTATTTTGAAGATATGTTTACCACGCTCAGAATTCCAAGTTAAAATTTTATTCTTAGAAAAAAGCAGTGTGGGATAACTGGGTCAAAAGTGGCTCCATTCCAAGTTTTCTGAGGAGTCTCCACACTACTTTCCAGAGTGGCTGCACCAATGTGCAACTCAACCAGCAATGTAAAAGGGTGCCTTTTCCCCACATCCATGCCAACATCTATTATTGTTTGTGTTCTTAATAATAGTCATTCTATTTGGAGTAAGATGAAATCTTAGAGTTGTTTTAATTTGCATTTCTCTAATTACTAAAGATGCTGAACACTTTTTTCATATATTTATTAATTGCCTGCATATCTTTTGTAAAGTGGCTGTCCATTCCTTGGCCCATTTATTGATTGGGTTCTTTGTATTTTGGGCATAAAGTTTTGTAAATTCTTTATAAATTTTGGAGATTAGTGCTCTATCTGAAGTGTGTGTGGAAAAAAATTTTTCCCACTCTGTAGGCTCTCTTTTCACATTATTGATTGTATCCTTTGCTGAGAAAAAGCTTTTTAGTTTGAATCTATCCCATTTATTGATTCTTGCTTTGATTTCTTGTGCTTTGGGACTTTCTTAATGAAGTCTGATTCTAAGCCAACATGGTAAAAATTCGGGCCTACTTTGTCTTCCATTTGGTGCAGGGTCTCTGGTCTAATTCACAATAGCTAGATTGTGGAACCAACCTAGATGCCCTTCAACAGATGAATGGATAAAGAGACTGCAGTATATATACACAATGGGGAAAACATTTGGCCTTTAGTTTTTTGGGGTTGGCTTATTTCACTTAGCATAAGAGTTTCCAATTCCATCCACTTATCTACAAACGCAGTAATATTATTTTTCTTAAGCCGACCCCAAAAAACTAAAGGCCAAATGTTTTCCCCAATAACTGGATGATGATACATAATGGTAGTTGGGGGATGGGGGTGAGAGATGAATGGAGGAACTTTAGATTACATAGAGGGAAACAGGAGAGAGGAGGGAGTGGGGATATCAAAGATGGTAGAATGAGACAGACATCATTACCCTATGTACCTGTGTGATTACATTAATGATGTGAATCTACATCATGTACAACCATAGAAATGACAATTTGTACCCCAATTGTGTACAGTGAATCAAAATGCAGTCTGTAAAAATAAAAAAAAGAAGGAGAAGAAAAAGAAAAGAGAAGGATCCCACAAAAATAGAAGGGAGACTGATACAATTGAGGAAGTGAATCAAGGGGGAGGGAGAAGAAGTCTTGGGGAAGTACTAGGAAGTGAAATCTACCAAATTATGTTATGTCCATGTGTAAATAAACCACAATAACTCGTGATTATACATATATGTTTATCATTATAATGTATTAATAAAAATAATAATCATTGAAGTGAGATCAGTACAGCAGAGCAGGAAAAGGAGGCATTTAGAAGGTGAATAAGATGAAAGGGAAGGAAAAGGAAAGGTAAAGCGTAGATACTGGAGAATAGGATTGATCAGATTGTATTGTACGCATGCATGAATATGACATAATGAATTTCACCATTATGCAATTAAAAAATAAATATTCTTTCCAAAGTTGTTATGGCCTTCTAACTTGGATTTTTCCTGACAAGGCATTTGCTATGGTCTTCCTTAGGATACTTAACACTCTTTTCTCTTAAATTTTGTCTTTGTCATGATTTCTAAGCAATTTGAATCTGATATGTCTAGGTGCAATTTACTTGTAGTTGGCTTTCATTGATTTTCTGAATCTGTGGGCTTATAATTTCCATTAAAGTTGGTGGAAAGTGGCTTTTATTTGTCAAGATAACAATAAATAATAATATGGATACATTTTCATTGTTTTCTGATGTTCATGTAAATGTGCTTGTACATTACAAGCATTGTGTACATTGTGTGCATTGTCTCACACACTAGCTTTTGGGGGACACCTTATATTTAAACCATAACAAATATGTTTTGTGTCCATGTATTTAAATTCATTAGTTGCTATGGACTGAATGATAAGTCCCTCTGACACTCACACACATGCACAAATCATATATTGAAGTGTAATTTCTAGTATGATGAGATTTGGAAAGAGAGTCATTTAGAAGGTGAATAAGTTGTGAAAGTGGACCCTCATACTCGGAATGACAAGAAGTCATCCTTGTTATGAAGTGGCAAAGAATTTGACTTAGTTGTGTTCATGTTGTAGCATTTTGTAATATAGTACAGGTTTTGTAGTATAGTATAAGTTTCATGTTAAGGTATTTTGTGGAAGACAGCTTGCAAGTGGTTAAATTGATAAAGGACCCCAGAGAGCATTGTTGTTCCTCCCTCCACGTGAATACACAGGAAAGAGATAGCAACTTATGTACCAAGAAACCGTACTTTACCAGATAACAAATATGCCAGTACACGGTACCCTGACCTTACACTTTCATGTTCCAGAAAGTGAGAAAGAAATTTCTGTTGTCTATATGCTAATCAGTATATGGTATTTTGCTGGAATATCCAAGTCAATTAAGACAGAAAATTGGTACTGATAAGTAGGCTATAACCAATACTTAAAATGCTGAGGCAGCTTTGAGACTGGGCAATTGTTTGAAACTGGAAGACTCTTGAGGAAAAAATATATACATTGCCATGAAAAGCCTTTTAAGGGCGATTATGGTGAGAGTCCAGAAATAAAAAAGGAGAGGAAGAGAGAAAGTCCCAATCTTCTTAGAAAATACCTAAGTGATCTGAGCAGAATGTTGATGGGCGTATTGGTGGTAAAGGTCATTTTGATGAAGTCTTAGAAATAACAAATATGCTTTTGAAAACTGAAGGGAAGTCATCGTTGTTATGAAGTGGCAAAGTATCTGACTGAATTGTGCTCATGTTATAGCATTTGGTAGTATAGTACAGGCTTTGTAGTATAGTATAAGTTTCATGTTAAAGTGTTGTGTGGAAGACAGCTTGCAAGTGGTTAAATTGAATATTTGACTGAGGAAATCTCCAGGCAAGATGTTGATGATGAAGTTTGGATTCTCCTGTCTGGTTATACTAAAATGCAAAAAGAGATAAGTGGCCTGAAGATGGAATTGATGGGAAAATGGGAGTAGAACTTAAGGTTTTGGAAAAATTTTTATCCCATCCATATTATATATAAAAAAAAATGAGAACATGTGGTTGGAAGAAGGTTGTGATCAAGAGTCTGATAAGGAGATTAGCATAGATAAGTCATCTCAAGAAAAACCAGTTATTATCCAAGACATTATTATTAAAGTTATTGTCCCCTGCCTGCAGGACTTCAGTGAGCTCTTTGCATTCCAGCTTTCATTCCCTGTGATTCAGTATGACATCTTCAGACTCACTGGGTGCAGTTCTGGGGGGCCCTGCCTGGTGCGGTGGGAGTTGTACTGACAGAGGGACCTGACTGCCTCCACCTAGATTTAAAAGGGCCAGACCTCTTGGCTTAGGGGCATGCCATCATTCTAGTCATGGACAGCTGTTGTGCCTAGTCAGGAAACTGTAGGAAGACCAGAGTCCAGGTAGAGAGCTGCCATCTCTGGGGCACTGAAATCCATAGGGACAGGCGGAGGAGCTTAGCTTGGGTTCACAGACTCATAGCTGGACAAACATTTTTCTCAGGATAAATTGTACCTCTAGTCTCATCCATATCTGATTTAGACAATATTAAAGTAGGGCTTTGGACTTGAGACTGGGAGTTGATTTTGGAATGAATTAAAACTTTAGGGGCTGTTAGGAGATAATAGATTTTTACTGTGAGAAAGATATGGGTTTGGGGTGCATGAGTGGAATGCTATAAATTGAATATTTGTGTATTCCCCAAATTCATGCATTAAAACCTAATTCCAATGTGATGGTGTTTAGAAGTGAGACTCCTGGGAATGATTAGGTCATGAGAGTGGAGCCCACTTGAGTAGGAGTCATGTCCTTAGTATTCCTAACCCAGGAAATGGACCTTCCGAAGACATTGAATGTCCAGCATCTTGATCTTTGACTTCCTAGCCCACCAAGCTGTGAGAAATACATTTTTATTGTTTACATATCACCCAAGTTATTGTACTTTGTAATAGCAGCCTGAATGTTGTAAGAGACTAATATTCATTATCTAGGCTCATCATTATCCTATTTATTTTTCATCTTGGATATTGCATTTCTCATCTCTAGTAATTTGATTTGGGATCATTTTATATCTAATTTCTCCCCTTAGCATGCTCATGCTTTTCTCTATTTACATGAGCATATGGAACATATTTATATTAGCTGTTTCATTGTTCCTATTTGCTAATCTTATTATCTGTGTCATATCTAGGTCGGCCTGAGTCTCAGTTCATTTGTGCTGTAATTACAATGTACTACAGACCAGGTAATTATATCCAAAGACAAACGTGTTTCTCACAGTCAGGAGGGGAAGTCCAAGGTCAGGACTCTGGCATTTGGTGTTGAGTGAGGACCTTCTAGTTGTACCTTCCGGAGGAGATAGATGCTATGAACTCACATGGTGGAAGGCAGAAAGGCAGAAAAATGAACTCTGTCCTCTCATGGCGGATGAGGAAAAAGGTGTGGTCCTGCTCTAATAAGGTATTTTTATATCTTCATGAGAGCAGAGCCCATGACCTAAATGTTTCCCATTGGTCCTTACCTCCCACCATTGCTAAATTTAGAAGTATTTTTCCAACACATGAATTTTGGGGCACTCATTCACACTACAGCACTTTGTATTGACTGATATTTTTCTTATCACTGGTCACACTTCCATATTTTTCATGCTTCTTAGTCATTATTGGGATATTAAGAATTTTGTGTTTTTGTTTGTGGTAACTGTGTGTGTGTGTGTGTGTGTGTGTGTGTGTATGTGTGTGCGTACACACACACCTGTGAGAGAGAGAGAGATAAAGTCTGTGTTTATATTGCTTAAATATTTTGAGGCTTAGTTAGTCATTTGAGAAGAATTTGGTTCTTCATTTTCAGACTTGTTTTTTAGCGTCATTCATCAATTCTAAAACAGCATTTAATGAAAGGTGATGTATGCTGACTGGTAAAGTAATTTCCTTCTGAAAACTCCACAACACCCGTCTGTTGTTGGAAAGCTTTCCTCTCTGGCTGTGTGAGTTTGGGGGATTGTTTTCCCTCATACTTCCACCAGGTCTCCCTGAATTCAGGCAATTTCCTCACATACATGCAATTTGTCAATCTCAGGAAAAGCATTCAGAGCACCTTCTCAGTTGTCCAGTGTTCTCTGTGGGTTCCTTTCTACTTTCTGCTTTATTAATTCTCAACAATTTAACTTCCACAAACTGACTCCATCTCCTTCAGGCAAGCAGGCTGCTGGGCACTATTTGGGTGTGCCCATCTTACACGTCAACTCTGGATACATGTAACATCTGTCTCATTCACTTACCCTTTTGGTGAGATCACAGTCTTCCACTGCCTGTTCTCCAATACCTGAATTCATCATTCTATGCCTTCTTATTTTTCATTTGGCTTCATTTTAATTCCTGAAGGTAAATCTGGCCTTTGAAATACCATCATGATCAGAAATGGAAATCTTCACTTATTTTTTTCTTTTAGTCTACTCATTTACTTGGTAGATGGTCATCAGTTTTATACTGTGAAGCAGGATATGTAATTTCCCAACCAGCCTAAACAGGCAATGATGTCTGTTGCTCATAATAATATAAAACAACTTGGAATGGATCCACCATTTGACCCTGCTATCCCACTCCTTGGCTTATACCCAAAGGACTTAAAATCAGATTGCCTCAGTGATGCAGCCACATCAATGTTCATAGCTGCTCAATTCACAATAGCTAGATTATGGAATCAACCTAGATGCCCTTCAGTAGATGAATGGATAAAGAAACTGTGGTATATATACACAATGGAATATTACTCAGCCATAAAGAAGAATAAAATTATGGTATTTGTAGGTAAATGGATGATGTTGGAAACTCTTATGCTAAGTGAGATCAGCCAATCCCAAAAATCCAAAAGCCGAATGGTCTCTCTGATATATGAATGATGATGCATAATGTGGAGGGGAAAGATGGCAAGAATGGAGGAAAGATAGCTAGCATAGAGGGAAGGGAGGGGTGGGGGTGGGTGGGGGGTAAAATTAATAACAGAATGTGTGACAGATACCATTGCCCTGTGTACATGTATGAATGCACAGATGGTGTGACTCTACCTTGTGTACAAACAGTGAAACAATAGCTGTACTCCATTTGTGTTCAATGAATCAATAAGTAAATAAAAGAATAAAAAATAATAATAATAATAATATAAAACAAGGTCATTATCATGGGAAACATAAACCAATACTTTCCATTACAATACAAAAAGATAAGAGAGCCAGACAATGGGCAGAAATCCAGGGAACTCTGAAGACTAGGTTGCTGGTGCAGAGACCAGGCTAATCTGTATCTTATGATGGATTTAGTAGCTACAGAAAAGCGAGTATCTGGCTAGACTGGCTTTGGAAGTGGGAGCAAGTAATGTTAGAAGGAAACTGTCCTCCTCTTCATCTGGACTTAGATCAGGTAGTTTATATAATAGATTTCAGTTGGGTATATGGGAGGCGGCTAATACTTACTAAATAAAAAATGATGAAATAATATGACCCTATTTTATTTTTCTTGATAATTCACCATTAGTTATATTAATTTTATAATACAATTTCAATTCAGATAATTTAAACATTAAGTTTTTCTTTTGCATGAGAGCTCAATACAAATTACAAAGCTACTATCTCAGTGAAGACTTTTTAGCATCTGTATTTAAGATAAGGTGATAAAGACACTTAACATAATATTCATGTATGATGGATAATTGTTGCATTGCTACTTTGGCATTGATATTTTAAATAGCATTTAATAGAATTATCAAAAGAGTTAGATGATGTGGATATGAGTATTCTTCTATAAATGATATTGCTCTAAGCCTCACCTATGATCAGAGAGCTGATAAGTGAAACTGAGCGTAACATTAATTTTTACTTCAAATCCAGCAAATGTTCAAAACACTCTTGTCATGACCTCTGATGAACATACCTTTAATGGTAAAATTAATCAAAGTATAAGACTGATATATAAATATGCAGTACATTTTTGTAAATCCCACATAAATAATTTATAAAGTAAATTTCATCATATTTAAGTCCAGTAGAGACTGCACAGTTTAAAACTTCTTATCTAAATACTTGCAACAATGTAACCGACACCTCAAGCATAACAGAAGATTTGGTCATTTTAATGAGATCCTGCTTATCCTTCAATAGTGAACTGCCTACCCCATTCTCTGGTTCTTGATTATCAATTATATAATTTATTTCCTTGTGTTTTTTCCTTTTCCAGAATACTGTACAAATGTAATCACAAATCAGACCCCGACTTCAGATCTTGCAACAAGTGAGTTATTTCAAATCTGTAAAAAATAAATCATACTAATACTGTACAACATTACACAGAAATATACTGAGGATATTTTAGAGTATAACAAACAATTAAAATAGAATAATGCATGTTGACTAGTATATTTACCATAGACTGAAACATACCCTAGTTTATGTCCACTGCACAAAGATAGAAAAGCAACTTCTTCTGCTTTCTTTAGGCCACCTCACTTTGACTTATCAAAGTATCAATCAATATCAGTTTCCAAGTTAAAATAAAAAATTTATCGCATTGTCATTTTGATTGCAGGAAAAAATTAAACAATATACAGAGTCCTTACATGCTTAAAAATACCACCCAAACAACTATTAGGAAAACAAGATTGCATCAGAACATGTTTAATCAGAATAAGAGTTTCTACAAAAAGCCTGAAGCAAAAACAAATCCCTGATGTGGTGAAATTTCCCAAGTCATTCCACATTTTACTAGAAGAACCTAAAGAGTGCAACATGGCAATAAGGGAAATAAACTGGTAAAGTTTTTAAAAGTGAAATTAATCTATCATTATTTTTAAGTGGCAGAATAATATATACAGAATACCCTTCCCACAGAAAACCAACTATTTGAGTTAACCAGTCAATTTCAGAATGTTACAAATTCAACAATAAGTGTTACAAGATTAACATTAAAAGTTAAGTCTATATATACTTAAACAATGATAAAGTTGAATTCTTAAAATACTGTTACTGGTTTAGATATTAGGAGTCCCCCAAAACCTCATGTGTGAGACAATGCAAGAATATTCAGAGGTGAAATACCTGTGTTATGAGAGCCTAATCCTAACAGTAACTTAATCCCATAATGGGATTAATAAAGTGGTAACTGAAGGCAGGCAAAGCATAGCTGGAGAAGGTGGGATGTGCCTTTGGGGTGTATGTTTAATATCTGGGGAGTGCAATCTCTGCTTCCGATCATTGTGTGAGCCACTTCCCTCAGCCACACTCTTTGACATGATGTTTTGCCTCACCTTCAGCCCACAAGCATGGAGCTGGCTGACTATGAACTGGGCCCCCAAATACATTTTTACTCTTTAAAATTGTTCTCATCAGGTCTTTTGGTCACAGCAACAAAAAAGCTCACTAAAATTAATATGATACTTATAATAGTATCTTAACAGATTAAATAGCCAGGATAACTTTTGAAAACTAGAACACATATTGAGAGCTATTAAATTAGTCCTAAACAAATCAAAGGATATGACACTTTAATGGACTGAAAAAGTAGCAATTGTAAATATATCAATATTCAAAATAAACTTTCATGACTGATATTGTAATCTCTAATTTATTTGAACTGTTTCAGAATAGTGAAACAGACTATAAAAGTAGTCTAGGCCAGGAATTCAAATAAATTGGCTGTTATTGCTTTGAAATATGTCAAGAAATATTACTTTAACTAGGCAAATGCAGTATTTCATTGTAAATGCAAATGATGATATACTTCATCCACATTAACAAATAGAAAAAAATTCTGTCATTCTGTTGTTTGAGATACCTCTGAGTTGTACTGCAAATTGCATAGTGACCTATCATCAAAAATTTTTATTAATGAACTCTCCACTGACAGATTCAATTGATCTTCTATCAATATTTTTTAAATTAAAAGTTAGGAAACAACTTATTTGCAAAAGAATTTGTTACACAGTCATCTAAATCATTCCCTTTTTCAACACCTATATCAATATTGTGAATTGTTGCTTTGAAGCCTCCGAGATTTTTACATCCCAACACAATCTACTATAATAAATTACAAGTAGATTAGAGACTTTGTATTGTTTTGTGAAGTGTGAAAAGGGTGAATTTTTAAAGGAGAGATATAAAATGTGAATTTGCATAATGATGTAGGCACTCAGAAAAGTTGTAGGCAAAAGTGTATAGAAAAGGAGTATTTAGACAATGAATCCTTCACAACTACTTATAGTCCCAAAGTTCTTGGAATGTTCTTTTTTTTTTCTGTATCAGGTATTGAACTCAGGGGCTTACTACTGAGCCACATCCCCAGTCCTTTCTAGTTTTTCTTACTGTGAGACATTGTCTTGCTAAATTGCTGAAGCTGGCCTTGAACTTGTGATCCTACTGTCTTAACCTCCAGAGTCATGGGGATTATAGACATGCACCCCCGCACTCAGCTCTTAGACGACTTTTATGGACTGCCAGTTATAAGTATACTCTAGTTTTATGTCCACTGCCTAAGAATAAGTTCAATTTCTTCTCTTTCCTTAGTCATCTCACTTAAATTCACTAAAATAACAGTATCTTACAGTAGCCATGAGATTTCTTCCTACCAATACTTAATTCATGTGAAACCTAAACATAGTTTTGCCTTGAGGCAACAGCAAAGGCATGTTAAGACTGACTTTGGGACCCTTCCCCCGCCGCGCCCCCCGCGGGGATCCAGACCCCCCCAGGGCCTCTGCCGCTGCTTTGGCAGCGGGACCGCCTGGCAGTCCCTCCGTGCCCGGGAAGGCTCTTTGTCCCTTCCTTCCGGCCGCGACCCTGCCCCCAGGATGTCACTGCCCCGACCTGATCGGCCCTGGGCGAGAAGTGAGCGTGGCCCTGGCTGAGTGAGCCGAGCGAGCGGGGGCGGGCTCAGTCCTGAGCTGCTGGGCTGGGGAGCCTGGGCAGCAGCCGCTCTCACTTGTTGTTTTTGACAGCTCAGCTCTGTTCTACTTTGGAAGAGAGGAAGTCAGATGCCCTTTTTAAATACCTGCTAAAGTGCAGCCAGCTTCTAGATTTAGGCTAGATTGAATTTAGTTTTAGACATTGTATTCATTATTATAATATGCTACCACAAATAGTAGCAATAACTATAATATTTTGTTAAAATAAGTGTGAGAAAGTATTGTTTCAAAGATGATTTCCAGACTGTCTTTTCCGTACCTTTATATGAAGAGATTAATTATATACCATTGCAATGTGAAGTTTGGAATAATTGGTCTCTCTGATGAGATGTGGACATTTTTGTTTCTTGTTTTTGTTTTCAGGGATGACATAAAATATATTATTTGTACTTACAAAAAAAAAAGACTGACTTTGGAATATTTTTTCGGTCATGAAATACTATTTTAAAAAGCTCTGCAGATCAGAACTAGTTCTATGTATAAATAAAAACTGGAAGGGCTTTCTGAAGGTGCAAAGTTGAAGAATATGCTACATGCATATATTCATAATTACTTTCAGATACATTGGTAATTATATGTGGGTAGTCAGATTATGTAATATAATTATCAAAGTAACTGAAAACATTTATAAACATATGTTGAGTATTAAGCTGTTAGTTTCCAAATAAAGCTTTGCATCTTCACCACCTAAGGATTAAAACAACTACAATAACTACACATGTTGCTGGCTCTCACCTCAAATTCAGTGAACAAAATCTTAGAAGGTGAGGCCAGATAATTCATAAGCACAGAGTCAGTCATTTGCATTAGGAATTTTTCCTCAATGCTACATTCCCTTGCAGTATGTAAGTAACTGTACCTTAAAATTACCCAGCAATTTTCAGAGGAATGCAACTCTTACCTGATAGATGAAGAGTTGCACATTTCATTATTAAGCTTAACATGCACATCACGCATGTCAATTTGTTTTCTTCTGGTGAATGGACAGTTTGTGTTTAGAGTATGCGCATAAATCAATATACCAATGAATGGAACTTTGGTTTCAGAGTATGTACATATATGGGCCTTCTGTCCATAAGATAATTATTCTCTTTTAGAAAAACAAAACAAGTAAAGTATAGGTTTAACTGTGCTAATAACTATTAAAGAAATTCAGCAAGAATTGGCTTTGGAGCGAGTTGTTAATAGCTGTCATTCTCTTTAGTTGGCAATTCAATGACCGTAATCTCAAAGTACGCTTCTATGTACCAAGTATTCTCATCTCTTGTTGTCACCTTGATAAGCATGTAAGTCTTCACATATGGTTGATTTTAAGTGTTATGGAGACTGTTTCACAAAAGAAATTGTCACTACCTTCTATTTAAATTGGGGTCTGGAAGGCTATGTGTAACAGCATACCTGATAATTGGTTCTATTATGAAGCTCTGTCAAGACAGATTTTCCAAGTACCAAACAAAATGCTTAACACTTCTTTCCAGCAAAAACTGCAGCGTAAACGTAGTGCTTTGGCAGCAAAAAAAATCCCAATTCTAATTGCATAAAGAAAATCCAATTATGCCTTACATAATCTGGATGCCAAACTGACTTTCAGGGTCCTACCTATAAACAATGTGGTGCTACAGCATGTTTGGGAAGGGAGATAGAGGACATGATTAAGCCTGAATCTTAGAAGATAAATTAAATATTTCTAGGAGAATAAATTTAAGAATGTCTTTTAATAACTCAAATAATACATCTGAATTCTTTGTTAGTATTTTCAAAAAGGTATTATACATTTGACTCCCTGATTCTCAGGGCTTTTATTTTTTTTTAACTCACCTAAAATCAACTTAATTGTATTAATGGTGCTCTTATTATCAGATTTTCACCAATTAAAGAAAAAAAGAATGAGATCGTGTAGGCCATAATTTCTTAATGGTCTCAGGCAAAAGAATCGAACTGTTTACTTTCAAGTTTCTTCATTGGTAAACTGTAGATACAATTTGGTCTAACTCATGGGGCCTTACAGTGCTTGAATGAAATTATACCTGCAACAAATTCAACATGATTCCTAGCATAGCATCAATAAACAATTGTGGGGAAGCAGAAAGAAGCCACTGAGGTATATGTTCTCAGGCTGCGGAAAGGTAAAATCCTTGATTGAACACTCAGGATTGTTCATGCTTGTGGAGAAAACTCCCAAGTGACCTGACCCGTCGTCCTCCTCTCTCCCTCCTCCCTTTGGTAAACTGTGTGACTCCTAATTGGACCATCCTTACAGACTATCATGTTACACTACCAGTTCTTTGTTCTCGGACTCCCCTCTTCTATAAAAGTGCTGTAATTCTTTAATCAACTTGAGACTGGTCTGGAACTTGCTCTCCTGCGGGCGTTGGTTACCTCCTCAGCCTTACCCCTCCAGAAGGGACAAAGACCCACAGGTTGAGGCCTAGTCAAACAGTGACAATAGTTCTAGACCCAAACTAAAGAGTTACAACAAACATTCACTATTATCTGATAGGAAATCATCCTGTATGCTTGCATTCTACCAAATGTGAGTTTTTTCAGGTCCATTCATTTAACAATTCATTTTTCATGCTTCCAGCATGTCCCCAGTCTTTGGTACATGGACACAAAGATGAATGCACCACAGACCCACTTGTCTTGGCTGTGTTCTTAAAAGTAAGTCTGAGATGAGGATTTACAAAAGTGATTTATTAAAGAACGCTGTTAGGGGAAAATAGGGTGAGGGTAAGAAGCAGGAGCCAGAAGCTGGGGAGGGCATACTGTATGCAAGAGTGAACTGCTAGAGAAGTCTAGGATCAGGTGATCTCCAGGGGATCCTTGCAGTATGAATTCAACAGTCACCCTGCCCTGAGATTCCCTTAAGTGCCCAAATTTATTCTCAAGAGAAAATTTATTTCTGGTTGCCTTATCAAATAAAATGAATTAAGATTTTTTGCTCAATTGGAAATTTATTTTCTAAGAATTTCCAGTGAGCTTACATAGGAACCCTCTCCTCCTAAGATTTCTTGAAAGCATACAACCTATTTTCAGAAAGATTGTATTTCCACATGGGATTTGCAGAGGTTGATGGTGTGATACTGATAATTTTTCAAGCTTTATACTTCCCATGCAGAATTCTGGCCTTCCACAGAACTAAGAACATCAAATAACATACAAGAGTACATAAAACATGTTTCCTGACTTGCTTCAGTAACCAAATGGGTGATGATATTTTTAGTCAGACAAGAGTGTTAAAGAGGAATGGGTGTGAATGGTTGGTTTCTTGGCTTTAACAGTGCTCATTAGATTTCAGGAAGTCACTGAAACCTCAAGATACATCAAGAAAGTGGCTCAGATGGATTCTCCTTTGCAGACATCATGGCTTTATATTGCTAAACATCCCAAAGGAAACCTGTGTCTTAGTCAAGGATGATTCAACCCAGGATTCATGTAGGTGCCCAAGGCAAATAAGAATGGGTTTGGTACAGAAGGCATCCCCTTTGACCTTAGTTGGTTGAAACTGTGCAATAGGACTGCTTCTTGTGAACAATCAAATCCTCTTTTTGAGGAAATTTAACTGATTGATAAATAATAAAAAAAAAAGATTTAATGCCTTTGGTTAGACCATTATGTCAAGTAAAGCTCAGTACACTTATCATCCATTTAATGTAACATGTGTTTGATACCTTGTGGTTATCTGCTAGTGGCAAAAACATTTTTAAAATAATTTAGCAAGGTTTTCTGTTTCTTTCATAGATAAGGACCATCTGAGAAGGCTGATTTTAACAATGCCAGAAGTGGGCATCTCTCAAAAGGATTACATTTTTAAATTATAAAATAACAATAATTGATAGGAAACTGCAAACTTGCCTACTCATTTAAATTTGAAAGTTTTTATGGATTCTATAATAGATTTTCTATTATGTTACACTATTCAATTTGTCTAATCTGGATAAGCTATGTTACTTTACATATCATATTTTTATTGTAAGTCTTGATTTTCTATTACATCAACTATTCGCATCTTAGATTTATTTGCTGCATTCATCTTTCTCTACATGATTTTGGCAATTCCATATAACCTTTATAGATAAGTTGTCAATTTTTTTGAAAATTTTTGTCAGAAATTTGTTTGGAATTGCCTTATGCTTATGAAGTGATGAAAATAGAAGAGAATTTTTGCCTTTACCATATCAAATATTCTGATCCACAAATATATTCTTTCCCTCTTTGTTTCTGGGTCTTTTATCTTTCAATATTTTAAATTATTTTTGTCATAAGATGATATAATTCTTCTTTTAATCTTATTTCTAGGTACTTTTAAAATTTTGTTGCAAAATTCCAAACATATGTAAAATATCCTTTTAGTAATACTTTTCTACTTGCATTTTGTGATTGTGTGTGAATTTAATAGAACACTGAAAAATTGTTTATATCAGCAATCTTCTAATCTTCTCTTTTTAATTCTAAGTTTCTTCATTTTTTCTAAGTATTTTTGTCCCTGAAGATTATGATAAAATTTTCAATGTCCATTTTCTTTTGACTTACTTAAGTTCAGTTCTCTTTGTATAATCATTATTATGATATTTTCTCTAACTTTTACTTTTCATAGTTTTATTGTATTTCTATATTTTTCAGGATGTTTGTTATCTTTTTGTTTTTTAATGTACAGTTTAATAAATTTGTGATAGAATAAAAGGTTTCTTTGAAATTTCTTGAGTTACCTTTGAGAACTAATATTTGGTCAGTATGGCTAAATGCTCCAAATTGACATGAAAGACTATGATTTCTGGAGATTCAATGGCATGGCTCTGCATGTATCAAGTTAGGATTGATCTGTTTTCTGGGTTCCTATTCCGAATCTTATGTGTTTAACCCTATGTAGTTGAACAGCCTTTGTTTTAATATACAGTGAGTGGCATTCTTCTGTTTTGTGCTTGCCCAGTGTCTTATTTTCCTCTACCCTTTTATTTTCAGTCCTTCTAACTGGCAAGTATAATCAACTTATATTTTTCATACTGACTAAGTGCTTAATCTAATATCTACTGTTATAGTTTATGCTATTTGAAATGAAATGTTTCTACTGTTATTCTTATAATTCTATCACTCATTACTTTCAATATCATATATACTGTGTCAATTATTTTAGTAGTTATCTTTTTTTTTTATTTTTTATTTTTTTGGAACCAGGGATTGAACTCAGGGACACTCGGCCACTGAGCCACATCCCCAGCCCTATTTTGTATTTTATTTAGAGACAGGATCTCACTGAGTTGCTTAGGGCCTCGCTAAGTTGCTGAGGCTGGCTTTGAACTCGTGATCCTCCTGACTCAGCCTCCCAAGTTACTTGGATTACAGGCGTGCTCCACCACGCCCAGCTAGGAGTTATCTTTAAATTTTAGCATGGACCTATATTCACAAATTTCCCAAGTAAATTAATATCTCTATGATCACTTTTTTTCTTTTTGCAGTGCTGGGGATTGAGCCCAGGGTCTGTGCTTGCAAGGCAAGCACTCTACCAACTGAGCTATATCCCAAGCCCCTCGATAATCTTAACAAAAAATACCAAACTTTTTGAAAACACTGGTTTCCTTCTGTACTTGCATGTCATTAATTTTTGATGCTTATTTATGTCTTTCAAAAGTTCTAATTAAGTATTACCATTTTTGATTTATAGAGTCAATTTTAGGTGAACTAACTTGTTTAATAATTAATTGCTTTATTTTCTTACATTGCCATCCTTTTTATGTATTTATCCTTTTATATTAAATGGAATACTTAGAGATTATTTTAGTGAGCCTGTCAAAATTCTTCAAGTTGGTTGATCTGGAAATATGTTTGGCATTGTCTCATTTAGTTTGACTAGATACAGTCATGTGTCACTTATTGATATATTCTGAAAAATGAGTTGTTATGGTTGTGACATGATGTGTCCCTCCAAAAACTCATGTATGAGATCATGCAAGAAAGTTTACAGGTGAAATGATTGAATTATGAGACTTGAAACTGATCTGCATTAATCCCCCAATAGGGATTAACTGGGTGGTAACTATAGGCAGTTAGGGTGCAACTGAAGGAGGTGGGTCAGTGGGGTATGCTTCTGAAGTATGTATTTTGTGAGCTTTATCTCTCTCGGTTTCCTGGTGCTATGTTACCAGATGCATTCCTCACCATACCTTTCCACTATGATGTTCTGTCTCACCTCAAGCCTGGACAAATGGAGTCAGCCATCTATGGACTGAGAACTCTGAAAATGAGTCCCAAAATAAACTCTTTCTCCTTAAATTGTTCTTGTCAGGTCTCTTGGTCACAGCAGTGAAAAAGCTGGACAAAATATGTCTTTAGGCAAGTCTGAAATTCTGAAAACATCATGGAGTTTCTTACACACACACCTAGATTGTATCGGTCTCACTCTATGTGGTCTCTTGATGCATTCAAGAGACACATTAAACACAAGAAGCATTGGGGCTGCCACCAATGTGGACAGCACACTGTCTGATAAGTACAGTGTTTTATTATTGTTTCTTATTTTTATTTTTTAATAGAAAGAGTATACTCTGGAATAATGATAAAAAGTATGGAAAGGCAAAGACATGATTGATAATATAGCTGCTTATCATCAAGTATTATGTAGCATACATAATTATAAGTGCTGTACTTTTTCACGACTGGAAACACAGGTTTGTTTATACCAGCAGCATCACAAACACAGATGAGTATGATATGAAATTATGACAGCTATGACATCGCTAGGTGGTATGAGTGTTTCAGCTCCAATACAAGCTTAGGAGAGCACCATCATGTATGCAATCTGTCATGGAGCATTGTTTTATGGTGCTTGATTGTATTTTTTCTTTCTGCTATGAAAATATTATAACATTTTGTGGCCACTATCATTTCTTTAAATGCAATTAAAACTGATTTGAGGGTAATATAACCTTCCTTTGCCTACCTTTAAAATAATTTCCTTGTCTTTGATGTTTTCAATTGACTTGGATATGAGTAGTTGTGAATGTTTTTTCTTTCTTTCCCTTCCTTTCTCCCTTCCTCCCTCCCTCCCTTCCTCCTTCTCTTCCTCCCTCCTTCCCTCCCTCCTTCCTTCCTTCCTTCCTTCCTTCCTTCCTTCCTTCCTTCCTTCCTTCCTT
>JAJEJO010001772.1:660281-799807 GCA_020662805.1 Glaucomys volans
CTTCCTTCCTTCCTTCCTTCCTTCCTTCCTTCCTTCCTTCCTTCCTTTTCCTACTTTGGATTCTTGTGATTTGGGAATTGAACAATTCACATTTCCATTAATTTAGTTATTAATCTCTCATGATCTCTTCAATAATTCACCTTCCAATATTTCCTTTTAAAAATCTAATTAGAAAAATGCTAAACCTTTAAAACTTTATTTCATCCACCATATCTTTTATAGTTTCTTATAGAGAATTCTGAAAATCAATCTTTTTCTTTCTTTCTTTCTTCTTTCTTTTTCTTTCTTTCTTCTTTCTTTCTTTCTTTCTTTCTTTCTTTCTTTCTTTCTTTCTTCTTCTTTCTTTCTTTCTACCTTTCTTTCATTTTATAGCAGGAATTGAACCCAGGGGTATTTAACCACTCTGCCACATCCCCAGTTAAGGTACCATATCTAGTGATACCCTTCTTGCTGAAAGAATCTGTAGGTGGCACAAAACATCGGTGGTGAGAGACAGTGTCAATGAGAGAGCCAGCCAAATAGACTTTTAATAGCAGAACAACTCTTGAGATAACCCACTAATCCATTCATAACAGCAGAGCCCCAATAATCTGTTGAAGGTCCTATCTAGTCCTACATCTCAATGTTACATAATGGGGATTAAATTTCAGTTTTGAAAGGGATGAGCCACATTGGAACAATGTTGAAGATATGTAGATTACAATAACCAACTCTAATTGTGTACTATATCATACCTTTAATTCTTTCTGTTTTTTATTCTACGAGTTATTGTATATCTGGAATACAAATCCTATATCAAGTATATGTCTTGCAACTATTTTCCTTTGTCTTTACCTTACTTTTTTCATTTTCTTACCAGTGTTTTTAGCAAAGGAGAATATTTTTCATTTTAATTAAGTACAATTTATCATATTTTCTTTCTTAAATTTTATTTTCAGTGTGTATCTAAAAAGTCATCACCAAACCCAAACTCTGTGTTGCCTTCCAGAAGTCTTTGAGTTTTGCATTTGACTTTAGTTCATTTTGAGTGATTTCTGAGACAGTCAAACACCTTCCTTTGGATCCAGTTTCTTCTGCAAGTGCCTCTTTGGTTGCTCAGCTCCACTTGTTACAATGAGTCTCCTTCTGCACTGAATTGCCTCTGCTGTTTTGTCACAGATGGGTTGACTGCATCTGTGGGGGTTATTTCTGGGCCCTCTGGTCCATTGATCTATTTGTCCATCTTTTGACAACACCTTGCTGCCATTCCTCCAACTTGGTTCTTTTTCAATGTTTTGGTGACTATTCTGGGTTGGTATATATAAACAGTAGAACAAGTTGGTTGAAACACATAAATTAACTTGCTATGATTTTCATTGGGATTACACTGAATCTGTAGATTAATTTGGGAAGGATTAATCTATGAAGGATATCGACTTTTGCAAATCATGGACACAGAATATCTCTTCATTTATTTAGTTCATTGATTTCTTTCACGAGAGTTTTGAAAATTTTCACATAAAGGCAATGTGATTTTTTTTTTCCTAAATATTTAATCCTATTTTACTTTTTGGTGCTAATATAAATGCCAGTGCTTTTAATCCCAAATTCAAATGCTTTGTTGTTGATTAAAAGGAAAGCAATTGCTACTTACATATTGATCTTGTACCCCATCACGTTTCTCAAATCACTTCATCTTTCTACCTGTATCCTTTGTAATTTGTTTATATCTTGAAGCATCTCATGTTCTTTCTCCACAATCATCTCTCTCATCTGGGATAGTCCCCCGAAAGACCAATCATGAGACTAAATTAATTATGAAATTCAATCTGCTCAACTTAATCCAATTAAATTTAATTGCATGTTCCCTATATTCCTAATCATCCTTATCTAGGGAACATGTTACCTCTGAGTTTTTTGAACAGATTTTCTGAGACAAATTATTTTTTAAAAATATGGCTCTCCAAAAACATATCTCACGTATAGGAAGATCAAAGGAAATGAGACTCATCCTATTAACCTAAAGATTTTTGCCAAACCTGATATTGACTTTTGGGTTGCCCATAAGGCCTCATTGATAATACAAGCAATTCTTACTGAGGGAGTGGCATGGACCAAACTGAACAACCAAGTAATCAAAAAAGCTGAAAAACATAGAGTTAAATATTTGTATTCAACCATAATAAAAAGCATAAAAATCAAACTCTAAATGATGATGGCTAAAATCAGCAGAGAAAGACATTTCATGAAAAGGCATTGACATAAATTGCACAATTCCCTGATAATGTGCAAGTGGAATTGTTGATTTAGAAATAAAGAAGAGTAGCACTGCTAAAGAAATCAAAATCTGTGCCATTTAATTTATGGAAACAAAGGATGGGTCAGACGCTTTCCATTTGCCTTGTAGTTACATGCCAGTAAGTGGCAGAGCCCAAGGTGAAACCTTAAATATATAAACTAAGCTCTCACTGCAGCATTACTTTTTTCATGTGAAAAAGTATGATTTTGTCATGCAGAGTCACTGGTGGGTGAATCTATTCTTCTTTTATAAAATTAACCTCAGCATTGTGTCCATGATGAACACAGAGAAATCAACATGGGTTATTGTAATTGACAGGGAGCTGCCAAGAATAGACCATTTCCAACAGCTGACCATGTCTGAAAATCGCAAAGAATGTGAGTTTCAAAACTCCTTTTCTAAAGTAACTTTCCCATAATGTTAAAATATGAAGTTGTGGAGCTGGGATTTCACTATGCTTTTTCTGAATCTTAACCTTCCCACCAGGGGAAGGCACTGGTGCTGGGTCACTTTAACTACGAAAGGCAGAAAACATCAAATCCTTTTCTCCCTCATGCCTCGCATAAGCATCATTGCCATGGGAAGGTGCCCGCTCCTGAGCAGAACGAAGACCCTGAGTCATTCTTCCTCCCCATACACAGTACCAAAGGGAGACAAAGAGAACAATCCCCCAAAGCCCCCAAAAGCCAGGAGAGAAACTGCATACAAAAGCAGAGAACTTTCAACTCTTTTTTCAACTTCTTCCACTGAAACCCTCAGGTTTGGTGTCTCTTTCCATTTCTGCATACGACCACTGTGTCAGAAGACCACAGTCAGAAACAAAGCCTTAGGACTTCTGTGACTGAGCTTTGCACCGTGGCAAAATAAATGCAGCTGAGACAACCATATTATAAGTGAAGAAAAGGTACCCAGAACCACTTTGCATGTCTGTTTCTCAGAAGGATAATAATTAACCTTACAAACACAATGAAAATACATGCAAATGATAATAATAATCTTTCAGAAGATGTAGATATGCTTTGCTGATGTTCTATTTATTTAAAGTAATAAATAACATCTACGGAAATCTGAAGGACTTCAAACTGTAGTACTGTGATTCAGACACTGTTGCTTTTACATTAAGCTAGAAAGGCATTTCATCCATTCCTATGTTGCACTGTTTATTCATTCTCATCCAAAATATCTGAATTCCTGCATTCATTTGAACCCCTAGTTACCTTTTAAAATTAAATGTTTAAATAAAATAAATCTCAATCAGCTGACTAGCTATGGCTTTAGCTTGACTTCTGTTAATTGAAGCACTATGTCTTTCATCCGGTAATTATGTAGTAATTGCCTTATCATAGAAGATAATGCAGCAAGATGGCGAGGAGAAAAGGCTTTGGAGTTAGATGGGCTGGGTTAAAATCCTGCTTAGAGTTGACCAGCACTTTGGACATGGCATCATTACTTAACCTTTCTCAGCCTGAGTCCTCATCTGTGCAGTAGGTGATAACAATAATACTTGCTCAGAGGCTTCCTGTGAGAATTGAGTTCATTTTGGAATATATCTTTACACATATAATTGCGCAACAGAAAGGAGCTATTTTGCATTTGTTTTCATTATGTGCAAACATTTTCCTAAGTGCAAAACCAAAGGCGTGTTTAAAATAAGAGATTAGGGAACTTTCACTGCTTTCAACTCCATTAATGAATAAGACGCAGTTCCTCTCTTCAAAGAATGAGAAACACTAGCGAATCAGAGAGATAAGCACTCAAATCAAAGCTACAGAAGGAAGTTTGGAGAGATATTAAAGGGAATATGAGTTTGCATGTAGAAAGCACCTTCAGAAGGTTATTAGAAACAGAGGAGTGTAGGATTATTTTGCACTATTAAGCTATTTCAATTTTGTATTTGAGTTGTGAAAATGCCAAAGAATTAATTTTTTTGGAAATTGCTGGAAGTACTTTGGGGTTATTAACATTATATAATTGTGTACTTAAAGAGTAATCAGTTTTCCCTGGAGGAATAAAGAAAGCCACTCTAGCTGGGTTATGTGGCTTTTTATTTCTAGTGGTATTAAGCTCTACAGTCCAAAGCAATGAAACTCTGCATAGAAACACACAAAAGAGCAGTAGGTATGAGAGTAGGGAAACCTGGGACATGCCCAGTTCTCTTGTTGACTTTGTCTTTTATATTTGAATGTCTCAGCCCTTCTATATTTAGAAAATGTTGGCAATTAATGCAAAATCCTTTTGAAGTATTAAAGGAGATGATCCAGGAGCAAGTTGTTCACAAATTATTCCAATGTGTTATGTAAACTGAGGTGTTATCCCCAATCATTTGAAACTCAAAGCTACCTGAAATCATCTTGTAATATCATTTTACTTTGGTTATCCACCTTGTATATTTTATTTTTGTTAAATCCCTGTGAGTATCAACATAACTGTCCTTATTTAGAAAACAAAATAAAAAAAAAACTGGGACTCAAAGATTTTTTAAACTTTTATTTCCATTTTATTGATAAGAAAATTGAGACTTTAAGAGGTTAGATCATTTGTTCAGGGTCACACAGCTAGGAAAGTGATTTTACTATTAATGCTTAGCCTGAAGCAGCAGAGGTAAAACTAGAAAGAAATTCTGGACATACAAAGTCCAAGTATTTGGTCAAGCATCGATTGCTTCTTTATTTTTTGGTATTTTCTGAAATATGTTGAAGTCCTAATGAGCATATGGGTCTTATTTATCTTGTTTCTTCACCATGAGTGGCAAACGTTAGGCACAGCAGGGATACCTGTGAAGTGATGGTAAATTGTTCAAGGGTGAAGTTGGACAGTGAGGTGAGTAACTTTCAGTCATCTCCTTTCTTCTTTCTTTTCTTTCCCTTTTCCTATTCTTTTCTCTTTCCACTCATTAAATCCTCCCTTCTCCTTTCCCTCCATCCCTTTCCTTCCATCCCCTGTGTGTCAGAGACCAAGACGTCAGAGTGGTATGACAGGAGGGCAGGGGCCAAGCAAGCCAGAAAGAAGGACTTCCTCTAGAGGCTCCATTGTCATGATAGTCAAGAAAGCTGTGCTGTTGGTGAGGAGTCAACAGTGTCCAGAGGCCACAAAATGGGGCAGTGGATGTGGGCTATGAGGATTTGTCAGTGTGCTTGGTAGTCAAGGGAGCAAGGGGCAGTGAATGGGAAGAGAAGTGCCTATGAAGGAGACACTGACAGACTAGGAGACCCAAGGTAAAGAGTGCAGTTGAGGGGACAGGTGGCAGGCTTGGTTGTTCAGTAAGATGCAACAGATAAACTGCTCCAATGATAGGCAAAATATCGACTAGAACATGAACCAGGATTTTCAATGTCAGAAAAATATTGTACATCCCTGAAAAAGAGGAAGGCTAGAAAGGAACCTAAGATACTGAGTGGGAATTGTAGGTAATAATATGAACTCCCATTTTAATAAATATGCACATAGTCGTGGATCCAGTTTTAGATCCAGGTGTAGCCCTTTGGGTTCAAAGACACAGGTGAATTAGAATTGAGTATGGAAGATTGTTGGCATTTATCCCCCACCCACCCCCAGCACTCGTCTTGATCATCTCACACACACATTTTCTGTGTTTCGCTTGCTGGATTTAAATTATAACTCAAGTCAAAAAGGGAGAAAATAGTATAGGCAATCAAACTTGAATCTTTATTCTGTCATTTTTCAACTCATATTGGGTGTATTTGAGGCATGAAATGAGATGAAATATATAACTTATTTGCTCTTTGGATATAATGAAGCTAAAACTAAATATACTACTTAATTATCAACGTCATCTCTTTGATTAATGGAGGTCTGGAGTTCTCTAATGCAGGGGATAGTAGCACTATTTTGTATGAAGAAAATGAAACCTAGAAGAAGATAATCATTTGATGAAAACCAGCTAGTCAGGAACAGAATCCTGTCCCAGAGCCAAAGCTTCCCTGTCACCAATCCAGCAGTGGAATATCAGATTAATTTTGATTTAATCTCATTATTTTCCTTTTGCCTTAGAATTTAATAATTTTAAATTTGGGTAAGCATTGGTGATCATTTTAAGTTTTATTATTCAGTTAATTAAAGACTTGTGGGCAAAGAGGTAACTCTGACAATCTCTGACCTGAATATGCTGTTAACCAAACTTTACAATGTGACATATAATACCCAATAAATAAATGGTGATAGAGAAAAGTGCTTCCCTCAGAACATCAGACAGAACAGTCCAGTGGCATTTGGGGATCTCCTCTCTTCATAGCAGTATACAAGCAGCACATTCTGACCCATCAAATCGGAGATTTGTGGGCTATTGAGGTGTTATGAAAAAGTGTGAAGTGAATTTCTCATTGAAACCATATTGATAAAATGTTGGCAGGTAAAATCTCCATGGTGTAAAAAGAAAATGTCTTTGAAAATATCCAAGTGAATGGTTGTGTTTTAAGTTAACAAGCAGTTGCCTGAAGCCTCCCTTGAAATCAGTAACCTGCTCTTCTTGCTGATTGCGTGAGGAAATGGGTTTACCGTATAAAGCAAAAACGTCCTATGGTACAGAATAAGAGCAAAGGTGTGCCCTTTTCTCACTGTCTTATGTAATCTTGTTTTGAGATGAACAATGGTCTGATATTATGTAATAAGAGCCAGTTAATGCAGTGCTGACCATCACTGTCAGCTAGGCAGAAATCTATGCTGTGTATTTTTCACATTTGACCAAAAGTCTATTTTATATGCACTCATTTCTTTGTTTTTATCATCAAGGCATGTTATCACCAAAAAAAAGAGAATAAGGTGGAACAACACAATAAATAAAGGCATTGCACAAGAGGTTAGCAACATGCTTCAACAAACCTCTATCATTTTTCACTAGGTAGCATAATTTGGACAAGAAAAAAAGCATAATTACATAACAGACAAAAGGCTTAGTAAGCTAGTATTTTGAACAAATAGTTATACACCCTTGGAGAAAACTCACACAGGGCGATATAATAATCAGACTCTATAACAAGTTATTATTGCAACTGCATTTTTCCATGTTTTTAGATCCATCTATCCATCCATCCATCTACCATCTGTCAAAACCCTCACATTGTTTTAGCTATTTTTCCTCATCAACTGCTGTGGATGAGGAGGTAATTTTGCCTTTCTTACCAGGCCTTGTTGGTCTGAAGGGTAAAGTACACAATTCCATTCATGTTTGTTTTTTTTTAATCTGGCTTCCTATTCAGAGGAAGGAATTGATGATGCTCTTATTCTGGACCTTATTGTAGACCTGAAAATGACCAAGCTACATTTTGTTACAGGCCTCATAGTCCTTTAAAGCTATCACTCCAGTTCTTCCTCCTTTCTTTTGCTCCTATCTTCATAAAGGAGGCATATACAGAAGCTTGTATTTTAAGAGAAAGCTAAATATACCATCTGCTTTTCTACCAAGTGTCCAAGTAGAAGAAAATGTTAAATAGTGCAATGGCCAAATGTCTACCCCATACAGGTAAACTAGACAGGTGGTATTTGAAGAAGTTTCTCTTAAACTTTATAAGAAATGTTTCCAAACTGATTTTACCAAAGAATTTTTTAACTTAGGGTGAAGTAAGGAAGACAAAACTATTAACAGTCACACGCGCGTGCACACACACACACACACACACACACACCACACAGCCTAATTTGCCAATGTTCTTTATTTTTCTCTTTGACACTTTACTCTCATCCCTACATTATTCTCTTCCCTAACTAATTCTTTCACCTGGACCTAGCATGTGTCTGCCTCATATCTGTTCTGTTCATATGTATGTCTTTCTTTTTAATTTATCTTTGTGGAAGCTTTAACAATCAGCTGGGCTAGAGTGGTAATCTTTATTCCTTAAGGTCTGGGTTCAGATGGTGTCACTGTAGTGTCCTTGAGACTACACAGGAACTGATTAAAAGAAGTTTGCAGCATTATCACACTCATCCATTTGTTAATCCAGCATGGATGTTTATATCTGTTTTATCTTTCTTTTTTTCTTTTTTTTTTTTTTTTGGTCCCTGGGGATTGAACTCAGGGGTGCTTAAACACTGAGCCACATCCTCAGCCCTTTTATTTTGAGACCAGTTCTCTCTCAGTTGCTTAGGACCTTGGTAAATTTCTGAGAAACACTTTGAAATGTGTAATTCTCCTGCCTCAGCATACCAAGTCTCTGGGATGATGGACATGTACCACCACACCTGGCTACATCATTATTTTTTGTATGATATATTCCTCATATGTGATGTGTTGCACACATACATACAATCACATAGCCACATACTAGGATGTCCACTTATAACTCTAGCAGAAAGGAATTTAGTATTCACTTATGTTCTTTATCAATTTAAATTAGAACTACCCCAGAGTGCATGAAGTTCTACCTCTTTCTCTAGGCATGGATAAAGGGGTTCACTAACATACCTTAAGATGACAGATATGAAATAAACACTTACCAGGAGTGTTGCTTATCTGCTTTGTGGAAGGCATTTATCCTCAGAGATTTTTCAATCCAATTGTAACTGATGCATCAATAATGCCACCAGAGCACCAAATCTACCATATAACACTGGAAGAATTAATGTATAAGAAAGTTTCATTCTACTCAGCAAAAAAAGACATCTGAAAGAAATTGTTATGATGAATTAAACTAAAATAGGATTCATAACAAATTGCTACATTAATGACTTTAGTGTTCTTTATATTCTGAATGACCTATTTAGGAAATAAGACTGATACAATGTATTTGGAAAAATGATAACTAATAAGTAATGACATATTGGCATATCAATTTCTATCTTTCAAAATTAATGTTGAGTAGTAGAAATGAGGAAAATCTAGATGTTTCATTGAAAGCAAACTCTTTTTGCTCCAGTTATTCAACAAATAAGTTTCATTTGAGATTGGAGAACCCAGATAATTATAGAGAATTTAAAATACTTACATTGGGAACATTTTATTACTATTCACATGTGATACTCTTCAAAAACCCAGTGAAAGGCAATATCAAGCGAAGAGATGCAGCTAAGTTCATGCTCCTCCAATCGCTCATTCTGGTCTATTTATTTGTAACCACACAGTAGAGGCTTTGGTATTAAAGCCTATATCCTCACCAGCACGAATAAAAGGCTGACTCTGTGTTAGCTAGACAAGTCTTCAAAATGGATCTACTTCTCAGGGGCATGGAGGACAAGTTCTGGCACTTCCTCCACTGAATCAAATATTCTGAATTTTCACTTTAACAAGTAAACTTCTCCAATGGCTTTTTAACTCTAAAATATTGTTTCACTATTTTCCTAAAACAGTATCATACAGAAGCCAAGTTCACAGTTTTGTCATGGATTACAGTTCATGCGTCTTATTATACATGTGATATGCAATTTAATTTAGAAGTCTGCAAATTTCTAAAGACTGTAAAAGACTAGACACATGAAAGAGTAATGTGATTTTCTTCTTTGAATTTTTCATGCACATAATGATCAACTTACATTCTTCCTAGAATGGTATAACATTGGAATATAAGATGCTTCCATTTTGTTTCACTTTGATTTCCTCCTACTTAAACCACTGAAATCTATTTGAATATCATTTAAGCATTTTAGTAGAAAAAGAAGAAATGAACCCAATTTAACTATGTGGCATTGTGATCAAAGAAACTTATAAACAATGATATGTTTTACAGATTATCATTAACTTTGGTGATTTAAAAACATTTCATAAAAACTAGATGTGAAACACTGTTCCCCAATGTTTCTAAGCCTGGTGAGCTAGAATACATTCATTACAACAAACTCCATGAAGCAGATTAAGTACTTACAGATAGTCAAATAAGGGACAAAAGAGGCTTAGGATTCAGAGTGAGCTGGATTCCAAAGCTCAGAAGACTACCTGGGGTAGATGAAGTCTAGCTTGTGCATGCCCCACTTGAAACCCAGAAGAAAGACTCTGACTTCAAAAGGCAGCTCCCCCAGGTTAGGCTCCTCAGGACTACAGAACTCACTGGGCTGAAGCACTGAAGGAAATCCTGTCCTTGAGGGTGAGGGGGATACTGTCTCAGTCTGCTCCCTCCTCAGCTCAAGATGCTGCTTTCCAGTATCTTCTACAGTTGTTCTTGAGAGTTATAGACAAGGAAGGTGGTTCTGGTCGGGGAGAGGGGTCCGCTAAAGCCACTCAGGGAACTGTGCCAGACTAGCTAATGAACAGACAGTATGAATTCACCAGAATTGGAACACACATATTAATTCTTCTATAAAAGTCAATGTGCTCTATCTACATTTAACAGGAAGTCCAGTGACAATGAAAAGAGCAAAGAAGTCTGGAACTTCCAGAATATGACCCTCCCTCAAGACATCACTGCTGACACACAAGAGCAAAGTGTCTCTTGCATTGTCCAGGAAAATGTGAAATTTTTATATACTTTTTATGTTTAGTTTAATTCTGCTAAAATATCCTTCCATTCTGGGACCAATAGTAATGTCATGAACACATGAAATTAACAGGAAATAATTGACAGTCAATATATTTTACTCAGAACATAAAGTCCTCTTATTGGAAAGTAAAATGTACGTGAGTCTAAGTCACATGTCTGAGAGTGAAAGGGCGGAAAATGTTTGTATTTCCCTGATGAGAGAGTGAATACTCTCAAAAGTTAAACCAACATGTTATACTGATGTTGGAGGAAAAAGAAAACATGAGATTTATTTCTGCTGAAAAATTGAAAAGAAATCTTCATTCCCAGCACTGCTGTTCAGACATTGATCAATGCTCCATGGAAGATCCCTAAATCCAGTCCCAACTTAGTCATTCTTCATTCTTTCTTCAAAATAAACATATATCATTATATCTTTTTTTAAATAAAAACAGGTTATTTGACTTACGTACTCTCACCAGTGTACCAGTGTTGTGGTAGCTAAAAAAGCCTATCAGGCATCTATTGTAAGATGTCTATAGAAGATGGACTAGTTTGTCCCTGGAGATGAAGATGTGTCATATAGAGTTGCTTTAATTTAAAATGGCATAGGAAGCCCTATAAAAATAAAATAAAATGACATTCCCAATAGCACATGGAAAGAAACTCTTCAGACTTTATGAGCTAAATTTGCTATAACAATGCAGCTTAACAAATTATCACAATGCTTTTTTAGCTTAAAGAACTAAATATCTACCTTTTCTCCCCCCACAAGAATTTATAAATTTAATTGTTGCTCTTCTGGGCTTCCCTAGTCTCAACTGAGCTTTGCTTTTGATTAAACATTTAGTTTAAGTCTGCTAAAATATGCTTCCATTCTGGGACCAGTAGTAATGTGAAGTGTGCTCTTCTCATCATGGATGCCAGGAAGACAAAATCAAGTCAAAGCCCTCAAGTACATTTAAAGTTTCCACTGGAATTATGCAAGTATTCAGTGCCCAAAGCAAATACGTGACCAAGTCCAGGACCACTGGGTCAGGAAAAAGTACTCCTCTTATTACAGAGGGAGGTATAAAGCACATCATGATTTACATACATGCTTTTACTATTAGGAAGGAGAATTAGTGGAGAATTATCTAATCCACCATGGAGTGTTCCAGTGGAATCTCTAAAGTTAAAAGATACATATTTTTTGTGGTGAAGAAATTCTAGCAGGTATCTCAGTTTGGTGACCTGATTGCTACCTTTTGATGAAACTTAAATGGCATAATAACTAATAAATTAACTTACTTTTTTCCATAAAGTATTAAGACCTTGATGATCTAGATTGACATAAAAATGCTATTGGGTTGAGTTCTTCATTTCTGATATTGTTTTTTTGTTTGTTTGTTTGCTTTAAAGAATAAAGCATTGTTTAGAAAACAAACTCCCTTACTTTGGAGATAGAGTACTCTACTTACAAACATCTCCTTATTTGTAGGAGCAACTATTCTGCAAACATGAACCTATAATTTTCTTGCTAAATTGAGTGCAACCAGTTAGGGGAAAGGGACTGCAGATTCACTGCAACTGTTCTATCATTTTTCATCACCATAACTTATCCAGTGTGTGTTGCTATTTTGCTTATCAGTCCCATTGAAACCCAGTGTAATGCCTAACTCGGACACTCTGATAGGAGCCAAGTCTGAGGTATATATGAATAGTGGTTATTGCTGTCATTTACTGCTAGCAGATTGAAGGTGTGACAACGTTGCAGCGCAAACATCTTTTCAGTAGTCTATTAAACAGAAGCAGGAGGAAGAACTGATTATCCCATATGGTGAAATGATCTCAAGCAGGCAGCTAAAAGTCAAAATCAATGAATCTTGTTTCTAGAACCTAATAAAAGGTACTGATAAATAAGTATGGAAGGAATGTACAGGGAAGAAAGGTGAGAAGAGAGGGTGAAGAACAGAACGTGTATGCTTCTTTTTATGCCTCTATGCTCCTAAAGCAATGTGCCTTGTTTTCCTGCAAGAATTTAGTTAACATGCTTAATTCCAGTAATTACTTAATATACCATAGAGGAATAAAAAGAAAATGTCAAAGCACAAAAAAAGAGGGGTTTCAAATGGTTTTATTCTTAAATGTGTTCCCTGAAATGTAACTTTGAACAAGTCTAAAACTTGCTTAAAACACTGAAAATCATAATCCCTCAGGGAAATGTAAATCAAAACTACAATGAAATATCATCTAACCCCAATTATAATGGCTATCTTAAAAATATAACAAACACTGGTGAGTATGTGGATTAGAAGAACTCTGGTACACTATTGGTGGGAATGAAAATTAGGAAAACCATTATGGAGCACAGTAAATTTAGTCCTCAAAAAATGAAGAACAGATTAACCATACAGTCCAGTCATCACACCAAAGAGACTCTGCATGCCTCTCTGGATTGTAATACTATTCACAGTAGCTAAAATGTGGAAGCGGTCGAGGTGCACATCAATAAGTAAAAGAAAAAAAAATGTAGTACATATATAATATGAAATATTATTCAGCCATAAAGCAAATGAAATCCTGTTGTTTTCAGCAAAATAAGTGCTACAAGAGGACATCATGCTAAGTGAAACAAGGCAGACACAAAAAGACAAGTGTCACACATTCTCTTTCCTCTGTGAAAGCTAAACATTCTCCACTGGATGAAGAAGGTGATTACACACATTGGGAAGAGGGAGGGGAGTAAAGGAAAGCTCATATGTGTGTTGAAATATCACACTGAATCCCAATCATATGTACAAATTATGTACATCAAACAAAAATAAAATTAAGAAAAGAACTACAGACTAAAGAACTGCATTAATGGAAGTATAACAGAAAGAAAAGAGAAAATCTGAAGTAAAGAAAAATCCTGTCTACACTACTACTTATGTCTTATTGTGTCCGAAAGTTATAGCAAATGTAAAATAACTAATGTCCCTGTGCTGCTTGACATTATCAGTATGCTTTCATGAGCCTTTGTTTAAGCACACAACTAATATCCAGCTGATGATATTCTGGAGTACAGAAAAATTAGATTTGGAAGTAGCTATCAAGGGCTGAGTCTCAGTGCTCTCAATTACTAGTTTTACTAGTTTTGTGACTTGAGAAGTCACTTCAATGCCCCAGGTCTCAATCTAATCATTGCTAAAATGGGAATAGAAATTCACATGCTATCTTCCTTGGAGAATGAGGAGACACTCCAAAGAGTGTTGGTGTTTTGCACCTTCTATAGACCTGCAGCCACCATTCAAGTGCATTTGCTATTGTGACCTTTCTTTGAATGCAACTTTTTGCCTTTGGTCTGGAGTGTGGATATTCTAACTTAGCACAGTGTTGACACACAACTCAGCCCTAATGACAAGAAAATCCAATTCTTGCAGAGGAAGAAAATGGATTGTATATCATATGGTCACACATTTGGAACTTGTTATTTTCAATAATAACATGTTAGGGAAGCTTTCATTATTGACTAGAAATAACTGATTTCAACAGTTAGCTGTATTAGAGTTCATGCTGGGTGCTAAGATGCTGACATCCATCGAACAGAAGAGGAGAGTAAATACAGTGAGCTCAGGTCTGGCAGAAGACATCCATCAGTATGGTTTATTTTCAAGGCACTGTATTACTTCTTCTCAATCAGCAAGTTCAAGGTAGGCTGTTGTATGGCAGGAAGTGTTGTTCAGCCATTGCTCTCTGTCTCTGTACTGTTCACCCCTTGCCATTTGTACTAAATCTAAATTATTTAAGGGTCACTTCTCTTTTAACCCACAGGTCTGGTTTAATACTCATCAGTCACCCTTAGGTTAGAGGATATGAACCTAGGTATTTGAACCTGGGAGAGTTAACCTGCTTTCATGAAGATCTCAGCTTTAGAGTCAGATAAATGTCTTCAGATGCATTTGTGCAGAGCACAGCCAAATGATATGAAGCCAGTTAGGAGATTACATTTCTATGCTCCCTTCCAGCAGATAAGTTTATCCAAGGACCTATATCCTCTTCATTTCTCAGCAGGAGAAAGAGTATTAAGACTTGAAGCCTAATAAAATGCATAGCAAAGCAATTTCACGGGTAAGACAAGAACCAGGCTTGGGCTGGGGGTGCACTGTCCATCAGAATTAGTTTAAGAAGCCTGTCATGCATTGGTATCAAAGATCTTCTGGAAGTCATGTATAAAATGTTGGGATTATCAACAACAGAATGATTGAACTTGAAGCCAGGAGGAAAATCAGATCACAAATTATTCTGATAAAAGCAAAAGAGAGAACGGAGAGGTGGAAAGGTATTAAGGAATTATCTTCACTGCAAAAATTGAATACAGCAAACACACAATAGACTTGCCTGTTAATCAGTACTGTGTAAAATACAAACTAACCAAAAACCTACAATAACAAAAATGATCAATAACAATAAACATACTCATAGATTCTCATTGAGTCTCCTAGAATGGTTTTAATTCACTTTGGACTTTTTTTTATTGTTAGAAGGATAAATAAATAGATTGAAATCTGATACTAAATTTTATTTAGTTGAAATGTACAAGTATAGAAAATGATTTTTAAAATTATTTTTCTATTGCCTGGTCTCACTGGTATGTAGAATCGAAAAAAGGAAAACATCTCACAGATTGAGTAGAACGGTGACTGTTGCAGCTTGGGTGATTAGGGAGCAGGGGCCTGTGGAGAGATGTTGGTCAGAGTGTTCCTACAGCCAGCAAGAATGCTTTCTGTCAGTCCAGAGTAGGAAAATATGAGACTGAAAGTTGACAATGACTCTCTGGGGTTAAGGGGTTAGGGAAGAGGATGAGAAGTAAGAAATGTGGAATAAGGTTGTGGAGTTTGTTTTTCCAGTGATGAAAATACGTGTGGTCCTGGTTGCATAAATTTGCAAGCAAACTAAAAACCATTACACTGTTGCATTCCTTAAATGGGTGCATTATTTTACATAAAGGTTATATCTCAATACAAAGCCATTTTTAAAAAGTTATAAAATTATTTTCTACTAAAATGCATTTAGATTATGCTTATAGTGTAATCCTACAGTGAATAAAGATCCTTTTTGTACCAAAAATTACAAATACATGGCTCTGGAATTTCAACAGGAAGATAACTTTGCTTAAAAAGAAGTTTGTAAAGTACTTTTTAGGTTCTTAATTACTGAAAATAGCTTATGAACTGATCAAAATTTAAATTTTAGAAACAATTTAGACATTTCCCTTAAATCCATTCTAAGAATTCAGCTAGACCTAAATCAAGTAGACAATAAAAAATGGGTTTTAGAAATGTGATTTGCCTCATTTTAAATTTTTTTATACTAATAAGTATTATATGTAATAACAAAAATGGTCATAACCATACAAACACTCATGGACTCTCATAGAGTCCCATAGAGTAGTTTCAATGTACTTTGGACATTTTTGTTAGTAGAAGGAAAAATAAATATGTAGAAATCTGATAGAGCATTTTATTTAGTTCAAATATACAAGCATAGAAATGATTATTTAAAATTATATTGCTCTATCATTTAATTACATTAATGTCTCATGAACTTGTTCAAAGGAAAGAAAACAGACAAAAACATACCAAATTAGGAGAGAGGAAATAGGAATAACCATCAATGTCAAACACTTCTGCATGTTAAGCCTATACCCAAGTAGATGATTTTTTAATAAAGATATAGGACATTTAAATAAATTGATCCTTTAAGTAAATAATATAATAACTTGGAAGCCTATGATAGGCCCCTCTTCCTATAACCTAAAGGCATATCCACCTCTGTACTCAGAACTTTGGTCAAAATGCAGCTTTTAGAAGTAAAATTCACTTCACATGGTTTACTACTTTATTCCGTGGTAATATTCTGCATCTCCTTGGAAATATAACGTAGCATGGGGACATTCAGACTCAAGCGAGATAATAGGAGTTCAATCTTGGTTTTGGTTCATTACAGAAACTGGTGTTTTAGAATTTTTCTTAGCTACAATATTGTTGAATAATAAATGAATCTGACCTTTATTTCTATGTTTTTTTAGAAATAATTGTTCTCAAAGCAGTTTATTTTCTGTTTTACTCTTGGCTCTAAATGTCCCTGTAGCTCCCGCGGCAGCCACAGGAAGTTTCTGTGAGCATCATGTTGTTAAGATGACAGATAGTTATCCACATGGAAATCACCCCAGAACAAAATTCAGAGGTAGCTCTGTGGTCTCTGGGTGGCATGCATATTTTATCTTTTGGAATGGGAATAATGGTTACAACAATGATACGGACTCTCATGAAAAGTCTACCTTGTGGTCCTCAATTACATCAACGAGTTTGAAAAGTGCTCTGGATCTTGTTCCAACTAGAAACTAGAAAATACTTGACCCTGTGCAAACCAATTGTAATCTAAATTGATTTCTTTTTTCCTGTTGAACTCCTCTTTGGCAGAAGAGTCATAAATTTTGACAGATTTTTTTCCTTACATTACAGTGTTTAAGTGGTAAGAATAGCAGGTACATTGTAGTAGACACCTGGATTTGTCTGTCCATTTGAGTTCAACAGAATTAATCACAGGTGAAGTTTCTGTATTTAGCTTTAGGATTAAGCCGATTATTGACCTCACTCCATGGCCACAAACTTTGGAGTCATGGGCAGGTGACTCAGGGCTATCTAACCAGATTGAATCTTAGAACTTTGGCAGATAATTCTGGGTTAAGTGTGTCACTTCTTCACTGGAGTTGTGCATTCAAGTTTGAGAGACTCAAACCTGTTGCATTCCAGGAGCAAGAACTTGGAAACTCCAAGGGATCTTTATTATATCTGAAAATTAGGTGTAATCAGAGGAAATAGAGCTTAAAACGAATTTGTTTGGCTTCCTTGAGACATCAGTCAAGTTCTCTTGGGAGCTATAGTCCCCTCTGAGTTGTTGTGTCTTGCATTCAATTACTTGTTAACCAGATTGTTTTAGCATTTCTAAAGCATAAAGCTGAAATAAGCCTGAGATATAGAGGCTCCTAAGCCTTCTAGATCATGTTGAAGCTCTTGAATCTAGCATTCCTGACCCCATAGTTTGCAGTGTTTCTCCCTAATTATTCAAAGCTTATTCATTGTTGAACTTGCCAGGATAGTGACAGATGCGTTGTGTGTGTGGGAGAGATGGTTATAAATGACCTAAAACCTGGTGACTTAAAATAACTACTCTTTGTGTACCTAGGTGTGGATCCTGGCTGTAATCAACTGAGCAGATCTGCTTCAGCCTGGGGATGCTTAAACTGGGCTTGACTTCTTGCTAGGGTTTTTTGGATCTGGGATGCTCCTTCCACATGCTCTCTAGGTTCCAGGGAGAAGGGGTGCTATTTTCCCTGACAAGGCATTGTGGTGACAGAGAAGTACCAAAGTGCCACTGTGATCTCACAAGTGCCTCTCAAGTCTCTGCTTGTCTGTTTGTGTGTTCAGATGCAGATGGCTCCTTGGCCAATAATGCCCGCAAAAGAATATCTTAGCGTAGTTAGCTCTTTAGAATTCAAAATAACTGAAATCTTAAAATAGAGATTCAAGTTCCAGATTAGCCACTTATTTTATGATCTGGAGTGAATCACTTTACCCCTTGAAATTTTTTTTCCCTCCCTCTAAAATGGAATTAACAAATTACTTAGTCATATGATGTTGTGAATGGAAAGCAAAAGAACAGCGGAAGCAATTGAAGGAGAATATAGGTCGACTGTTCTGTAAGAAGCAAGGATGGCCCTAAAGACCTGCAGAACAGAGGA
This sequence comes from Glaucomys volans, assembly GCA_020662805.1. NCBI lineage: Eukaryota > Metazoa > Chordata > Mammalia > Rodentia > Sciuridae > Glaucomys > Glaucomys volans. The sequence goes on from JAJEJO010001772.1 coordinate 678,730, forward strand.
ACTTGGGCTTCCTCTTGCTGAAAATTTAAGATAAAAAAGAATTAATGTTTCTTTTAAATAGAAAAAAAAAAGAGTGAGGGAGGGAGAGGAAGTAGAACTATCATAACTGTCAATCTTTCTAGTGCCAGACACTCCTGTGTGTTATCTCATTTAACCTTCACATTTTCACAGTGGGAAAAGGGAAGGAAAAAAACATTTATCAAGGTGTAGCACTAAGAAAATTCTGAACAGCCAGTTTTCCTTTGTAGGTACCAGGCTCAATGGGAGTCAGTCTACACAAGAGCAGAGGTTCCAGAATTTTCCAACATCATTTCTCATTTCCTTGCTCTTGTTTCACACTTCTGTCACTAATGGGAGATATCCCTCTTAAGGAGTGAGTCAACTTTTCTGGACTTTGGGGTAAAAATTAAATATTTACTGCAATGCTTCACAAGAACTGCATAGAACAAGGGTAAGTGATGGCCGGTACGTGGCTCCACATTCATTCTTAATGAGCTGGATTCCCTTCTTATTTTACTACACCTATTTTGGAAAAACAAAGCATGTGAGTCTGTTTCGCCTTTTCCTCTCCCTGCATAAGAAGCTACCCTGTTGCAGGAAGTTTACACCTAGTATCTCAAGGAGTAAAGCTGTTCTTTGAAATGTGGGAAAGACTGGGTTGAGTCTTGTTTCTCCCTGAGGCAACTATCACTCTCACCCTCCAAAAGAGGGCAGTGAGTGGAAAGGAAATGTGGACCACCCTGCCCCCCAGAGATAGCCAATCCTTGATCAAGAAGAACAGGAGAAAACATTCACGCAGAAGGATGCCTTCTGCCTTCATTGTTTTCCAATAGCTTACTAAAATTTAATTTACATGTCTTTTTCCCCCAATATTCTTGAGAGTTGGAACAAAAATCAAACTGTAAGATTTTAAAGTGTTGTTGAAAAACCTGAAGTTATAGAACACAAATCATTTCACCAAAGCCAATGTTGCTTGTTCACAAAAAAAGTATTGTCTGAGCCCTAATTAAATAAGATGGCATCACACATATTTCTACTACAGAAAGCATCTCCAATGAGCTGAAGACCACTTTGCACCTTCGCATTCCCTACAGGAAGCAGTTGAACTAAAGGACTTCAGGGAAAGCATGACTTCAGTGGTTGGACCAGTCAGCAAGTGTAACTACTAACCATCACAGCACAGAGACACTGAGATCCCAGTGAGCATGAACTTTTCTTATTTATTAAAACCTCACACAGTTCAGTGGAAACTGCCCTCAATTACCAGGTAGGACTGACTGTAAGTGATGCTGTTCACCTTTTCTCAAAATCTCATTTGCAGAACTTCATCACATGACTTGATTTAATTTAAAGTTTGGGAAAAGGAGGAAAATTCTGAATCATTATCTGAGTGGAAGTAAAGCACTGCTGCTCTGATGTCTAGATTTCCAGAGTATTAACTGTGAAATTGTGGGCAGTTACCAGTTACCTCCAAGTCTTAGGTTCTCTGAAATGCTGTGTGGTTCAGAATAGATAGTACATGGAAGAATTTATTCTGTTTGTCAGAAAATAAGCACTAAACTATTGGCAGTTGTTATGTTTACAGTTAAATTATATTTCATTATTTGGAAGATTTAGGTCTTTCTCAACTAAAAACTTTAGAATGAAAAACCACAGAGCAAAACAGGGTGTTTAAATAGCTCTGGGGGATCTACCTTAAGTTGCATGATCAGAAAGTGCCACTCTGTTGAAATGTCATAAAAGCTAAGACCCACAGGACAAAAGTAGTAGGAAAACAGACTTCCAAGCCACAGAAAAACATGTGCAAAGGCCCTAGGGCAGGAAATAGCTCGGTATCTTAGAGGAACTGAACCAAGGTCAATGTGATAGAGGTAGATAGAGTAGGATAGACAGAGTGGCTTAGGGTAAGGCTAGAAAAGCAGGCAGTGCCCAGAGCACAGGAACCGAAGACCAAGAGCTTACTAACTGATTTATGATTTCATACTTAGCAAAACACGTCCTAGATTTGTGTTATTTACACTACAGGATATTTTCTTCTTAGAGTAACAGATATAATAATGGCATCTATTTATATGAACTGTTCAAAATTATAAAGGCTTTCTACAATTACTTTTCTTCAATTCTCAAAATAGCACTCTGTGATCACTAAAGCAGATAATTATCCATAGAAATAGATAAGGCACCTTTGTTCAGAGATGTTGACTAAATTACTCAAGATCACACAGCTAGTATGTGGTGCACCATGTGCAAAATATGTAAAACTCGTTGTTTTGAAGTGGGACAAGGACAAAGACATTCCATGTGGACTGGGTGTCTACTATGTGCCAGATCTTGAATAAGACTTCCAGAAAGATTTTGGTTATTGCATTTGTAGTGATTTGGGTGAATAAGTAACCTTTCCTTTCTTCATCATGCAATGTAAGTCATGACATGCTGCACATTCTAAATCAATATTAATCAATATTAATGGGGGGATGACAGCAAATGCAAGAGCAGATCTGCTATAAGAGAAAGAGACTAACATGTGAAATATATTCTTAAAAAGTAATACCATCCAAGATGAAAATGATATAGTGAGGACACATTACCATTTTATTTTTAGATTATAATAGGTTATCTAAGGTAAATGAAACCAGATAGTAATTACTGAATCATTTGTTAACGATAAAACTGCCAACCAGTTTTGCTCAGGTGAAAAAGAGTTCATCTGAACATTAGAAATGATTTTAGTTTTTAAATGAGTTACATTGCAAATATTCTCATTTAGACATGCAAAAGGGAGAGGCACAAAAAATTCAAATGGGTCATGAAGATAGAAGACCATTTTATTTAGTTATGTACTTGTGATGACCAGTGCATATGACCAGTGTGTGTGTTTCCAACTTAGCCAGACCCATGACCAGCTTCACAAGTTCCAGGATCTGGACTTTAAGCACATTACTAAACTTGTGACCCTCAGGTTTCCCATATGCAAAGTGAGAATAACAGGTCTACATTCAGTGATCACACCAGACATCTTATAGGGTACTGGAAACACATCTCACCTATGAAGGACTTAAATTACAATACTATTTCATATTATAACATAGGTAAAAAAATATAGCAAAGTGCCTTGCTTGTAATAGAAATTCTCCTGTTCCTGCCACATGAACCATGGCTGAGGTATACTTGGTTATTCCAATCTGGAATTAAACTGGGTATTGTTCATGTTGCCAATGTACAAGAGAAACGAATGGGTAGGCAACCCCCTCACTACAGACTTGAAGAGCACTGTTAGAAAACAGGACATTACAAAGTTTCAACATAGCCAGTGGTCCTTGCCATTGGTCAGAACATTGCTTTTGAAGGGCACAATTAATGCTTCCTATACAAGCAAAGGTTTACGTAAGGTTGATTGCACTTTGGAACTTGTCTATTTCTATTATCAACAAAATCAGGTAAAGATTTAATTTTACCAGTAAAATTGTGAACAACAGAAGTAAGCAGCTGTAAGCAACAGGTGAGCCTGAGAAAGCCTGGTGTCATTATCCACATCAAATCCAACCTGTGTTTGCTTGCCCTGAGAGGAGAGGACACAATAAAGTGTCTGACCTGGAATGGATTTTTAAATGAAAGTAGACAACAGCAGGAAAACACATTTAGAGCTACATCAAATCCAAAGTTTTCAAGTCATTTGATATATTGATGAATCCCAAACTCTGGTAAGGTCACCACTCCTTCTTCCCCCATGATGTTGATATTTATTGGAAAATTCCCTTAAACTAATAAACAATTTTGATACTGTTGACATTCACCCTGTGGAAAGTATAGTGTGGCTGTGACCTCTCCCTACCCGAGTCCCATTGTAGCTGGGATATTCTTGCTTCTGTTGAAGAAAAAGCCTGCCAAAACATAGTGAAATGATTATTCTGGATTTTACCAAACTGCAGAAGTATGCACATACACACCTCCTTCCTTCAGTATTGACTTACCCATTCACCTGTCTCTCCTTTTGTTTGACCTCATCTAATCAACACACATTCAACATTTTCTATCACCAGTCACCATTCTACATGTAGGGAACAGAAGCGGCATCTGGACTTAAAAAAATCCCCCTCTCTTAAAACTCAAATAAATCTAGATGGTGAGAAATAAAATTAAAGGAGAAAAAAAAATAGAACATTTGAAAACAGTTAAAATGTGATATAAAAACCTAAGAAAGAACTGAAAATCAAACAAAATTTGGACAGCCAACAGCAACAGAGGGTTGTTATTTAAATGGTGGTGAAGCACACTCTTCAGGGAGATGGCATTGAAGATGAGATCTGATGTGTAAAAAGAGTTGTACAACCATTGGGTCAGAAACAGTCCATTTTATTTGCAAGAAGTAGATTATTCAAAGGCCTTGAGTTTGAAAATGAATCTGTATTGTCTGAGTAAGAGTGAGGATATTTATGCAATTAGAACATGGAAGCAAGGAGACAGTTACTCTTGGCAAGATGATGGAGTGAGCTGGGTTAGGCTGAGCAGAAAACCGAAGGCCATGGTAAGACATTTGAATTTTATTCCAAGTGCTTGGATGGGTATAAACCATAAAACATCGTAATACAATTTCCATTTTTGAATTATCACTTGAGCTGTTGGGCAGAGTGTGGGTTAATGAGAAGACACGGTGGAAAGGAGGAAATCAGCAGGAATCACTTTTAAGCCACCATGTCCTGAATGTGTAGTTCAGGCTGTGGGTTTAGATAGTCACATTTAGAACTCAAATGGAACAGCTTAACAGAGTGTCATAATTGATAATGGCTTGGGATTAATATTTTCTAATTCTTTCATTATATTTGTGCAGAAATCAACAACTAGAGAGTCAATGTCATACCCGAGTTTACAATGCTAGCTCATGGCAGAACCCAGAACTCTGGGTTGCAGTTCAGCCTTAACTGATTCAAACAAGAAAACACACTGCCCAGTTACCACTAATTGTACTGGGATACGTTGACATCAAAAGTAGAATTAGATCTTGATCATTTAATTACTGCAATGATGATCAATGATAGCAGCACACTTCTAATGGCTGGTTCTCACATGCCAGATTCTAGGCTGGGTCCTCCCCTCAGGGAACCCACACTGCACTCTATGGGAGAGGTGCTGATAATACAAACATCCAACACAGGAGGGAACAGAGGCTCCGACAGGCTTAATGACTCCTTAGTGCATAAAGTAACACAGTTAATATGTATAAGACAAATATATTTTTTCTAAGAGTATATTCTATTTCAACAATAAAATAACTCATGTAAGCTCATTCCGCTAAAAAACTAATGACACATTTCTATATGGAATATGACTAAAGTCATTTCTAAAATCTTATAACTCTGAATGAGGCCCCTAAAATATTTTGTAGCTTTGTTTTATTCTATTCTTTGTTTTAAATTTTTATAAATGGTTTTGTTTATATCATATTTTCTAATTTTCTATTAACAGTTTGTAGTCATTTAGTATTTATTATTCTTTTGTAATATCTCACTTTACTCCTCTGAAAGTAATGAAAAATTAGGAACCTTTTCTTGCTTTCCTTATCACTTTATGCTAATTTGATATCCCTTGGACATACACACACACACACACACAAAATACATTGTTTTCCGGTGGTTCATTGATTGTGCTCTCCATGGCTGCTGTCCTAGGTCCTGAATCAGTGGAAGGACAGCTCCCACTTAAGTTGGACACATGGCTTGGGTCTCCAGGTGTATGCCTGAGCATCCCCTTGAATAAGCCAGGACTGGGAAATGGTGGCTGTGCCCAGAAACCAAGAGCCAGCTCTCCCTAGACATCATTCCTTGCCACAGAACTCAGAGAAGTGTAAATTCATAGCTAAACTAATAGTATTAAAAATATACTTTTAAAAGTAGGAGAAAAGAAGAATTTCCATTGAATATTTTGTAGAAATAAATTGTAACTTTTAAATATTTAGACCTACAATTTTACCCTTACCTTACACCCATTCCTCAAATATTAAGTGCATGTCTAACCTGATCTTTTGGTTCTTGTAAATACAGACTCCGAAAGGATGAAGGAGTGTATACTGTGAGGTCTTTTCAAGCTGACGTTCACACTTATTAGTATTTTATAAGCCCAGGAGTTAACAGAGTGTTGGACTCACAGATCTAAAATATGCATTGAATTATTCAAATAATAGTACTATGGTCTACATAAATTATTAGAAGGTCATTATTTCATTATATTTTCCAGGCTATTTCCTGACAGTAGTTAAATTTATGCTTGTACTTTAAAACAGTAATAAGTTTACAGGTTATGTCAAGACCAGCAATCCATTTAGTGGGAAAGGCAGTAATCAAATCATCTCTTTGAATTTTCTTATTGTACTCTGTGATTTGTACATTTTCAGCCACAATTGTAGCATTAAAATTGTAAGTACCTTTGGAGACTTATTCCAATCCATAGACGTAACAGACAAATACATAAACAGAACCAAAAAAATCAATGGAAATTGAAGACAATTTACTTTCTTCTAATTAATGATATTTCAGGACAATTGAAAAAAAATAAGACAACCACCAGTCCAACAACTTGGCCCTAATTCCACTATTCCTCATGTTGAGCTAAGACATAAAGACAGACAATATTAATATTTTTGTGGCATCTTCAGGAAGAAAATGGATTTATAATTTTAGAGGTGTTAACAGGTTAAAATGGAAGAAATTTGGTTGCATTTTCCTATTATAGTAAATTGTTCCATTCTCTGACTCTAGATTTTGCACATGTGGTGGTCAAAGTAACTTGAATCCTTTACCCTTAATTCTTTCCCAAATTTCCTTTCTGTGATTAACAGTCTTGTAGTATGAAAGATTTAAAGTGGATTCATGGTGCTAAGCTAAGCTAGTACTTAATGCTATCATCAACACTGGTGTTCAAATAAATTTAGAGTCATTTGTTTTAAATGACTTCTCATGGATCACTTAACTCAACTGTTGACAAATATAGTGGGGCTAATATATAGCTCCTGAGGCTTCTTCCTGCACAATTATCTAAAGGGCCTTGATATCAATCTCCTTTATTGTGTTATTTTGTCAAGTAAAGAGTAGTCAAGGGGTCTGAGAAATTCCACTGCTCCCAACAAATATAGAAACTTTCTAAAGCTGTTATTCAGTTTTGGGGCATCTATGTTCTCTCAAATCACAGAATGAGTTCACCAAAAGGTAACAAATGATAGCTAGGAAGAGTAATGGTGTCGGAACAAATGGTGCAGATCTCTGAGAAAAGTGCATTTGGCAGGAGGTTTTGTGCATTGTGTCTCTGCATTGTGTATCCATTAAGAGGAAGCACTTTTGTCACTCTCTGCCTCTCCCTTTTTCTCTGATTAAATATCGAAACAAGGCTGAAATGCATCATGTAGAATTTTGTGAAAATCATGCTCCAGTGCATTAAGAACAGCATTACACAGACAGCTTCATAAAAATATTAACAACTAGAAACCACTCTTGATGACTTTGAGTGAAATTTGAGTATGGTCCAAGAATTCACATCTTTAATAAATAAGCCAGAAGATTCTTGTGCATTCAGCTAGAGGGCTGGCTTTTGAAAATCAGGGTCTAGATGACCTCGTAAATAGCCCCTGGAAAAGTACAGAGAAACACTGCTTGCACGGTTTGACTTCATTGCCCACAATAGGAATTCAATAGTTTAAGTCTCTGAATTGGTCATTTGCTCAAACTGCTTAAATTGTGAAAAATCTTTAAAACCGAGTATGTTTGAAAATTGTGGCATCAATTGCAGTTTCTATATCTTTAAACTTCACATCATTTTAAGCGTTCACCCTCCAACACCTTCTGATTCAGACTTCATTAGGTCTTTTCTCTCATGCTGTGGCTATTGTGGCAAGCTGTATTTCACCATGTCTGAATTAGGTTCTTCAGAAGCTGAATGAGAAAGTATGAATCAATGCAGACAAATGTGCCACGTGTAGTAACGTGCTTTCAGTATGCATGAGAGCCTGATGAATAAATTAAAAGACAATTTCCAAATTATATATTGATTTTTATATGGAATAAACCAGGCTATGTGCCTGATGGAGACCATCCTAAAAGAGCATAAATCTTAAAAGTTGAAAAATAAAATAAAATTTTAAATCATAGCACCCAATAGTAAAAGATATTAGTACCTTTCTTCTCTGAAACATGAGCACATAAACTATCATGGGTTATTAGAACAATTTTTAAACAGTTGTTAACAGAGTAGGCACAAAGTTTTTAAAAGCTTTAGTCATTTCTCCAACACAGTCTGCCACCAGTCTAAGAAATGAATATTCTGAGAGCATGTAATGCATCATGTAGCATGCTCTGTTTCAAAAACTCATCATATCACCATTGACGATGATTGTAATGTTCATGGTAGGTTTCTCATTTAGCTTTCTCTTTAGCACCTTGCCCCAAGTGAAGGCAGCCACGTGTAAAGGCACATTCAGAACCAAGGAGTTGCCATGTAAAACAATTATGGCAGTATATGAAAATGATCTGATTGCCATAGGGTTTCTGCCAAATGCAAACTAATGTAAAGATAGGACTGTCTACCAAAAATTAAAAGCTAGCCTGCAAACATCATCATCCACATACTTACCCTTCTTAAAAAGATTAATATGAGATTTTTTTTTCAAATTAGGACTGGTTCTCAGCCATCAGATGCTCAAATAGCACACTGGTCATGGGAGTCTGAATTGATTAGCCTCCTTTATTGTGGCTAAATTCTACTCAGCATTTATTTATTTTTTCCAAGTGTTTTATATTAGTCATTTGATAGCTTATATTTATGAATGCACTTAATCCTTACAATAGTCCTACAAAGCAGATAAATTTAACCTTATTTACTAATGAAACAGAAAAGGTACATAGTTGGTCTAAAGCTGTGGTTGCACACCTAGAATTCAAATGTAGACAGGTCTATGCTCTTAACTATTGTACATAATCTTCTTTTGTTCTAAGTTGTTATACATGACAGTAAAATGCACTTTGACCTATCATACATATATGGAATATAACTTCTCATTCTTCTGGTTGTACATGATGTAGAATCACATAGGTCATGTAGTCATGCATATACATAGGATGATAATGCCTGCTTCACTCTATTAACCTTCCTTCCCCCATACTCCCTCCTCTCCCTTCAAGCTGTATGGACATTCCTCAGAAAACTTGGACATTCCTCAAGAAAACTTGAAACTATTTGACTCAGCTATCCCACCCCTCAGTTTATACCCAAAGGGCTTAAAATCAGCATACTACAGTGACACAGCCACATTAATGTTTATAGCAGCTCAAGTCACAATTGTTAAACTATGGAACCAACCTAAGTGTCCTTCAAGAGATGAATGGATAAAGAAAATGTGGTATATATACACAATGGAATATTAATCAGTCTTAAAGAAGATGAAATGATGGCATTTGAAGGTAAATGGATGGAGCTGGAGAATATCATGCTAAGTGAAATAAATCATTCCCAAAAAACCAAAGGCCAAATGCTTTCTATGATATGCAGATGCTAATTCACAATAAGGGGACAGGGGCTAGTGAAGAATAGAGTTGCTGTTGATTAGCTTACTTTAATGAAGATTTGGGACTGAAATATAACTCATGCAAATAATGGGTATTCCAAAATAAGTATGCATGATAAGTGAATGGAAAAATAAGACCTGTACAGAATAGATATTTCCACTACACAAATGGTTCCTAAACTTACTTTCACATGCTGGGACATACCTCATAGAGAGAATACTGGCCTGTATTCCTTTCATTATGCAGTAATATGCTAATACATATCTTATACAAAATTACCAAGAAGTCAAATAAAATTCCATACAATTTCTGCTTCAATTCATTACAGGGACTTAATATATTTGAGAACTGTTATACTATTTAACATTTCCAAAATGAAGAACTAGCTAGAAGTTAGAAGCCTAAGGAATTGACTTTTATGAAATGGAATAATACATTTGTAATTAAAAAGTTCATTATTATAAGCTCTCATTCTTGGCTTGCTTATGTAATTTCTAAACATTAAATTCCCAATCACCTACTTCTCATTTCTTTAGGGACATAGGCCATTCAATAACAAGGGACATATGTGTCTATGATTTTTTTAGGCCTATGTTCAGTGGACCTGGTTTGAGGGGTATTATCTTTAGCAAACACCTAGTTATGAATACAGTAGAGATGGAAGTAATAGCTTACTTTATTTTACTTAACTTGTGACATTTGAAGTAGAAGTTGCAATTAGAATAAAATCACAGCAATTTTAATAATATAAATAATTTCTTTTCCATAATTAAATTTGCTAAAATTAATCTAAGATATTTCCATGGCTTCATTGTGCTTTTAAGTTGCCATTAACTCTCAAGATTAGTAACTAGTAAATTGTTCTAGCACAATTAAACCCCCATATCTAAAATGATATTGATATAAAACTGCAAAAAGTGAGGGATAATGGTAATTTTACTAAGGTGGAAATAAAATTGCCTATATTGTTTGCAAATATGTATATGCATACACATATATCTAATTGACATATACATTTTAAAAAATTCAAGCAACAGAATTCAGAAATGTGTAAAAATATGCATAGAATGGGTCAACTTAGTGTTCAATCCATTTCACAGTGAGCATTGCTCATTCATTATCTTTTGAAATGAAAAAAAATCAATTTCTGAATATGCATACTTACAGATAGGAATGATCCCAATGAAACATGACTTCTGAAACTATCAATTTACTCTGCCAATTGAGGTTTTTTTTGCCTTTTTCCCCATATCCATAGCAGAAAAGAAAAATGGACATAATTCCATACTTTCATTAAACATTTCTCCATTGGATTTGAGCATGAGACAAATCTGTAGTAGAGTGAAATCTGCATCAGTGTAATAGTCTTTGCCACCTATGATACAGAGATATTTCTTGAACTCATTGAAAGCAAGGTCAATTGTGATCATTATACTATTTCTACTCTACAACTTGCCTCCTTGCTGACTTTAAAGTGTATGTGACTTCCATCCTTCCTGTGAGAGTGCAGAGTGCAAGCATTATATAAATAAATGCAAAAACCATGAAATTTAGTTTATTCCATCTTTTACCACACACAATTTCACTGTTCTAAATATCCATTATCTTCAAAATGTGCAGCCCATGACCTCATTAAGCATGCCCACATTTAATGTCCCATCTTAGATTATATTTTGCATTTGAACTTCTACACAAGAGCAAATAGTTTTGTTCAAAACTGTGGCAGAACAACTGAAAAGTCTTCAAATCAATTCTAGGATTTAGTGTGAAACAAGACTGATTCTCTACAGGGACAAAAAAGGTAAGAGAATACACCAGAATTGACCACCATGTTCTCTGGTTCTGTCTCACCATCACACAGCAGGATATAAAAGACAGAAATACAGACACTGTGCATAAACCAGTTAGTGCTTACCAGCCAATTTTCTAAATGAAAAGTAGACTCTTGAAAACTTGCAAGTAAACATTTCCCTGCCAAAAACCTTTAGAGTTCACTATCCAGTCTTTCTATATATCCCAAATCTTCTCAAAATGTTACTTAACTTATGTTTACATAAGGACATTCTGTGTTCACATCTCAAAATGCAACCCAATACTGATCACAAAATGAATGTAGCAAAATCCTCAAGTTATATTGCAAATACCATTGGTCTTAAGACACAGTAACATTCAGACATTTTGAAAAGGTCGCTGAGTGCCAAAAACAAGTATGTGCTTCTTGAATGTTAGCGACTGTGAGGCTTCGTGGCTTCATAATCAGTGGGACCAATTCTCAGTCACTGTGAGTTCACCCTGAGTGTGAGAAAGACAAGACCTTTTTTCATCCTTAGTTTTCGACTAGTGTTTTATGGGTTCCCAAAGTTTCAAGAAAAAATACTAATTTTCTAAGGAGTTTGTTGAAAGGAAAACAAAGTGAATACCAAGGGAAAAAAAACAAAACAAAACATATTAATTGGAAATACAAAAATCATTCCTATCATAACCAATCCTTGTTAAAAGTTTTAAAGTTTAGTTACATTTAAGTAACATTTAAAATTGTCACATGTATTTTATACTCTATGGCTGATCTGATAGATTTTAAGTTATGCTAGCAACAAGAACAATTAATTTAGAATTTGAGTAATAACTGCAACTAATATTTTATTCTAAATCTATCATCCCATTTTGAAAGACATTAATAGTACTTTATGATAAAACTTCATTATATAGCATGCCTATTTATATTTTATTTACTATGTTTAAGATACTTCGTGTTGAAATTCACACAATATTTCTGGCTATACCATATCTGGCCCATATGTCTATTATATCAAGTGAACAATGAAAAAAAGAATCACATGAGTCAAAGTCTCAACACTCCAACTGCTTTACTAACTAGCAGTAAGTCTAGCCAAACTTCATTATTTCTCACTCTCCTCTCCTGAAAAATGGTTGTGATGTTAAATGATATTCAATAATAGGGTCATTTTGAATATGTGAAGCAGTTCATACAATAAAGGCTAGTTATTATTACAAAAGACTGTCCAATAAATATTGTTTGTAAACTCTGAATGTATTTAATGTTTCTTGTCTGAAAAATGCAGAGGAGTTAACATACAAAAGGATGTGAAGTTTTCAGCTTCCTCTATGAAGAATAAACCCTTAATAAATGAGGGATATAATCTTTGTCATTATCACTGTAAAAATTCAGTGTACTGGATTTTTTATTGTCATACAATTCAAAAAACCTTTCCACAGCCATTTATACTCAGACATAAGCCCCGGATGGCTTTTGGTATCTGAGAACAATCTATGCCCAGGGTCAGATCATGACACAGAAATGTCATTGGGAATCATGGCCCAATGGCAAATCCCCTGAACCTACAGGCTAGGGAAGTGCTTTAAAAAATAGATGAGATGACTTCAGTAAGTAAGCAAAGACAAAGCAAAGCAAAACCGGTGCATGGCCAGAGTAGTCGACTTTTAAGAAAACTGTTATTAATTTTAGACTTTCTATCCAGTTCACAGTTAAAATATGTTTGCCTCCAAGTTCTAGTGCTCCACTCCCGCCTGAAGAAAATTGCACACCTCATTTCCCTGAAAGTTTCATTTTGATCCAAATCGTGCATATTTCCTCAAGCTATGTTTTCCAAAACTTTATCAGAGGATATCATTATTTCCACTCTTGATACAATGATTAATTGTGATCTCACTTTTGTTCTACCAATACCTAATGACAGTCGTTTTGATGAGACATGTGACAGATGGGATTGATACCTACAGAATTATAAACTGGTTCCAACCTACTATGATAGCTGTTATGGGGCTCACATAAAATAAATACTGGATGAAAACCTAGTTTCAAATTATACCAGATTTTTTTTTTAAAAAAGGCTGTAATGAACTCTGGATGGCAAATATTTATCATTACTAATTGCATGGTATACTTAATCACTAGTTTAAAAGCAGATCATATTGTTAATGAGCTATTGTAATGGGCATTGGATAAGAGAATGGATTTACCTGTCTCAAATCTTAATTTGCTGTATGATCTTAGGTATAATACTTCATGTTTATTCACTACATTGATAGCTTCTTTTCTATAAAATTACACTGTTTGGATATATGAACATTGAGGACCTTTTTAGCTTCAGCATTTTGAGATTTGATGAATCTGGACACCAGTAGTATTCATAGTTTTAATAGGTGAAAATTGAGTGCATACTGTGTGCTAAATAGTGTACTCAAACCTAAGTAGCAGAAGTAGTATAAATCTAAACTCTTGAGACTAGCACTAGAACTAGGGAGGTAACTAGGCATCTCCTAACCATGTACCAGGAATATAGCATTATTTGGTTGGAGTAGAATTCATATTTTTTGCATGAAAGAATAAATGAATGAATATGCTTTTTTAAAAATTTTAATTTATTTTGATTCATTGTACACAAATGGAGTACAATGGTTGCTTTTCCGGTTGTACACAAAGTAGAGTCACCCCACTTGTGTAATGGATTTGACAGGACTGGAAAATTCTCTAAAACATCAGCTCCAAGTCAAGCAGTTCTCAGAAGAATTATCAGAGGCAGGGTAACATACAGAATTGAACTTTGAAACTTACTAGAGGAAACATAAAGAAGCACAGATTTCAAAATGTGTTTCTTTGGAAACATAGGAACTTGTCAGGAATAGATGGAAGTTTTCATGACCATGTGGCAAAGACTTTCAGACACACCTTGTGCCTTCTGGAAATTGACACCTTCAGCCTAGTGATCCTCCCACTACATAGATGCTTATAGTGTTTATTTTGGAGAAAGCAAAGATTTATGGCATTTCTTAAATATTTTACTTCATCATTGATCTTGTGATGGTGTTAACATTAAGTGGACTACCATCCTTTTCCTATCTCCATTATCTACTATGTATCCATGAGGCATCATGCCATGAAAAATTAGATGAGCTTTATGAAGCCTGAATTTAGTCCCTGGAAAAAGTACTTAATGAAATCATTTATGAAAATCCTGGCTCATAATAGGCATCAAAACTGTCAAATACAAAATGTCTCAGATCAGAGTTTATAAAAAGAAGCAAATGAAGATGGGCAATAGTACACAGAATATTTTCTTTCAATTGACTTAAGAGTTAGTCAAGAAGCAAAAGGGCTACCTTTGATCTCTCTTTGTCAAAACATCTTTGCTGTGTTAGTGTTTACTGTGAGTTATGTGGAAAATATGTCCGCCACCAGTTTACTTGTTGCCTACCATTCACAAAACACTGTAATAAGTGATTAACTCCATTAAGATCTTTAGAATGTCATTGCTAGTTTCTTATTCTCAGGAAAAAAAAATCAAATAAGTTTCTTCAGGTTATGTCTTAGAAGCTTCAAGAACCTGACAACTAATATTAATGAGGTTATTAGTTTACTAGTTGGTGCTTAGATTTTTTCCAAGTAAGAATCTTGAATTCAAGTACTGCATCTTGAATTCAAGTGTAAATTTGGTCTCAAAATACTACTTGTAAGGAGCAATATAAAAGAATGTAAAACAAATATAATATTTTTACAGAATATGTATGCTGTGTGGTGATTAAGTGAATTAGCATGAATTATTTGTGTGAACTATTTGTGTGAAAACATATAACCTAATAATATAGCAATATGGTAATATAGATAAAAAATATAAAGTTTAGTTAAATTTTTGGCATGAAACTTGTTTGTAAAATATAAGTTGACTTTAAGTTGTGTGTGTTAGACTGATAATGCAGGGGGACCCAATGCTATGCACAGCTTGTGCAGGACTGTGTTGGACTGATAAACAGAGTGACGCAGTGCCCCACGCAGCAGTACCAGAGCATGGAATGGACTGATAGGCCCAGAACTGCTATAAAAACTGACAGGTTTTGGGGGGCTTAGCAGCAGCCCCTACTCTGACACCAAGACGCATGGCAGGCATGAGGAGCAGTTGCTGTTGCCAGTCTTTTGTTTCCTGAGATGACTTCTGAGACCTTCAGAGCACCTCCAGCTTTGCAGACTTCTGATACTATCTCTGCACCACAGCCCAGCCACGACGTCCATCACCAATCGGGACACGGCCAAGAGGGAACTCCTACACCAGTCACTGGACAGGAAGAGATCCACTGAGCCAGCGATGGTGGCCTCTGGACTAAGACACATCGCCTGAGAGCAGGACTTCAGAGATCGACCTTGACAGCAAGGCAGTGAGTCTTGAACTTCACTAGAGTGGACTTTTAGTTACTAGAGATTAGTATTGACTAATTGTGATGTGTTAAATCAGTGCTTGATTATTGTGATGGGGTTAACCTAAAATTGTAACTCAATAAGCTCTTCCATAAAGTTCTTAATTGGATATGTTGTTCTAATACTGATAAGGTGTGTTAAGATATTTGAAGTGTGAGCATCAATAATAGCCAAGCAATTGGAACCAAATTTTGGCTTATGACTCTCCTTGAACACGAGATCATCATTTGTCACCTTGAGAGGCTGAGGACGGAATTTGTATCTATCGTACAGGTCAACCCTCTCATATGTACTTTGAGATTGCCACAAGATTCGTCATGAATGCTGTCAGAAAAGCACACTGTGCCCAGGCCCTGAAGCCTGAGGCAATGATTTGTGCCTTGGACAGCAGGCCAAGTACAGTTCACATGCTTGAGGCTCTTCCTAGGGCAAAGGGACATTCTCAAAGATTTCTAAATCTTATAAAAATTTAGAGGTCAGAAGACACTAGTCATTATATGGTCAACTTTCTTATCATGAAAAACAAACTTGAAAGCTAAAAGAGCTTAATATTGATTCAACAGGGCTAATTATTGGAAGAAACCTTGTGCATAGTTTTAGTTCTTTTCAGAGGTAGGGTACTGGGGATAGAAGTCAGTGGCATTCAACCACTGAGCCACATCCCCAGCCCTATTTTGTATTTTATTTTGAGACAGGGTCTCACTGAGTTGCTTAGCACCTCGCTGTTGTTGAGACTGGCTTTGAACTCACAATCCTCCTGCCTCAGCCTCCTGAGTCACTGGGATACAGGTATTCGCCACTGTGCTCAGAAAAGCTTTAGTTCTTGACTATCCACTTCAAGATGCCTTGCAAGACAAACCCCTTTAAAGAAGATAATTTTTATGAAGACAGGTAGGCATAAGCATAATTCATAGGCATGAGATCCATAAAATAACTAAAGAATCATAAACTCCATTTGGCTTCTAGCTCACTCTCTTAAGTTCCCATGGTTTTTCCTAGGCCACTCAGCAATCAACCTAAATACTTTCTTGCTAAAACTAGATTTTAAAAGCTAAGGAAAACAGTGCCAGTGGACCACGAGCATTTGTACTTCCTGTACAGTTTGTTGGAGAATCAAATTCACTAGTAATCAGTGTTGAAGGAAACAGTCAAAGGCTGCATTCCAGGCATGGTCATACAGAGGTGATGGGCAGAGGATGAAGGGAATCAACCAGCAAACATGTTGAACGACAGACCCAGTGTCTTCACAAGTCATTGCTGCTGGCAATGGTCAAAACCATGATCCTGGACATCAGAAGCAAATCTGAATTTAAAATCACATAAAATAAAGAGAAGTAAAGTAGCACAGTACTACTAAAGGCCTCCAGGCTTCTAAAGAAGAGAGAATTGGAATGACTCTAGCCTGCTTGCTTAGAATTAACTCTCAATAGCTCATGTCCCTCAGTCCTGAACGCCACTCACATTGAACCCATAGATCATCACAAGTGCTGTGAATCTTAGAACATGTGATTCTTTTTGCACCTTCTTCCCAGCTCTTCAAATTTCTTCATCTAACTTATTCGTCTTTCAGAACACAGGTTTTGTCTTCTTTAAGAAGGACAATAAGCAGAATAATTTGAAGTCGGAAGGATATGTAGAGAAAAATCAATCACTAGAGGTCTAAACCAGGCAGGGGCTTTCTCAGCAAACCAGCACATGAGGGCAAGTGTATCTTAGAATTAGAGCCTTAGGTAATAAATATCATTATCTCAATTCTGCTTACAAAATTCTTCTTCACAAATAAACCCTTATACATCAACTTAATTTCAATTGTCCATCATTTTGTTCTGCCTCTAGCTAGACATACTCAATTTGAAATTTTTTTATTAATGTTTTAGAGAGCTATAGATTTTTATATGTAGGGAAAAAGGAGTCACCTTCCAGTCAATTTGTTCCATTCTTACAACATTACATATAAATTACAATGAAATGGGAAGAAAGCATAAGGTTTTCCTCAGCCTTTATGTCCTAAGAATTATTGCATAGCTTATAATTAATAAAATTCCTACCAGAGAATAGAGAAAAGCTAATTTCTAATGTAGCAAAGGAGGAAGAGATGGTCCTTTGATCTGTGCACTTGCTGTCCATTTTGTGGGGAGTAAAAATGCGAAATGTGGAACTTCACAGAGCAGAACAAGCAATCAGGTTGGATCCACAGACTTGATTGTGGATGAGCACTTAGTTATTTCCCTGCAAAAGAGCAGATGTTTTATCGCCTACGGGGCCTGTTTTCATTCATTTAAGGAATGACACCAACCTAGATTTGAAAATGCAGTGTGGTAAAATCCATTTTAATTGCACTAGGAACAAGGGTTAAAAACAGATCAATCCATTAAGAAGCTTTTGGTATCAACCACGTGAGAGATGATAGTGATTTTGATCAGGGATCAGCCGTGGAAGTGATGAGAGGTACTCAAATTCTGGATATAATTTGAAGACAAACCAAAGAGAATGAGTTGATTGGACTTTAAGGATCAGAAAACAAAGGAAGAGTCAAGGATACTATCAGAGAATCCTTATTTTCCTGACCAGTTGGAGGAAGGAATTTGATTAGGACTGTGGGTGGAGTACATTGGTGTTAAAAGTGTAATGAAGTAATCCATTTTGGACATGGTTCTGAAAAATCCAATTTTATCTATACTGGGGAGAGATTTGAGCTAGGGAAGGACATTGGCATGATAAGAAAGGACAGGCATTAAGGTCTGGAGAGCCACAGAGAAGGAACAGCATTGGCAAAGCTCATGCAGCAGAAAACTCTAGCTGACACCAAACCCATTTCCTTTCCTTCTTTGCTACATATTTGGGTTAGATTTTCTGGTTTTTGTTGAAGTTGGGTATGACTAAATTCTAGCTGAAGTGCTACATCTAAGCCTTTGGTAAATAAATTCCTTCTGTGTGATCCCTCTTATTCCTTTACCGTTTAGCAACTTGGTAAAAGAAATGAATAGCAACTTTAGAAAACATCTGTTGCAGATGGTGGTGGAAAATATTACAAGTATTTCCCATATCCCGTTTCTTATTCTCTTGACACATAGAAAGTTCTATTTCCTAGGCCTCCTTTTCCAGTTATGATCAATGACTTGTAAGCAAATTGATGCTTATTATTTCTGATAACACTATGTAACTATAAAATACCTGACATAGTTTACTTTTAAAGATGAATTGTTTATTTAGGCTCAGAGTTTTAGTGGTTTCAGTCCCTGATCAGTTGGCTCCATTGCTCTGGGCCAGGGGTGAGTCAGCTCATCATGGCAAAAACACATGGTAGAGCAAAAACTGCTCAAGTCAAGGCCAGATGACAGAGAGAGAGATGGGCTAGCGTCAGGATGGTGGAGATTCCTACTGCATAATTTGCCATGAGATTTTCTCAGACTATAGTTGGTTATTACATGAGAAAGCAACCTACACCATGTGACATCAGATATTTGAGCTTTTCTTATTACCATGCCATAATCCAGAAAATCCTCAGGAAAACAAAGACAACATTATAAATTATTAGCACTAGTGCAGTGCACACCAACAGGGATATTCTGCTACTAAGTTGTAAATCATTTGAAATTATATGTTAACCAATGGAGTAGTTTTCTCTGGAATGATGAATAACATGAAATTCTCTTAACCTATATAAATTATTACAATAGAAAAATAATAGTGCCTAATTTTAGTTTGCAAATTTTAGTTGAAATTTATGCATATAGGCAAAATATTGAATTCTGATAAACTACTAACAAGCAATATGTTTTCATCCATTTATCATAAATTGAACAAGGAATAAATGAGATGATTCATGAAATGCCTTTTGAATAGTGACTGACACATAGTTAATTTTCAGTTAAGAATGGTATTATTCCTGAAAAAAGTTCAGTATTTGTTGAAATCATTCACTGAAATACCATACTAAATAATTTTCTTTAAACTAAGATGAATATGAGAACATTGTCTGAAAACTGTTCTTATGCCTTTCAGGTGCAAATGCAAAGAGAAATTTGGTGTTTTATCAAAGCTCAGAGTCCCACTGCCAAGGCCAATATTCCTAGACCATTTTGATGTAACCACCTTTGCTCCATATTGAAGTCACAAGCAGCAAACCTGTGGCTAGCTAGGTTTGCCAAAAATATCCATTGCTTCAGTATGGCAAATATTTACATAGAAAAAAATATATACATGAATATATATATATATATATATATATATATATATATATGTTCATTGTTGTATCTAGAGTGAAGGAGAAGATGGAACATCACAAAATAATATTTCATGTTTGCTGAATGAGGCCATTTTTCTTAGTGTTGCTGAAATATTCCTTCTGAACCCAAGCTAGCAATTCTGAATTGAGAGCCAAATTAAACTAAATAATACTAGTAATGGAATTCAGAAAAAAATTCTGTGTATATCATGCCTCTGAAATGTTCTCTGCCCAGAATGAATACATTTTCTCTCTTAAATATTTCTCTCTCTCCCTCTTCCCTCCCTCCCTCTCTCTCTCTCTCTATCTCTCTCTCTCTCTCTCTCTCTCTCTCTTTTGAATTTGACAATTATGTGATATCTTTACAGTTAGGATATACCAAGAAATCATCACAGTTTGTAATGAAGACTATTTTTTTGTGATATTCAATCTTCTTCTTCACTTTCCCACCAAAGGATATTTATGATAAATGTAGCTCAGAATGGGTTTGCTAAAAGGAACCTGAAAGTGGAATTTCGTCAAGTTGGGTAGTGAACATTGGTCTTGGCAACTGAGGTTTCAGACTTCAACAAAACACCAAGTTTCATTTTGCATTTATGCCCATAGACATAGCAATTGTTTTAGGCAATGCCCTCACATTTATCTTAATTAGAGAAAATTAGTCAGGATGGTATTTCACTTAATTATTTCAACAAGTACTTATTAAATTGTTTCAAGGGAAAAAAGCCCTCCACTTAGTTCTAGGTGGGGGAACCAGCAAGAGTGTGATACATTTCCTGAACTCAAATGACTTAGTCTTTATGAGTTATAAAAAGAACACAATGAAATACTATGAAAATTAGGATATTATACTTTTAAATGAGATGAAAGAGATGAAACAGAGGTTCAAATGAGGAGAACCCAACAGAGTTTTTCTAACTTGATCTTTAAACTTTCCTAAAGATTGTAGTAGTATTTTATTCTCTGGCTCATCCTTTTCCCCATTTCTATTCCAGATTTGTCTCCTCAAGTCCCAGATTATTCAAAAGGTCTCTTATCTGAATCTTCCCCTCAGGTACAACTGAACCCACCATAAGGTAGCTCTCAAACAGCAAGACTTTGGCAGTCTCACTCTTTTTTCTTTTTTCCACAATTCACACTACCTTAAAAAGCTCACTTTTTTATTTATTTAATTTTGATTCATTGCACACAAATGGAGTACAGCTATTGTTTCTCTGGTTGTACACAAAATAGAGTCACACCATCTGGACACAGGGCAATGATGTCTGTCTCATTCTGTTATTATTCTTACCCCCCACCCTGACCCCACCCCTCCCTTCCCTCTATGCTATCTGTCCTTCCTCCATTCTTGCCTCCCTTCCACCCCACATTATGCGTCATCATTCACTTATCATTCAGAGAGAGATCATTCAGCCTTTGGATTTGGGGGATTGGCTAATCTCACTTAGCATGACAGTCTCCAACATCATCCATTTACTTACAAATGCCATAATTTTATTCTTCTTTATGGCTGAGTAGTATTCCATTGTGTATATATACCATAGTTTCTTTATTCATTCATCTATTGAAGGGCATCTAGGTTGGTTCCACAATCTGGCTATTGTGAATTGAGCAGCTATGAACATTGATGTGGCTGCATCCCTGTAGTAATCTGATTTTAAGTCCTTTGGATATAGGCCAAGGAGTGGGATAGCAGGGTCAAATGGTGGATCCATTCCAAGTTTTCTAAGGAATCTCCACACTGCTTTCCAGAGTGGCTGCACCAACTTGCACTCCCACCAGCAATGTATGAGTGTACCCTTTTCCCCACATCCTCGCCAACACCTGTTGTTGCCTATGTTCTTAATAAAAGACATTCTAATTGGGGTAAAATGAAATCTTAAGGTGGTTTTGATTTGCATTTCTCTTATAACAAGTGATGTTGAACATTTTTTCATAAATCTGTTGATTGCTTGTAGATCTTCCTCTGTAAAGTGTCTGTTCATTTCCTTGGCCCATTTATTGATTGGGTTATTGGTGTTCGTGGTGTAAAGATTTTTGAGTACTTGGTAGATTCTGGAGATTAGTGCTCTGTCCGAAGTGTGTGTGGCAAAGATTTCCTCCCACTCTGAAGGCTCTCTCTTCACATTGCTGATTGTTTCCTTTGCTGAGAAAAAGTAAAAAGCTCATTTTGTATGTTTTAGAGAACTTAACCCAGGTTAAAGTGTGCTCATTGGAAAATGTGTAATACAATTTGTGTTGCAATAAGTCATATAACATTGTCAGCTATTGAAAGAATATCACGTGTCAGTAGTAATACTGATGATCACCATGCTGTGACTCTCAAAATCTTGTAAACAATTATTCAGTATTCAAATTTTCCTTTAAAAAATAGCAATCCTAATTTTCTAATTAAAACGCCATAAAGCTTCATTTGTTTAAAACTACTGTTTACAAAACATTGTGCAAAAATGGTGAACTCTACCTCCTTTCTCACCAAGTGATACACAAAGTAATTGCATAAATCACAACATTCTTCAAAGGATTACTTGTCCGCATTGACAGTTGCTTTGTTGGCAGATTGCTTATTACCATGTACTCTGCCTTGGAATAGTAAATCAAAGCCAAGAAAATACAATGAACCCAAGTATTCTTCCCAGCTGTGTTCCTTGAGTGGGTAAGGGAAGATGAGAGAAAAAAAACTCTTTTAATTCCCACTTTATTTTCAGTAGGAGAGATGACTCTAAAAAAGCTTACTGGTCTGTTCCTATAAAGGAAAGGGATATTCACTTCTCTGGAGAACGCAAAAGAGGGAGATATTCTCTACCTCCTTGCTTCCTCTCCAGGGAGAACACAGATGAAGAACTGATGGAGTGTATGTGACTAACAGCTTTCTTTCTTGAAGAACAGAATTGCTTATGGTTGACATGCAAGATTCCCCATCTCTGCCATGCTGCATGTCTCCATTGTGTGTGATATTCCACTTTAGCTTTGTAAATCATAAGGTTCATATTTTGCATCCCATTTGATTGACTCATAATTTTTTATCTGAATAAAAAACTTAGAAAAGAAGAGGAATGTTTTTACAGTTTCCTCAAGATCTAGCATTCCATCAGATGAATGCCTCTGTAATTCATTCAGCTAAGAAATTGATTTTGGAGGTGTTACAAGAAATTTTTTTTTCTGGGAGTATATTCTTGCCATACAGGAAGAGGAATTACCTGGATCTCTCTGTCGACACCCCAAGTTCTAGGTGGGAGGCCCCAGGGATTAGATCATCACATTAGCATATTAACATTAAAAGAATATTCATGCCAACTGACTTTTCTATCTTGCTTTGAGTAACTATTGCTTGAGTTAATTCTTCAGAGTTTCCAAAGACCAGATGTCCCTTGCTTGTGCTCTCAGTCCTACCCAGGAATGATTTTTAGTCACAGATAGCCATCTGCTCATGATTGTGTCTAATACTTTATATCAGAGGCAGACTATCATTTATTCTTCAGAAATCACACCATCTGCCCTCCTATGGTAGACAGCCTGGAGGTTAAACTCTTCTTAACAAGTTGTCAATAATACCAAGGTCCCTCGGGACTAATTTCAGAATCTTCACACTGCTTTAATATCTGCATCTCTATAAGAGCATCCTTAGTATAGCCAAACTTTCCTATCAAGGCCCACATTGTGCTAGTCCATAGCTTCACTGCATGCCAACTTTTACAAGCCAATTTCCTAACTTAGTGTTCGGTGGATACTGGACTTAAAGTTCAGGAACGAATGTCACATAATAGGTAAGAATCCAGACCCTGGAGTTTCAGTGCCTGACTTCTAAATCAATTTCCACCACTTACTAGATGGATGATCCTCCAAAGCACATCTAATCTTTCTATGGCTCAGTTTTTCCATTTATAACATGAAAATAAAACAGCTTCCATTACATAGAGTTGTTCTAAGGATTAACTGAAATTGTGTCTCTAATATGCCCTAGCACATGGTATGTATCTGCTATATGTTTGTTCTTAGCATCAAAATTTTCTTGAGCTGGGGACAATTTTTATTCTCATAACTACAGCTACTTAAAGATTTGAATTCCACATTTCATTAACCTATCTTCAGAGACGTAGTACACCATGGAACAAATACCCTCTTAAACGTTCCCAAGAATTTCATTTTTAAAATTATTGTGTCACATTTACTTGAAATTTTTTTAAAGGAAATACACCATTCTGTGTATAGTAGAGAATTTTTTTTTATCTTTATCCTCCTCATCTCATCCCTTTTGTCCCAGAGGCAATTGTTATTAAACAGACAGCATGTGTCTTCATATCCATGATTAGTATTCTACTTTCCCATGGATGTATGATGTACAAAACCAGTTAAGTGTTTGTATGGTTTAATCATTTGTAGCCCTAAATTAAATATCGCTGTTAAACTTCCTTCTTTCACTCAACAGTAGGGTTTGAGATCTATCTGTATTTGAAAGATTTCATGTTTTATCCATTTTAACTTTTGTATGTTATTTCTTAGGATAAATATCCAATAGTTCATTCACAACCTTATTGAATATTTAGGTTATTTTAGATTTTTTACTCTTGCCAAATAAGATGGCGCATTGAATATACTTAATCCTGTTTCAGACAAGCAAGAAAAACATGCAAGAAAATGTTAAGGATGCATAATCATTAGTTAAACTGCTTTTTCACATGGTCTGCGTATTTTCAGCTTTACTGATTATACTCCATTGCTGTTAAAATGGGTTCTCAAATGACCCTTCAACCTGGAGTGAATAAGTTCATTCTGCATTATGTTAGCCACATTTGGTATTATTAGGCATTTTATATTTTTCCAATCAGGTGGGTAAAAATACAGTCTCTTAGTTTTAGTAATTTGTGTTTCCCTGATTACCCATGTATTTTGAGTTTTTATATATTAGCAGATTAGAGTTTGCTCTCATATTAACTGTCTTTTATAGCCTTCCCATACAGTTTTTTTCTTTTAATTATTTAGCCATTTTTATCAAACACTAAGCATTCAAATGCATACGTTTGATTTTAATGTCAAATTCTTCTTCGTTAATTTATATCTTTATCCTAGGGCCAATATCATGATACTTTAATTACTTTTGTTTTCTAATAAATCTTAATACATTGTTAACCTGGTTCTCTCTTGGTTCTTCATTATAATAATTTGGTTCTTTCTGAATGTTTATTCCTCAGTATTTATTTGAGGATTATCTAGTCTACTCCCATTAAAAGCCCTATTTGGATTGTATTACAATTACATTGTCTATGTAGGTTAATTTGGAAAGAAGGAACTTAAAAAATATTTTTATAAACTACACAACATATGAGATATGTTAAACATTTTAAAATAAAATATGGTAAATTCTTATGTCAGTCTTTCCTACTTATTGGAGAAGTGGTGATAATCTCTAACCAGTATAAATAACTTACGTGTTCTTCACATTTTGCTTATTTTATGCAGCTTATACTATGTGTCTCCTTCATATTTCAAAGCTGAAGTCATATTTTTGCTAGTGCGGTTGTTCATATATTAAAGGTGAGATCCTATTTTTAATAGGGCACTTTCTCACCCTGGCCTTGTATATTGAGCCTGTTTTCCCTTTCTTCCTTCTTCACTTACCTCAGCAATCATCTGTTGTAACTGTTTTTTGCAAAGACTGCTACAAGAATGCCATGGATTGCAATATGTAGAGCTCTTTGAAATGTGACTTTGACACTCCTCCTCTATTTCTCCTCTCTTGCAACCTAAACTTGTCTTATGATTTGCTTTGACCAGAAGTGATTTTCTGCATCTTCCAAGTCTGCATCTTAAGAGAACTCGCAACTTCAATTTCATGCTCTTAGAACATGGTACACCAGGTGGGAAAACTCCTGAAGGAGGAGACCACCTGGAACTGACTCCCAGCCATTTCGCCTGACTCCCCTAAACAAGCTGCCTACAAAAATGTCAGAAGACTTGAATTACATCACTAAAATGAGGTGATACGAGAATGACCCAGCTGAGTCCCGACCAAATCACCAGTTCACAGAATTGTGGAATGATATATGATTATTGACTTTAACCACAAAGTTACCTATGTTACACATGAATAAAGTGAAGTCCACCATTCTGTTCTCTTCCAGTGCTCATGTAATCATGTGGACATAATCACTGGATTCTTCACTTTCATGGTATTTTACAAAAATAGAAGGTTCTATTATGCATCTATAACTGCATCCTGATTTTGATTCCTCACTTAAGTTTAGATTATAGAAATCCTCCACAATAGTGTCTAATTAATTCCTTTAGTAATGGCTGCATAAAATGTCATAGTGTAGATGTTTCATAATATTTACGATCATCCTCTTGCCAGTGGAAATTCACCATTCCTAATTTTTGATACTATAAGAAGTGCTGCTATGAATATTCTTGTTAATTTACACTTGTCTGCTGATACATTTAGTTCAAGGAGAAAGATTTTAATAGTGGGTGAGCATCAAGTGCATGTCTACCAGGTTCATTTCTCACAGTTCTCCCTGGTGCTTCATGCTTCTTTATTTTGAAGTCCCATTTTTGTTTGTTATACAGTTAGTTTTCCATCTTTCCTAATATCTTGAATAGGTATTGAGTGATATATCCTCTGAATTCTTACAACCCACATTTTTCCTCCAAGCAAAATGACAGGTAAGTAATAACTTGGCTGCCTCTGTAATTTAGGGTTTTTTCCTTTCATCTAACTACATAGGAATCATTTTATTGTTTTGCATCTTGCTATGGTACAGTTGAGTGGCTGACTCACAGTCATTGTCTCTTGTTCTGAAAGTAACATGCTCATTAGCCTGAAGCATAGCAAAGGTTGATCTTTCTTCTGCTTTATTTTTCCAACTCAAGAATTTGATATATTTACTTATGTCTTTTTTATTTTCTTGTAAATATTTATCATCCTTATTTCTCTCAGCAGTGGTCTTATTTTTCAGCAATGTCTTTATTAATGATTCAGTGATGTTCTTATTTTACTTTGTATTTGCACATACTTTAAATTTATTCATGCATTTTATAGTTTTTGAGATGATTTGAAGTGTTTTTTAAAATTATTTAATATGTGCTGCTGATATACAAAATCACAATGGATTTTCATTTATTAGTCGTGTATCCTGTGATCTTAGTATGTCAACTTGTTAATTCCATAATGTGTTAGTAAATCCATGGAGATTTTCTATATACAATAACATCTCATATGACAATAGAGTTTTTAATTTCTCCCTTGCTGTCATTATGGATTTTATGTATCTGCCTTATTGAAATGTTGAGAAGATCTAGTACTGTGTTATACAGAATGGTCGGAGAAGGCATTCGTACTTTGTTCCTGATCTCAGGGAAATAGTTAAATCTTTTAGTTTTAAATACAATCCTAGTTGTAGGTTTTATGAGGAATGCTCATCATTGGAATAATGAGATTCCCCACTTACCTCGTTTGCAGAGACTTTTTAATCATAATTGATAATGAATTTTGCCAGAAGTTTCTTTCTGCATTTATTAAAAATATTGTAAGTTCTTTCTTTTTCATGATGATAAAATACTGTTAGATTGGTTTATTTTTAACCAGGCCTTACTGAAATAATTCCTGCTTTAACGTAGCTTTTATCCATTTTATGTATTGTCAGATTTTACCTGGCAATATTTTTTGAAGATTTGGCACCTTCATTTATTAGAACTAATGCTTATAATGTTATATTTTTAATTCTTTGTCATAATTTAGTATTAGGGTTATACTGGTCTCATGAAATTATTTTTACAGTGCCTCTGTTTTCTGTTTTATACAAGATTGACATTTACTACTCCTTGAGTAAATACATATGGAAATATCTGCATTTAGAATTTTTAGTTGGGGAACATATTTTGATAAAAAGTCCAATATATGTAATACATATAGGGTGGTTCAAGTTTCTGTTTATTTTTTATAAATTTTGATAAGTTGTATCTTACACACTTTTACAAGTCTTGTCATTTTGTCTAATTCTTTATTTTTTGTTTCAAGATGTTAATGGTAGTCTCTTTCACCCCCTTAAAGTTTGTGAAATCTATGATAACCACTCATCCACTCTTACTATTGGTAATTCTGCTTCCCTTCTTTAATTTTCTTGATTAGTCTAGGGTAAGACTTTTTTTTTATCTTTTCACATAACCAATTTTTAATGTTTTTAATGTTTAAATCATAATTTGAGTTCATACTATTTTATTTACTATTCTAATTCTTCTATTTATCTTCAACTCACTTACTTTTTTTATTCTAGCTTCTAAATGCAGAACACAAGCTCAGTGATTTTACAGCGTTCTTCTTTTATGAAACAATCACTTAAAGCAGTATGTACCCCTTTCAGAACTACTTTAGCTGCATTATGCAATTTTGAGTGTTTTCTTTTATTGCCACCCAGTTTAAAATGTTGCTTTATTCACTTTTAACCGTGAGTTCAGATTTCAGTCTTTTCCAGTCCATGTAATAACTCAAAAGAGCCATTCACACCCTTCCATCAGCATCAGAGGGCACCCCATCCTCTTCTTACTACAGAGCTTAGGTCCTGTAGGTGCTGGTTGTAACCCCTGTTCCAAAGTACAAGACATACAGTCCCCACCATGGCTGCATGGTAACATACTCCCAAAAGCCTGGAGTGATGGGACTAAACTCCTCTGTCAGTTCCAAGGGTCCAGTGTCAGGTGCTGTGTTTGTCAACCCCATTACACTCGAGCAGGAAGCCCTCCTTCGTTAACAGAGTGATGAAAAGTAAATGAAGACATCCGTACACTGTCAATTCTGTTACTATTCTTTATTTTGTTTTTAAAGTTTCCCATCTTCAGTTGCTGTCCTTTTGACAAGTCCCATAATTTTTTGAGCACTTACTTTTTTATACCACAGATAATATATTTTCCTGTTTCAGTCTTAAAATCAATGTTTTTCCAAAGGAATTGTTTTTGGTTTTGTTTTTTTCAATTGAGGAATGGCATACAGGGACCAAGATCTGGTAATTGGTTTTTCTGTTACTGGATATCAATGTTTCTGAATGGCAATACACACACATACATACACACACACACACACACATGTGTGTGTGTGTGTGTATGTATATAGATGTGCATGCCTGTGTGCTTGTTAAATTGTTTATTTATATATATTTTTATGTGTGTGTATTTTGCTTCTCTGTATTACAATCTCTGAGAGCACGTGATCCCTCCAACGGCAAAGAAAGTTTCCCTCTCATTATTCATTATTATATTTACTTAGTTGCTCATTTGTAAAATATAAATAAAAACTTTTAAACTGCCGAATCATAGCACTGTTAAAAAATGTACTTACTGAAATATAACACTGGGTTTCTTTTTAATTCTTCAGCATGAGGATATATACTCAAAATACTATATTTTAATTACTTAGGTTGGTTCTTTTAATTATTACGCAGTATACATATGCCATTCAACTGAAAAGATGTCCTATTTTCTCCATCCTTATTTGTTATTTTCAGTATGTGAAACATTATCATGACTTTACTGTATGATCATTATATTGTCATTAGATGTGTGGAATTTTGAAGCTATAATTTATATATGACCTATATCTCTTGCTTGGGTTTATCCTATGTTTCTCTTTAATGCAAACCAGAATTGCCCTGATACTTGGGTGCTCTTCTGCTTCATATATTGGAGGTGACATGCCTACTACCAGAGAACACCACCATCTGCCAATACATGGAGGATGTGAAATATATTATCTAATTATTCTCTCAGTTTTATTCATGCCTACAAATTTTAGAATTACGCTGCAGAATATAATATTTTTGGTAAATTTAATGTTCAAGAAAGAAAGATTTCATAATATGGCAATAAAATGTCATTATTTAAAGTTACTAGCTATTTTTCATGACAGCAAGTTTGAGTTAGTCTATAATACATACTTGAGAATTTGCATTTTTCCTCAAGGTTAAACATTTTTTAAAAGTTGTAACTTTAAATTTAAATTTATAATATTTCAAAGTACAACTCCAACTTGACTCCTTAAACTAGGGTTTTCTTGCGAAGGTGAGTATGCTGTGATCTGGTGCCTGCATTGCTGGCTTCTCAAAATTCAAAACAAAACAATGCCTCCTTGTAAAGTAAAAAGATTTTTCTGAAGTCTAAGTATGGTGCTTATGGATCTGGATTTATAGGATGCCACAAATGTTGTTATCAAATGTATGAAATTCTTATTTCCTAAATCAAATACAGAAATATACTCATTAAAGACCCTGAAAGCATACTAACAATCACTGCTCACCCTGATAGTCCTTAGTCCTGACTATTATTCTACTGGTTTATGGGTGATCCCATTAAGTGAGATTCTGTCTTGCAAAATGCACAATAGTCAATGATTAGTCAATGTGTGTTCTTATTCTCCTCCTTTTGTTATTAAATCTATTTTACTATAAAATTAAATATGTTCTAAGGAAAGAGTTTCATATTACTGATTGTTTCAATTAGTTTACATAAGTATTTGTTGAATGGCTAGTGTGCATTAAACATTTAAAAGATACACAATAAAATCAAAATCATGTCTAACAGGCAAGATTTGCATAAATGAAGAAAACTAAAATACTATTGAGTTCTATCAATATGAGAGATTAAACAACCTGATAACCCTCCTGCTCAAGCACATTCAAACATGGGATGAAGTATAAATATCTTTTAAAGTGCTAACTAGAAAAGAAGGGGAAATTTCATAGGATCTAAAAACAATGCAAATTAAAGTCAAATACAATTTTGGCTATTGCTATAGTTACTAGGTCCAAGCAAAGTAAGAAAGGAAACATTAGTTTTGTTTTCCTAAAAGCCAAAATATTAAAGATCATGTGGAAAGAGGAACCTCTGTCAATATGAAATGTGGAGAGAGAATAAATCTTCACACAGAAAATAACCCACCAAAAGGCTATATTCTTTATTAAAGACTGGAGGTATGCAGGAAAGCTCCCCCCTGGTTCCAGGGAAATGACAAATACTTTTGAACAGTGTATGTTATATAAGAATTAGAACAAAGCACATCTATTTTGACATGGGCATTAGGTGAACAAAAATTGTCTTCTGAGTTTATACCTATAGTTTTGTATCTTCTATAGATTGAGAGTTTAAATTTATACTACTTGATTTTCCCAGGAATCTAAAGCAAAAAGCTTAATATTATAAATCATTTAAGAAGAAAATGAGACCTTTTTGGTTCATTCCAAGTAATTGTGAAACGACTTTGTGCTGCAAATCAAGCTGCATATTTCACCACAGTAAAATTGGTGGGAAATAAAAATTAAACCACTTTACAAAAGTCTACAAACGAAGACACAATACTTCATAACCTAAATAAAATCAATTATAGAAGAATGAGACCATGTATCATTCAGGGTCCCAGAAGTAATCAGACTGCACATTCAAGGGTAAGCAACTCAAGGAGAATGCATCTATGAGTGGGTGGCTGCACAGGAGTAGACCACAGGTAAAGGAGGAGCAGCTATCTTCTTACAGCAATGGAACTGAGTTCTGATAGGAGGCTGAGAAGGGAAGATTACTCGAAATGGAAGTAGGGAGAAACATTTTCAACATGACTTCCGTAGATGTATACTTTATTTTAACAAGAAGGTTAAACCAATTTTTAAATAGTTATGCAGGGGAATAAATACCCTGATCCCATTCCCTCTCTCTCTCTCTCTTTGTACTCAAACCCATTGGTCAACCTCAAATAAAAACCAGAATAAAAATGGGAAGGCTTCATGCAATTCATGTGTCCACCAGTCTCCAAAAGTAGAGAACACAGTGCACTAGAGATCTGATCTGCAAGGGAAATGGAAGACAAGTATATGGAAATGACTTTCAAAGAAATTTGAATAATAGAAGGAATTTAAAGAGTCTAAAACTTTAATACATTTAAAATTATTATATAATGTAAATATCACAAAAGTCATTTGGAAAGCTACAGGCCTGACTAGTTAAGATAAGTACAAAAGAGTAGAATCAATCATGCGACAATTCCTTGGTATCAATGCAAGAAGGAACCAAAACATAGTCCAGAAATTTAATTAGGCTTATATGGAAATGTGATAAAATACAGAGATGACACCAAAGACAGTGGAAGCAGGACCAATTTATTCAATGAAAATGAAATAAACTTGTCTGTACAGGAAAAAAAATAATGTTAAACCTGTATCCAAATATGGAAAAATGAAATAGTTCTATAAGAATATATGTAAGAAAGCCAAATTTTAAGATAAATATAGGCTATAATCACTAAGACTTCATAAAAATTTCTTAAACAATATACAAAGTTCTAAGCATAAAGAAAATATAATTATATTCAGATACATTAAAATTAAGAGCTTTTCATGCAAAGTCATCATAAAGCAAAAATATAAGCCACAACCTAGTAAAAGAAATTTACAGCATATATAAAAAAGATTCAGTATCCTGCATATATAAGCCATTCCTACAAACCAAGTAGGAAAAGACAATCAACACATCCCAGAAATATGTAAAAAGAAAGAAGAAAGTATTTATGGAGAGGGAAAATAACTCACACTCGTTTACACAAATGTTCTCTTGACATCTCCATGCAGGTGTTCTACATAGAACCCCACTTCTCCCCAGATCTTCCCTATGTGCCATCTTTCTCTCTTTAATTAGTGTCAATTCCATCTTTTCAGTTACTCAAATCATGGGCCTGGGAGTCAGCTTGACTCCTCTCGTTTGTACATTGCACGTTCGACCTATCAACACATCCTGTCCACCATGATTTCACAAAGGTGCCTAGATGGGCTGTGAGTGTAAGTGTCAGAGCGCTTCCCTGGTGTGTGCAAGGCTGCAGATTCTATCCCCAGCATTGTGGAGAGGGAAAACCAACCAACAACAAAAGGTATCTAGAATTAGACCTCCTGGTCACGTCTGCCTCTGCCCTGCTCCAGGAGTTACCATCTTGCCTCATCTATCTTCACTGGTGCCTACACCTTCAGTCCTGCTCCTTCAATCCTCTTGTAACATATCAGCCATGTAATGCTTTCTAAAACGTATTATTCAGAGCAAGTAACTCTTCTGCTCAAACTCACAAGGGATTCTCATCTCTTTCAGAGGAAAAAAACCAACATTTTTCTAATGCGCTTCTTGATCTGTTCTCCCGTTTCAAGTCAGATCTCTTTTCCTGCTACTCCCTGCCCTTCACACTCCAGTCCTGTCAGAATGATCTTTTGGCTCCTCTAAAACAAATCATATGCAATACTATGTCAGGATGTTGCCCTCAGTCTGAAATTGCCATATTTCATTTTCCATGCAGTATCATCTCCTGTGTGCATTTACATCTTTCCTGAGACACAGTCCTTGAAATTTGAATCCTTCCATTTATAGAATTTCTAACATCTTTTCTGCTTTACCTTTTTTATGTACTTATTCTCCTTGTTTTTTGAGAAGGGGTGCAGCAGGGTGGGTTGAACCCAGGGGTACTTAATCGTTGAGGCACATTCCCAGTCCTTTCTACTTTTTTATTTTGAGACAAGAGTCTCTACTAAGTTGCTTAGGGCCTTGCTAAATTGCTGAGATCCTGCCATACCTTCTGGATTCACTGTGATTACAGACATGTGCCACCATAACTGGCTCTCTGTCACTGTGTTCTGTCTTCCTAGAATGTAAATTTCATGAAGATACGGTTGTTTTCTGATTTGTACAGAGCTGTGCCCTCAGTATGCTCAATAATGCCTGATCCTGAGAAATAAAGTTGAGAAAATTGTTCTTATATCAGAATAAATTTTTTTGAAATGTGAAAAATATCAGGTAAATCTCAAGAAAAATAAGATTCTAAAATGTCAAGATGCAAATAAGAGGGTTCTGCAACAAGGGAACAGAATAAATTTAAGGGAAGAAAGCTTCAAAACTAACACAAAATATTTCCAAAAATTAAAGGACATGACTGACTTACTCAAGCTACTAGCTATCCAGCAAAAATAATCTTTAAAATTCTCAAATAATGCCAGCCATAGCAGCTGAAATTTTAAAATGCAACCTTTACAGGTAAAAAAAAAAGAAAAAAAAAAAAAAAACCTCTGAAGTCTACAAAAAGATAAATAATTAAAAAATAAAGTAGGTCATATTCAAACCGTCAGGAATGAGAGGGCATCAGGCCTGAGTTCCAAAAACAAATGGTTGTATAGATAGTACTCTGAATACCCAGGCACAGACATAAAAAGAGATATTTTAAGGCAAACATATTGTGAAATAAAGAAGTAATAGCAGGCTTCATGTGGGTATTTCCAGGAAGACCTTCGGGAGACACTAACCCTTAGGAAGACCCGTGGGAACTAGGTCCCTGGAATGTAACCTACTTTGCATCGATAAGATGGTTTTATGTGACCAGGGCAATGGATCCCACTATAGGGCCTCTGGATTTTTGAGAGAACAATGCAATTTATGTTGAGCCCCATTTTTCTCTGGGGAGTCCTGTAAGGAAGCTCTTGGTAAGTCCGCTTCTGGGATCCTGTGCTGTTGCCTCCTTTCCCTTCCTGCAGTGTGTGCTCCAGCTGAGCCAACAGTGGCTGTGAGGTCACGGGCCTTGAGTCCCATGGGTCCTTTTAGTGAATCACCCAACGAATGGGTAGGCATGGCACACAGTGCCTCCCAGGACCTGTAGTCTCAACACTTGCACCCAAACATTCTTACTTAGGGGTTTCCCAACAGACATTCCTCACCTAAGAAGGCACAACTTTCTTTCTTTTCTTTTTTTCTTTTTTTTTAATTTGCTATTTTTAGATATACATGACAATAGAGTGTATTTTGACCTGCTATACATGGATGGAGTAAAACTTATTCTCATTAGGATCCCATTCTTGTCATTGTACATGATGTGGAGTTCACTGGTCATATATTCATATGTGAGCACAGGAAAGTTATGTCTGATTCATCCTAATGTTTTTCCTATTTCTATCCTCCCTCCCTTCCCTTCATTCCCCTTTGTCTAATCCAGTGAATTTCTATCCCACCTCCCTTACTGTGTGTTAATATCTGCATATCAGAGAGAACATTTGGCCTTTGGTTTTTTGGGACTGACTTATCTCACTTATGATAGTCTCCAGTCCCATTCATTTACTGACAAATGCCATAATTTCATTCTTATTTATGGTTAAGTAATACTCCCTTGTGTATACATACCACATTTTCCTTATCCATTCATCTGTTGAAGGGCACATAGGTTGGTTCAATATCTTAGCTATTGTGAATTGAGCAGCTATAAACATTGATATGGCTGCATCATTGTAGTATGCTCATTTAAGTCATTTGGTTATAAACCGAGGAGTGGGATACCTGGGTCAAATGGTGGCTCTATTCCAAGTTTTCTAAGGAATCGCCATACTGCTTTCCATAGAGGTTGCACCAGTTTGCACTCCTGGTAGAGGTGTGTGAATGAACCTCTTTCCCCACATTTCTACCACATTTATTGTTGCTTGAATTCTTGATAATTGCCATTCTGACTGGAGTGAGATGAAATTTCAATGTTGTTTTAATTTGCATTTCTCTAATTGTTAGAGATATTGAACATTTTTCATATACTTTTTGACCGTTCATGTTTCTTTTGTGAAGTGCCTGTTCAGTTCCTTTGCCCTGTCATGCCACGGAGCCACCAGGAAAGGGAACTTCGCCCATCTACTATTTTGATTCTCCTAAACAGGCACAATTTTTAAGAAAGTGGAAGGACTTAGATTTGGAGCAAAAGATTGTATCAGAGGGAACATGCTGAGAAAATATCCTCCCTGATGGTATATGTAAGACTATGAAAACTACAAGCAGGGCCTTGGGCAAAACATGCTCTTAGTAGGCAAGACAACAGAGACTCCACGGGGTACTCCCAAGTGCAGTTGAACAAACAGAATAAAATTACACATTATAACAATTCTCTTTTCCTTAGGTCATATACAAACTCAAGCTAAACAATAAAAATGTAGAAAGAATTAACTTACAGGAAAACAAAATTGCCAGCCACAGCAATGCATAATACCTAGATGACCATAATTATCTAGATTATGAATATTGACCTAGCCAAAATGATGATGTAAACAAATTAGAAGATGGTTGGATATGCACATGAGAAATGCAGATTACACACACACAATGTCTCAGGCACAATATGAAAGCCCACATTTCTCTCTCATCAAGAGCTTCATAAAGAATGCACAATGAAACTTAAAAGAGAAACATAAGATACAAAGAAACATTAGAAATGTAGGGGTAAATACTAGAAATAAAAGCTAAAATGTGATTACTTCGTTGGAGTGGAAATTAGACCTGAAAATAATATGGCACTAATTGTATTTCATCGGAAACTGGGTAAAATTATTTAACCTTAAAATAAGTACATACATGATTTGGAAAAGAAGATTTAAATATTTTGGAAAGGATAAAGAATATATTTCAGAAAATTACATGGAGAATGTATAGGACATATTTGGGCAAAGTCTGAATAAAAATTAATTGGAAATCTTCATCATCAGAGGTTTTGTCACTAGAAAATATTTTGTTGTTAGAAGCATAAAAGCATCCAGACACAGTGGCATATGCCTGTAATCCTAGCAACTCGGAGCCTGAGGCAGCAGGATTACAAGTTCAAAGCCAGCCTCTGCAACTTGGCAAGAATCCATCTTAAAATGTAAAAAAAAAAAAAAAAAAAGGAAAATAAAATAACCAGAATGTTGATACATTTATGTAGACAGATGGGGGATAACATCAGTCAGTATCTGTGTTAGAAATACTTGGAAATGGTGCAGGATAAGCCTCCATGAATTGACACTAAGAACACAAAATTTTTAAATCTGAGAATTAATAGAGAAGAATTATAGTCAAGAATTTTATCAGGTTTTGGTTAACAAAAATTTCTTCTTCATAGAATTATCGTAAAAAATTGAAGGAAATCATGTACTTGAAGTATTCATAGGTCAATAAATATTGCTACCAGTAGTATTTAATTAATCATATACATAATTTATTAGTACTAATAAAGAATATTGTGAGAGGGTTGTCATAGCTCTGTGGTGTCGTTCTTCAATTTACTGATTGTGTTAATGGTAAATCAGGAATAAAAAGTCCTGTTGGTGACCACATTAAGCCCAGAAAACCAGTATCAAAAATAAGTATTTATCAGAAAAATTGTTACTAGCTATACACCTGTGACCATAGATGTACACTTAATGCAATAATCACATGCCAAAATATAAAAATAATTCCAAATCAGTATATGTGAGCTTTTAGCATTGCTATACTTGACATTTCAAATATCTTTTCTATTTAGAGAAGAAGATTCAATAAACTCTGCATCTTAACACATTGTCTAATATTTAACCATTCTCACCAAAAATCTCCAGAAATAATTTAAAAAATAAAATAATTAGGAGAAAAAATTAAAAAATAAAAAATAAAAATATTCTTAATAAAAATGTTGTATTAGTTCATTTGTCATTATTATAATGAAAATATATAAGACAGGATCACTTAAAAGAAAAGAGATTTGTTCATCACATAGTTTTGGAGATTGAAAGTCCAAACAGCATAACGTGGGCTCTGGTAAGAACCCTTCTAGCTACATGTCCTCATTACAAATACATTGCAATGTGGAAGAAGGAGAAATTGCGTAGCCAGACAGAGCCAAGGAAGCTGGCAAATGACCAGACTTGTTCTTTTATAACATTTTGCCATAAGAACTAACTCAGGGTGCCATGAGACTACTTGAATCCCGTCCAAGGGCAAACTTCCAAAGACCTGAGGACTCAACCAGACCCCACCTCTTGAAAGTTCCACCACCTCCTGCCACGCTGGGATCAAGTTTCAACATGTGAACCCATGGAGGAAAATCCACATCCCAACCACTCAAAATTAATCATTTAATTAGAAAGCTTTTCTTATGTATTTAGTGATAAAAATACCAATCAAAACATATATGAGACTCTGTCCAATTTATATTATTTAAGTGCACCTTAGTTTTCCTCTGAAGTCTAGGTGATATCTGCCTAAATAAGCTGAGGGTTGGAAGTTTCACATTTCACCTCTCTTTAATACAACTTCCATGGTGCAGAAGAATGAGCTCTGGATTTGGGGAACACAAGAAAATGATCTAAATTATTGCTATATCCCTGGTTGTATTTTGATTCAAAAATATTCAGCTAAATTATTTGGGAGTTAATTTATTAAACTCTCAAAAGGGAAGCAAAATCCTGCATTCCAGAATTTTAAGAGTTTAGTGAAAGCAAGGTGGAATTCCAAGTTGGAAGGATGCTGTTTTTCCATTGTATGAGCTCTTGGCTCATAGAAAAATGCTTTGAATGAATTATTTTTATCAAATTATCAAATATAAAATTCACAAATTTTAAAAAGTGGAATTAAAAAATAATGAGCTAAATTTGATGAGGACTACCTCTATAACCTATATTTACATTTGTTTAGCTATTCCTAAAGTAAAAGCCATTTCAACTCCTTGATTTCTTTCAGAAAAAATCTCAGAAAACCAAAACTGCATGCAGCATTCAAGAGCAAAGGAGTGGGTGTATTTCATTTTCATTTTATTATTTTTTTTCTAAGGATATGCAAGAGAGGATGATTCTTTTATCCAGAAACAATATCCTGGGCTAACAGTGATGGAAAGGATCTTTTCTTGGGTCATACCCACCACTTAGAGGTCTTAATTTCATCTGTTCAGTCTGAATTATTTTTGGCTAAAAGCAACACTTTATGCATGTCTGCTCCCCAGTTCCCCTACCCTGGCTCTCAGCATTAACATGGCCTCCTGAGCAATTGCGGAAGTGAATTCCCATTAGCTTGGCACTTCTCAACCCAGGAGGCCATACTTTCATCTGTAAACTTGATCATCTCATTAAGTGCTCTTTCTTCCAGAGCTTTTATATTAGAAGATTGTTAAATAAGTCCGCAGAGCCCTAGCACTGATCTCTGGGGAATACCACTCTTTAATAACTCAAAAGTTACAAAAGGCAAAAATTTTTCTTAAACTTTTTCTCATTTTTAAAGCTAGTTACAACTAAATGACCAAAGGTTTTCCCCAATTTCATAATAACTGTATTTATAATATGCATTTATATTGAACATTGAAACCCTGAAGCCAAAAGAGATTGTTGTATCTAGCTAAAAACACAAGACAAATCTTCAGGTACTGGAGCCACACTCCATAGGAGCAATTGTCAGTTCAAGAGAAATTTGTGCTGCATCTCTGATTCAATGAACAACTCCATGGAATCACAGTAATGGTGTAAGATCTCCAAGTATGTTTATTCATCTATAAATTACTTTATAACAGCTACAACCATATGAATGTGTCCCTTCCAGGACTCAGGAGCTGAAACTTAATGACCAAGGTGATAGTGTTAAGAAGCAGGTCCTTTAAGAGGCGATCCTGCCACAAAGGGCATCTCCCTTGTAAATGGGACCAAGGTCCTTATAAAAGACCCTTC
Organism: Glaucomys volans; assembly: GCA_020662805.1. Lineage (NCBI taxonomy): Eukaryota > Metazoa > Chordata > Mammalia > Rodentia > Sciuridae > Glaucomys > Glaucomys volans. The sequence continues at coordinate 718,213 of JAJEJO010001772.1, forward strand.
ACATTGTGTTAGTCTTTCTTGCCCTTCCAGTTTCCTTCTGAGAGGATAGAGTGTTCCTTCCCTTTAGAGCAAACAACTCTTCATCAGAAACCTGAAACTAACTGCCTTGATTTTGAATTGCCAGCCTCCAGAATTGTGAGGAGTGAATTTCTGCTCATTAAAAATTACCCAGACTTATGTATTTTGTAATAGCACAATAGCAGCACAGTAGACTAAGACACCTACTTCAAAGGTAATTATAAGGATGCTAATATACCAGCCTAGTACAGGGTAGGTTCTCAATAACTGAGCATTAAGCAAACAAATGAAATAATAGTGTACAAGTGACAAGGATGAAGAATTACTGTGCCAGTCTGATATATAAAAACGCAGGTACGCTTTTCTTGCTCATTAGCTCATAGAAGTACATAGATAGGATTACTTCCCTTGAATATGTTCTTAAAGAAAAATAACCTTAGAAAAGAAACCTATGTCAACATTTTTCTTATCAGTATCTGTTGCTGCAAAGGTTCCAACCCAGAGTCCTATGAGCACTAGTTGAGTGATTTCCATGTCGATGTTCACTTGGAAATGCATTTGTTACTATGGAAACAATATGCTCTTTGGAAAAGGAAAGGTCTAATGGTACCCATAAGTGCACTGCACATTGCAAATGCACATTATACCTCCAAAGACCTTACATGTGTACAAAATCATATGGAGAAGTCTTAGGATATTGCATCATGAAAATATATACGTAGAGGTGTTAAGAGATTAGTGAACAACTGGAAATTAGAGTTAATTCAAATGTCACCTTGATATCGAGACCCTTCCTCATATCTTCAATCAAAATAATCACTCTGTCATTGGTGATATTATTAACTCACAAAGAATGATTCAAGCCTGTCATCGACTGCAGTTATTTGTGGTCAGGAATCCTTTCCTTATTACACTGTTACAAGTTAAGAGTTCTAACTAATTTATACACTTTTTCTATATTCTACAATACTCAATAAAAAATTGAGATTGTTATGCATTTAATTCATTTTTCTTGAATTTTAGTATATGCATAACAATTTTAACACTATTATTGTTTTTTGCTATAAAGCATTTGTTTCACTCAGTGCATCAAAGTTCATTGGACTGTCTTTAGTTCATTTTATGTTTTACATTTTACATTTCTTTTTTAAATATCAGGTTTTTTGAAGTGTAATTTACATACACACAATTCACTCTTTTTGAGACATATCATTTTAGAAACTTTGATAAGTGTATTTCTAACACACACACACACACACACAAACACACACACACATGATTTTCTTTGTGTCCCTTAACAGTCAATTTCCTGAACCCAACTCAAGCACCTGACTTCTATTTTTATCTCTGTATCATTCTATGTCAAGAATATCATATAAACAAAAGTGTACAGTATGTAGTCTTTTCTATGAGGTTTCTTTAACTTGCAATAATGCTTTTAAGATTGTACATATTATTATACAAATAAATGGTTCATACTTTTTGATTTCTCACTCATATTCTATAACATGGTTCAATGTAATTTTTTATTTTAGGGTTATTATAAATACAACTGCAATAAAAATTCAGATACAGATCTTCATAATCATGTTTTCATATCTATTAACTAAACACCAAGGTAAGGAATTGCCAAACCACTAAAAAATTGAACATCTAATTTTAAAAACCCTGAAAACCCATTTTCCAAAGGGTTCTATCATTTTGCATTTCCAGCATCAATGTGAGTCCTGGCTGTTTCACATACAATATTATTACTAGGTACTATGTGTTGGTATCATATGTACCAGGTACTAGGTGCTACTATTACTACCATATTGTGACTTTCGTATATATTTCCCTGCTGAAAACTGATGCTAAACATCTTTTTAAATGCTTACATGAATATCATATGGGTATATCTGTTTTATGAAAAAATGTACACTCAAATCTTTAATGCAAACTTTTATGGATGTTTTTGTTTTTCAATTTTTGATTTGTGAAAATCTTTACAAATTCTTCATAGAAATACTTAATAAGAAGTATGTTTGTTTTACATTTTACCTATGTCAGTGGCTTGTTTATTTATAATATTTACACTATTATTAATGAACAGAAAATTTTAAATGTTAAAGTTCTATTTGTTATTTTCTCTTTTACATTTAATGATTTTATGTTTTATTAAAGAAACTTTTGTTTAGTGCAAAATCACAAATTTTTCTTCAGTTCCTTCTTTAAAACATTTTATAGTTTCTGTTTTTCACTTTTCATTTGTAATTCATTTTAAGTTCATTTTTAATGGATGTAAGTCTTTTTTACTGTTACAATAATGTACAATTGTCCCAGAAGTATTTGTTAAGAAAACTGTCATTTTTCTTAACTTGGTCAAAAATCAATAAACTATCCACATATCTGTTTCTGAGCTCTTATATTAATCTGTATGTCTTTATTTTTCCAACAACATATTTTTATAATTGCTATAGCTCTATATCAAGCCTTAAATTCAGGTATTATGAATCCTCCAATTTTGCTTTTATTTTTCAAAAGTATTTAGTTACCTTGGGTTCTTTGAATTAATATATGAATTTAGTTTTTCCATCTTTGCAAAAAAAAGATGGCTAGAATTTTAATTGTCACTGCATTTAAATGGCAAACAATGCTGAAATGATTAATATCATAACAATAGGAAATCTTTTGATCCATGAATATGGTATATCTACTTACTCATTTGTTCCTTTTTTGATTTATGGTAACAGTATTTTCTCATTTTTAGCATGCAATTTTTGCACATATAATGTTAGATTTATCCTTAAGAATTTCATTATTTTGATGTTTTAAATATAATTTCCACTTCTTTATTTTCAGTTGCATACACAAACAATTGATTTTTGTATGTTGACATTATGTTCCAAGATGAGGATAAAATTGCATATAAATTCCATATCTTTATTTCCAGATTATTTCCATATTTCTATGTAGAAATCATGGAGTCAGTAAACAAGCAAAGTTTCATTTCTTCTTTTGCAATTTGTATATCTTTTGCTCTTTATGCTGTATCATGTCACTTATCCAGGACAAATGCTGATTTGCTATGGCAAAAGCAAGTATCTCTGCCTCATTTTTCATCTAAAGAGAGGGGAACAGTCATTCTTTCATTATTAAGTATATTAGTTAACAGTACTTTATAGATACTGCTTATCATGTTGAGGGAGTTATTTTCAGTTCCTGGCTTGTTATGAGTTTTTAACATAAGTGTATGCTCAATTTTACCCAAAGTTTCCTCCAAACCTACAGAGATGATTATCTATCTGTTGTCTAATATATGTATCTACATATTTTTATGTATATATCTATTTTTACTGTCACTCAATATGTGAATAGTTTGATTGCTACTCAAAGGTGAAAACCACCTTGCATTTTTGGAATAAACTTGATACCATCTTGCTATAGCAATGTTTCTATATTGGGTTTTAACTGCTTATGTTAGCCAGCTTTCCAATACTGTAGCAAATACCTGATATAAATGATTTATAAAAAGGAACTATTCACTTTTGCTCATGTTTTAGAGATTTTGGTCCATGATGAATTGGGCACCTTGCTTTTGGCATTGTGGAGCACCTAGCAGAGCAAAACTGCTCCATTCTTGGCTAGGACACCCAAAAAAGAAAGAGGAAGAGACAATGACCCCACAATCTCCCAATACACACATACATATTGGTATGCCTCTGATCACTGGAAGATCTACTCTGTACTGCCAGGCTGGAGACCCAGTCTTTAACTCAGGGCCCTTTGAGGGACATTCCAGATTTAAACTACAGCACTGTAAACATCTGCTATGATGTATTGATCAGTAACAGTTTTGCTTGTTTGTTTGCTTTGTTAATGATTGTCAGCTTTGGGTATCTTGGTAATTCTTGACCCCATAAAATGAATCAAGAGTTGTTCCCTTTTCCTTATTTTGGAAAATTCTGTATAGAATATGTGTTATTTTTCTACTTTCCTAGTATGAAAAAGAACATTTCCTATTTGTATCCCTTATCATGTCAATATAAACTTAATGCTATAAATATCCCTCTCAGCACTGCTTTTATATATTTCATATAAATATATATTTTATATAACTTTATATATATAGTGTAACTTTTATATATTGTGCTCTCATTTGAGTTCAATTCATTTTCTAACAACTCAAGTGACCTCTTATTAAACCCCAATATTAAGAAGCACAATATTAAATTTTTTACTATTTGGAAGTTTGGGGTATCTTTCTGATTTCTAGGTTCATTATTTTGCATTCAGGAAGTATACTTGGGGTGACTTCAGTGCTTTTATACTTGTGGAAATTTTTTAGACCATGTAGTATAATCCATCCAGAGCATACTACTGGTGCCCTTGAAAAGACAATTTTCTTTAAAATCTCAATATACTTGCTGATTTGTTCTCATCTATTCGTTCTGTCATTATTCAGGGTAGAGTGCCAAAATCTGTAAATATAACTGTAGGTTCATCTAGTTCTCATTTAATATCTGGTGTTTATGTCTCGTATTTTGAACCTCGGTTTTAAGTTCATATTTTCATAGGAAATCTAGGTCACCTCTACACATTTATCCCTACGGTGTTTTTTCATGTCCCACTTGACTTTGTTATTGGTAACATTCCTAGTTCTGAACACTATTCTGATATGAACATAAGCACTTGAAATTTTTAAAGTAGTATTTGTATGAAAACTTGATTTTACACTCTTTAATTTTTAATACATTTCTTTAGATTTAATTTGTTTTAATTAATACATAGTTGAATCTTGTTTTTTGAGAAGAGATGCTTTTTATTGGGTATTAAGTTCTTTTACATTTAATATAATTATTCTTATTGTTGATCTAAATCTACCATATTTCTAGAATCGTTTCTTGTTTCCTGATTATTTTCTTTTTTCCCCTTCTTATCCTACATTATCTTTGTATTGTTTATGGTTATACTTGATGTATACTATTGTTTCATTAGTTATAGATCTTTTATTATTTTCAGTGTTCACTGTAGGGCTTAATTAGTTAGATAGGCCCTAGCAGAACATAAAATTTTATATATAGTGTAATAATATTACATTATATTTCCAGTTCCTCCTGTCATTGTTATTTGTATTTGTTCTATGGGTTTTATATTTTAAAGTGACCAAAATAAGAAAAAAATTTAAAAGCCCTTTTGTATGTGTGTATGATACTAGGAATTGAACTCAGGTCCTCACTCATGCTAGACAAGCACTGAGCTATATCCCAGCTCCTTACATTTATTTGCTTATTAAGACAGGTTCTCATCAAGTTGCCAGGTTGACCTGGTATCATTATTGGATAATTTTCTACTATCTTTGTTTCTTTTTGCATATATTCCAGTGTCTATCTTCTGTCATTTTTTAAAAAAATTTTAAATGTTAATAGATCTTTATTTTATTCATTTGTTTATGTATGGTGCTGAAAACTGAACCCAGTGCCTCACACATGCTAGGCAAGTGCTCTTCCACTGAGCCACAACCCCAACCCCTATCATTTTTTTCCATCTGAATTCCTCCTTTTAACACTGCTTTAGCACAGTGCAAGTTCTCTAGAAATAATTTTTTTTAATTTTTTTACCCCCCAAATTAATTTTTACTTAATTTTTAAAAATATTTCAACTGCAATATTATTCTGAGTTGACAGGCTCTTTGTTCCTGTTTTGTTTTCATTTATTTTAGAACTTTAAGTCACTCTGTAGACTTCACATTTTCATAATTTTGACATGTCTTCTCTAAACAAATACTTTCATTTTTACTGTACGTATTGTTCTGTATTTTTCTGCCTTTCTTTTTGTATTTCTCGTCTTCATTTTTGTTTGCCTTCCTTTTTGTTTGCCTATGAAGTGACATATACAATGTTTTTAAAAATACTTCATAAATCTCTATTTTTCTATGCATCTTGGATTATTGTTTCAATGTCTTTCATTACTTTTAGAAATCTTGTGTCCTTTTTCTCTCTATTCTTTCTTTCTCTTTTTTCTCCTTTTGGGAATTCAGTTATATTTATGTTAGACCTTAGTCCAGCAGCTATTAAATGCTCTGTTGTCTCTCTTTCTAAAAATGTTTTTATTACTTTAATATTTATACACAAAGTTGGGTTCATTTTGACACAACCATACATACAGGGATATAATTTTCTCCTTCTCTGTTCTCTTTGCTAACTCTCTTTTCCTATTTCTGTATCAATTTAGATAATTTGTTGACATTTCTGCAAATTAATTGTGAGTTCCTTCATCCATCTCGATTCTACTGACAAGCCCAGGGAAGGGATTATTCAACACTATTTCATACTTTTTTCATCTGGTGTTTTCTTTGGTTGGTTGGCAATTCCCATCTGCTGAAATTCCTCTTCTGTTTATGCATATTATCCAAGTTTTCCAAGCATATGCTTTGCATATTAATCATAGCTAGTTTCAGATTTTTCTCTGATTAATCCCAACATCTGGGAAGTCTCTCCGTTTGCTTCATTAATTGTTTTCTCTTGTGAAAATTAATTGTTTTTACCGTCCTTTCTTTTATGCCTCATGTTTTTAATTGAATGGCATATATCATGTAAAAGAACAGAGAAATCAAAACAAATAATATTTTCCTTGGAAACGAGCACACCTCTGGGAAGTTTCGCTAATTTCTTTTTAAGAGTTCGGCTGGGTTAGAATGCTGTTGCTGCTATGACTGCCTTTAGTGCTCTACAGATCTCAAATGATTTTAGGAGGACATGGTGTCTACCTTATGCTACACTGGGTGTTATGGTACCAGAGGACTTTATTCAGTGTCCCGCCTCTTTACCTCAGCTTTGATGCTTCTCTACATGGCTATTCCAGAGAGGGGTTATCTCCACATGCCTTTGCCCATGGCCTAGTGTCTGCTGGTAGAGACAGGAAGGATATCAGTGTCCTTGCTCAGTCTCAATATTAGACTGACCCTGTGCTCATGGGTCTTAAGGGCAGGGTTATATTTAGTAATTTTTTCCTCTTTCTATAGCAGCCAAACTCTGCCTACCTATCTATGGTTTGTCTGTAGATGGAGATTTTGCCTTTTTCTCTGCTGTTATAGACTTCTGCATGCTGTGAACGGAAGGTGGCAATTCCTTGATTCTTAATCAGAGATAGAGCTTGTTTCTTCTACTATTTCCCAGGTGGCAATGGATTTTTGTGGCTTGGGATAGAGTTTTCATTCTTACCACAAAGGCAGATGGATTTTGTTTCTCTCCCTCCCCAAAGAGCAAGGGATTTCTGCCTAAGCCCAATGGGCTGGAGCATGTGCAGCTTTTCTGCCAGGGCCCTCCAGCTTTTACTCACATGATGAAAAGGATTGGAAGTAGGTGGGGCTCTTCTCCTGTCCCGCCTCCCCCAAACACTACCACTTCCTTTATGCCTGTTTTACAGAAAGCTCCCTGAGCTCTGTCCCCAGTCTTTAATGTGATCCCTGATGAAAGTACCTGGGTGAACTTACAAAAGGAACTATGATTGGTTTCTGCTATTCCAAACTCCCCCTAGCCCACACAACCTTTAGTGATTTCTTAACATTTTAGTTGATTCCTGATTAACCACTTGTATGGTGGCCACATCATCCTATTCTCTGCCATAGGTGAGATTCTATGGGATCCCATCCCTCCTGGGATTCCCTCTTCATAGTTCAGTTTCTTTGCAATTTCAATTCTCTGATGGGCCTGAGAGAATGAAGTCTGTATAAATCCATTGTTGTGAGGAAAAATTATTTGCTGCTTTCCTCTTTCTAAGTTGAAGTAGAAGTCTTGACAAAAACATTTTAAAAATTAACAATGTTTACAAAGCCTAACTAGAAATTAATAACTCAAAAAATAACTTTAATTTTTAATTGAAAAGTAATAACCATAGAAAAAAGTAAAATATGACTGTGAAGAGGAGCATTTTAAAAACTCATATTGATATTCCAATTGCCTAAAAACAACCATCAGTGAAATAAATAAACCATTAGGTAGAGAGAAGGCTTAAAATATATTACCTACTAATTTACTGTTCCTGATAATGAATTGATCTTTAACTATGACAAAAATTCAGAGATTCAGAGCACACAGAGTAAACACAATAATGTAATGTCTCTCTGTTCTTTGATGACATGTTTGTCAAAGAATGAAAATAAACTTTCCTCTTCATTGACAAATCTTTATTATAATATTTATTAAGTCCTAGGCTTCAGATTTAAAGTTCTTAAAGTATGAAAACAGAAAAGAAAAAAATACAAAAGGTCTGAACCAAAATAAGATCAAGGATTATTTCTGGGAATGGATGAGTTACTTCTTACCTATTTTGATTCATAATAAAAATAGTGTTGCTGCATAAAATAATTAAGCCCTGCTGCTTTCTAATAGGGTAACAAAATCTAAATCAACAAACTTATCAAAAAGCTACATAGAATACTGATTCTAGAAAATTCACAGTTAACTTGTGTGTAAAGAAACGGATATTTCCTTTAAAGATTATACAAACAATATTTCATGTTGTTGAATAATTTTGTCTAAATAATTTTAAATTAAGAGGAAATGAGAAAATATTATAAACAAAACCTCAGGAAAATAACATTCATCTAAAACAAATTTTTAATTTACAAATTTTAGGGGAACATTTTTAATAGTGTTTAATGATTTTTTCCCTAATTTATCAGTTAATCAAAAGTGCTTCACAGTAAGGGGGGGGTGCGCTAGGGAAGAATAGAGTTACTTTATATTAGGTAGAGGGGAGTGAAGGGAGAGGAAGGGGTTTGGGGGAATGAAGGATAGTGGAGTGAACACACTATTACCTCATGTACTTTTATGACTGCATGTGATTTCACAATATGTGCAATCAGAAAAATGAAAAATTGCACTTCATGATGTATGATTTATCAAAATGTATAAATGCATTCTACTGTCATGTACACTAATTCAAACAATAAATTAATTTTAAAAAGTGCATGTAGCTAACTTCAAATCGTTTGGCTAGATTATCCTTAATGTTTTTAAATTTTATGTGAATTATTTTAATCTAAATTACTCATTTTAGCATCTTTGAGTCCACTACAGCTTAAATGTCTGTGTCCCCCCCAAAATGCATGCTGAGACTGCCAAGGTGATAGTATTCAGGTAGCACTTCTAGAAGGTGGGTGAATCATGAAAGCTATGTCCTCATAAATGAGATTAACTACATTATAAAAGGGCTGGAGGGAAGTAGCTAAGCATTTTTTCTCTTTGCCTTTCTGACACTCCCACCATAGTGTTTAGATATTACTCAGTCTCAGGTGTAGTGTTAAAGCAATATGAAGCAGGAGGCGGCAGAATTTGATAAATTGTATGCATTAGGACCTCCTAGAGTTAACCATATCATTTGAAATATAATTTTTATGTGTCCTTCTTGACGTATCTATTATACTTTTTACCAGATTAAATTCCGATGTTCCTCACATTTTGTAAACAATACATACTTAATTTCCTTGACCTTTTATTGTATCAGTTTTATAAAATCGGAACCCAGATAAACCAGACTCTAATTCCTCTTTACCTGAGGAATTGTATACGACCAGAGGAAAAAGAAAAGTCTGCTGACTGGTCTCACTTTCAATTTGCAACCATGATCATAAGTGAGCCCCAGGTATTGGCAGGCCATGAATCACCTGGTGTTGATTTTGCATATTGCTTTCTAACACTATGACATGATTTTTTTAACAACTTTGCTTCTCAAGACTCTAATTTCTCTTTTCCACTACTCTAAGTGTCTTGTCTATAAGAAAAATAGAAACGATTAAAAGAAAACTACTTGATTTAGGAACACCGAATGGACTAAACAGACTGGGAATATATCCATCTCTTCTGTCTTCTCCTTCTGCTACAGTGAGCCCATTGAACCTGGGTCCTAGCAAAGTCCAAATCTTTCATTTGCAACTGGACCTTTCCCACTTGCCGTAGTGACAATGTTCATGCAATTTTCCTTTCCTTCATGCATTACAAATCTATGGTTAATTTTTAGACTATTTCCATAATCAGAAAAACACCCAGCTATATTCCCCCAGATGAAAAATATAAAATGAAACCTTTCTGAAATACCACATCCCCCTGCAAATACTATTCCATTTCTAGGTTACCTTCATAGAAAAACTACCCCCAAGTTCCAGACTGCAATATCCAACCACCAACTTGAATGTGGTATGGACACTTCAAATTGAACTTCACCAGTAAACTTGATTCTTGTTGCTTCACATTCCAGTCACTTGCCTTATCTTTCCCCAACTGCTTTGGGAAAATAACTAGGATTCACCTTTGATCCTTGTCTTATTTTCACACTGTATGACTTATCTTTACACCTAATCTATTATCCCTGCTATAAAAATTTATTCTGATTTTAAATGTTTTTCATGACTTCCACTGCTAGCACTCTAGACAAAGTGATCACAATGCCCTTCCCAAATCAATGCAGGAACTTTCTAACTTTTCTCCCTGTGTTCACGTTTGCCTTTTATTGACACAGAAACCAAATGATGAATTAAATAACTTATGCTTAAAGCCCTCCTTGTATCTCAATAATATCAATGGGTCCCAAATATATTTAGAATAAAAATAAATCTCTACCAAGGTGTAAAAATGAATTTTTGACATTGCAATGTTATTTATCCTGAACTATTTCCTCTGGCTTGTCCATTATAGTGTTGACACACAGTTTTGCTGTTTAAAAAATAACAAGCTTTTTCATCCATAGTGTTTTTTGTATTTGTACTGTATTGGTCTATAATATTTTTTTTCCAAATCATCCCATATTTTAATTTTTGTTTCATAGATTCCCATTAAATAGCAAAGCCTTAAAAGAGATCTTCCATGATCACTTCATATGTAATACTCCTCTTCAGTAACTATTTTTCACATCCTTCTTTACCCTCTGTTATGGTTGCTATTATTTCCTGACATGATGTGGCATGTTTATTTGTAAACTTGTTTAGAGTGATTCCTCCACAACATGTGCACCATGAAGGCATGTGCTTTCTTTATCTTGCGTACTATCATATTACCACCACCCAGACCACTGCCTAGCATATAAGGGCTTCCAAATACTGGTAGAATAAAGGAACTATTGCATTAGTTTCCTAGGGCCATATTGGTTTCCAATGGCTACCTATCATGGCCATTTTCATAAACTCAGTGATGTAAAAAAACAGATATTTATTCTTTTATTATCAGGGAAGCCAGAATCTGAAATCAAAGTTGGCAGGGTGGGTTCCCTTGTGAGGACTCAGAGAGAAACTTACATACTTCTCTTCAAGTTTCCAGTGGGTTTTAGCAGTCCTTACTATTTCTTGTCTGTTACACACATCTCTCCATTCTCTACCTCTATATTCACATAATTTTCCCAATGTATGTTTGCACACCATCTTCCCTCTCTGCATATCTTTGTGTCCAAATTTCTCTCTTCTGTAAGTATACAAATGGTTAGATTAAGGTCCATTGTAATCCAGTAGGACCTCATAATTACATCTACAAAGATCTCATTTTAATTATTTTAAAATTTATACTATGGCCAGAAAAAATGCCACATACGTCTGTGGCTATAATCAAATGTACACCTGAACACATCTGCTTATACCTCTCCCTCACAGTCCAAGATTTGGGTAAGGATAGGGAAACACCATCATCCAACACAGTACGTCTATATTTTATCAAATCATGAGCATTAAAAATGTTCAATTAGTATCAGAATTTTAGGATATAACTTAGATGCCATTGTCTCATTTTTACTGAAATTTAAGGTAAAGGATTGAAAGACTTGAGTGATCCTCTTGATTCTTCTTGGGTACCTTTTAAACTCACATTATGTCATTCAAATATATGTTCTTTCATTTAAAAATATTGTTGTGTATATGTACATTACAACTCTTATGCTAAGTAATGGGGACACATTACAGTACAGGACAGAGATAGTGTCTGCACTCAAGAAGTTGACCATCTACTGGGAGAGAGTGTTTTTCTTCAAGATATCTATCATCATCTGAAACCATTAGCTAGTATCCATCAAGGTACAATTAGTAAATACATGCCATACTTCCAAAGAGTAATATGACAAAGGTTTAGTAAAAGAACAATTTATAAACTTTTAGTCATGTATAGGAAAACAAGTAGAAAATGATACAGTACCCAAGGCGGGACTAGGAAAGATGATTTATCATCCTTAGGACTATAGGGGCAAAGCAGAGAAAAGGAATAACAAAAAGGTCTCTTTCCTAGTCTCTCTATATCTAGAAGAGGTTTTCCATTTATAACCACAATCCTATATGTGCATTTTTTATAAAGCACCTGTTTTTATTGTGGATGAAGTTATATCTTTATTTTGCAACACCTAGGCTTTTTAAATGTTTTGAGGTGATGGCTTATGATAAATGATAAAATAGAGTAACTTATGAGTATCCTTTTGTTATATTTAATAGCAAAGAAGCACTTTGCATATGGAACTGTTATATCAGCTTTGAGCAGATGTGTCCATGTGTACATTTTTATTAAAACCACTGATATATGTGACATTTCATTGAGCCATTTTATATAAATAGATTTCAAAATAAATAATAACATGACTTCTTATAAACATTTTAATAGTATACATCTTAGAATCTTTTAGAAGCAATGTGCTTATTTTACTCTATTGTTCTGCATCTCTTTTTAAATTGGGCATTGGGAATATAGTATCTTAATTATAACTTTGCAAATATATATATATATCCCAGTTTTGATGCCATTATTTAAGAAAATATTTGTTTCCAAGAGAAGCTGGCTTAATTTCTTTCCTGATTCTTGTGGTAGAGCATATTTTGATAATGAAGGTATTCATTGCTTTGGAACTTTGAGTTGCTTAGAACACATGATGTGAAGGAAAAGCATGATATATACTGAATTATCTGATAGAAGTGGTGTACTGCCCTGTGTATGTGTACACACTCAAAAAGACTGATTGCAATATGTTTGACACTTGCAGACACTAGAAGATATCAAAATAGGAACTACTTGTAATTGTGAGTGATTTTGTGATTTTTGCTTCTGGATTTTCCATAATGAGCATATATGCTTTTAAAACACAGTAGAAAATGTTACTTAAAAGAAGACAATGTATCAAACACTAGGACAAATAAGTGAGCCCTCCAAGGAATTGAATAGTACAATCTGCAGGGAGGAGTTGGGAAAAGCAAAACTCAATTTTTGATATAACTTGATAATATGTAAATTATAAGGAATAAGATTAAAACAATAAAGTATTCCAACTTTGTGTGTTTGTGTGTGTGAATGTGTGTGTGTGTGTGTGTGTATTCACAAATGCACAGATATGTATGGAGGAAGAGAGAAATACTGACTTCATCCACATTCATTTCCACTCTCCCTGCAAAAGTATACTGACTCTACATTGGGAAATTCACTCCTTCCTAATTATAAAAAAAAAAAATGTAGTCTTAGAGAAATTAATTGCTAAGGGAAACAATCCTGATTGGTTTAGCTATCCCAGCCCACATTTAAAATATCTTTTTTAAGTGATCATTCCCCAGATTGTTATGGATAAGATGAAGAAAAGCATGTTTTGAGATTTTGGGGAAAACAGTAGGCTTCTATTTTGTTGCTATTGTCTTGATTTTATTGTGGTTTGATTGTGTAAGGTGCTCCTGAATGAAGCTCTTTCCTTCTTCACTTACCCAGAGAGAAATGAAGTCCAGGAAATAGCAGGCTTCATCCTCTAAACATAAACATGTACCCCTCCGCACATGCAGGCTCACGCTGCAGAAACACAGAAGCAGTGCGTTAAAAAGCAGAATCCTATTCACAATTTTCTTTATTCTATCCAAGCCTAAAATCAGAACGATCTCCTCCTTGTTTGTTCAGTTAATAAACCAGGTCATTTCCTGTATTATTTATGCAAATTTGATCTTAGTTTTCTGTTACTTAAAAAACATGACTTGCAAAAAAAAACATTTCTCAAAAATGAAAATGACACCAATTAATATCCATTGACTTTTTTTGAAGATTTTTTTATTGTTTTATGAGGTGCATCTATTATTCCATAAAGGAAGTACAATGAAAAATACATATACTTCCCTGAATTTTCTGGGCATATGTATATTTCAAAATAATTATTGCATTACCATAGGCTTTAACAAGTAGTGCCATCTTAGTATTGAAGGAGGTTATTTTACAAACAGTAAACTTCATTTTTGCCTAAATAATGATAATAAAGAGTGTTCTTTCAACAAAATCAATGCCTTTGAATTCATTTTAAGTTCAGAAGACTTTGAATTTATGAAATATTTATGAAAACTCATATCCTGTCCACAGTGGTTCTCAGCTGTGACTGCAGCATATGGTTTATAAATTGAAACAGGTGTGGGAGAACAGGTGGTCATGCCAAGCAAGGGAAAGACTGGAATTTACTGTAGGGAAGCAACGTGATAAAATACCACTAGTGGCATGGAAGGAAACGTGCTGATTTGATGGCAGAATCCAAAAGGATCCTCATGCATGGCAGCACTTGAGATTAGAGTGGTCACCCACTGACATCTCACCAAAGAAATGGGGAGGCAAGTAGGACCACTTTCCATGGTGAGTGAATGCAAGCATGTCCTCATATTTTACTGCTGAAGCTTGTAACTTATTTTAAAAAAAAGAAAAAAAAAAAAAAAAAAAGATTAAAAATTAAAAAGCCCCTCATTCTTAAATCTTTTAATATACAACTATCCTAAATTAGGGCCTAAATCTACTTTTACCTACATAACCTACACTTTTTCTAAAGGTAATGCATATATGCTTCCCAGAATCAACAAGCTTTCAGCATCAGATGGTTATCCTTCCGTATTGGGAGGGAGTAGTCAGATACTCTCCTGATATTTCAACAAGTACTTTTAAAAGAAGCCTTTATAGAATTCTGTATTATGTACAGAAAGCTGTAAAATAGAAAACAATATTCATGATTTCTAAACTTCCTCCTCCCCACTTTCCATATGTTATTCTACATTGATTCAGAGCTCAGCAGT
Organism: Glaucomys volans; assembly: GCA_020662805.1. Classification (NCBI taxonomy): domain Eukaryota; kingdom Metazoa; phylum Chordata; class Mammalia; order Rodentia; family Sciuridae; genus Glaucomys; species Glaucomys volans. Next base: position 733,256 of record JAJEJO010001772.1, read on the forward strand.
CTAGACTAATGAAAAGGAACTGAGATACAAGAGATAAAAGATAATGTCTAGATGGATTTGGAATGAACAGCTGTACTTACATTTAAATATGAACTTTCATTATCTAGAAACTGATAGTTTCAAACCAGATATTGTGTGGAGTTATAAAGGCATCATATGAAATCTAGGTAGTAACTCAGCCTTCTAATCATCCTGCTTTAATTCATTCCTGGTGTATACATTCATGTAAGAATGAATACCACTCCCTCAAGATGTTGAGCGGTCTCAGGGAAATTGAACTATCCTTCTCAAACTTTCTAAAATTCTTTAGAAACATTACCTAGACTGTCTTCAACAAGGATGGTCAAATTTTAGAACAAAAGGAAACAAGGCAGATTGAAAGATTTAACATCAGATATTATGCTCACTGAAGGGAAAGCAGACATAATAATCATGTGTGATACCCAGACCACCTCCCATACACAAGGATATGTATGCACACATGCATTTGCATGCACATACACCCACACCCACACCCACACACACACACAAACTCTGGGACTAAGAATCTTGTTTTTGTAGATGTGGGAGTGTTGATGATTGATAGTGCTCAGATGATTCCTCTCCCCAAGTAATTACCCAAAGATAAAACATCCACCTTGCCAAGATAATCCCCTCTTTCCAGAGGTATCTCATATCCAGTGAGGAAACAGATCTATAGGGCCCTCCAAGCACCAAATTTATCTTGACTATCACTCCCACTTAGGGTAAGGTCTCCCTCTATACATTCCTGCACTGTTCAATTCCTCACAGGTGTGCAACCCAAGAGTACCACCAGGTAAGCTTCCTGAATATAATTGTCTGTGTCAGGATCTGGAATATACAATCTGCAAGAGCAGGTAAGAGAAGTGGTCATAGAGAGCCTGTTGGCTCAGCCTTTTGGTTGAATGGCACTGATGATCTCTTCATTGGCAGAAGTCAGAGTACAGACATCTCTTGCCATGCAGTGGCAGTGAAATTTGTTAAAGCACTCATTGTTAGGGACTAGTACACCCTGGAAGAGAATGCATTGATAAGTAATGTATCAGGCTTTTGAGAAGCACATAAAAGATAATAACAATGGAATGGGATTGCTATTTTGAGGGACATAGATGAGTCGGCGAAAAAAGATATATGAGAGACTGAGGATGATTAATCAGCAATTAAATTCTAAGGGATTTTCCTCAGCAATACATAAAAAGATTTTCATCTCCTGAAGCTGGAATACAGAAAAATCAGATGTAATTTTTAAAAATAGAAGGATCTCAGGGAAGGTTGAGAAGGTGGAACTTTATCCCCGACAGACTTCTGGGCCAAGTAGGGCTTCCATATAAAATACGGAGAGCTATGAAATTAGATAATAGAGAATGCCATGCTCTCTATGAGCATGATATATGAGTAACTATCAAGATTCATTTCTCAATTTATGAAAGAAGAAGAAATTAAGAATTGGTAATAGAATCTAAGATTAGCCACCCAAATTAAAGTTTTCAACCACTTGCCTGGATTCTGAATGTGAGCCAATTTTCAGGTCTGTACCCCATCAAGTTTTCAAAGGGAAAGACCTTATAATATCATGGTAAGTATATGCGGCATTGTTTCCTCTTCCTTCCTCAAAGGAACCTGTAAGTATTGACTTTAGGAACTATATAATGGAGTGAGAAGTATTCCCAAAGATATCAAGAATAGTCCCAACTGGATTTGATAACCAAGTCCCAAGTAATTACCAGGCATCTTTGTTAGAATGGGATTGTTATGGAGGTCAGGTAATAAATAGAATTCTTGGCCAAGTCTAGCTCACAGTGAGTCCACAGTGATGAACCTACCTGTTAGTAATTTTCCTAGTCCCCAAATATAAAATTGAAGAGTCACACTGACATACTTGATAGTTGGCAGGTCCTACATTTCGCTTCTTGTTTTGTAGAGTAAGAATTATCATGGGAGTAGGTCAAATGGAAGCTTCTAAAGCACCCTTCCTCCAGCCAAAATAGAAGCATTACAAACAATAACATGTGTCAGGGAGAATGGTAAGGGTTAGTGCTACCCTTGCAGTGATGATGCCCATTATATCTTCATTTAGTTCATGTTTCTGTTTCCTAAAAAAGCCAGATGGACACATATGAATCCCAGTTGCAGCTACTATGTGGAATGAGGAAGACTTGCTACAGTTTATTAACACAGGATCAAATATACAGTATATAATTTTGCAAATATACTCTATTCCATCCCTATCAAGAATAATGATCAGAAATAGTACTTCTAATTATTAACTCAGAACTGATAATTATGCTACAGGCCTGTTATAGCACAACTGCTTTATTACAAATAGTCCGAAGGGAAATGGACTGTGTGAAAATCCCACAGATATATGACTTCACCTAGGTAAACAAGAAGCAGCAAGTAGTTGGAGGTCTTGGAAGACACTGGAAAATAACCTTTATAAAGATTTGAAGGATGACTCAGTGAGGTACTGTTCCATCTCTGGGAACAGTACTCTGTCTTATATACAAGATGCTATAAGCTGCTTATGATCTTGAGTACGAGGAATGTGCACTTGGACTGAAGTGCATGAAACTACTTTAGCCACACCACCGGGTGAGGAGATATTAGAGGTGATCTGTACTGGAAAAAGATGTGTGGCATTTATGACAAGCCCTAAGGAAAGAATTACAGTGAGACTTCCAAAGTTCTAGAAAGAGGTCATGCTACCTTCAGCAAAGAATAATACAACTTCTGAAGCAGTATTTATGGCACAATCATGGGGCCCAAGAGAGATGAGTTTTCTGACCATGGAAACCACATTACATGAGGATAGAACTTCTGTCATCTTCCCATCATAAGCAGATATATAGTCAGTGTTCCACCAAAGAAGCAAAGCCAACCTCTAGCATATATACATATTACATATGTATGTAGATGGGAAAGCCATAGGCCAGATCATCAGGAAGTACAGGCTAGACATAGACAAGAGCTGAGCCTTCATTCCATAGATAGAATTTCTTTTCCTTCAAGGAAAGCACAAATCTCTTAAAGTCTTTGAATTGCTCAGGTCAAGTCTACCCAGATTATTAAGGATAATCTATATTGCTTAAAGTCAACTGATTGTGGGTATCAATTACATTTACAAAACCCTTTATATCAATACTTCAACTGGTGATTGACTGACTAACAGGGGACAAGAGCATAACAAAGTTGACTCCTAAAACTGACCATCTTACTTGACATTTGCCAGGCCCCCATTTCATAGTGTCAGGTGTGTCCAGCAGCAACTATTGTAGTATAAAAATGAGACATTCAGGCTTACACAAGAGCAGTGTGGGGAGATATGAGCCCCACGTCAGGGGCTCCATGTCAATCCCGTCTGTTTTGCCAGTGACTCACCTTTAAATGGACTGGGATGCTCTCCAACCTCACTCAAAGTCATCTCTGAAAACATCAGTGAAAGGAAACTACCTTAATTAAAAGAAAATTGGGTGATGGTTAAGCTGGTCATCACTTTATGTAGAAAAAGAAGAGTCCATTGTTTGTAAACTATATAGACTCATGAACATCGGTGAATGACTTGGGTGAGTAATAAGAGATTTGCAAGGATTCAGATCAGAGGGGAAAAACATTTGCAGAATAAGTACATTGAAAATAGACAGGACCCTGAAAACCTTTGCATCATATGTCAATGCCCACATGAAAACATCTTCCAAAGAAGCACTAAACTACCAAATGGGATTCCTGGGTTAATCAGTATCATTTGGACTCTACCAGCCACCTTGACGCTGGCACAAAAGCCAATAAACTGTGTAGCCATGGCTACCAAAATTGTTTGGGTGTCAAAATATAGATTCCCTCTTAAAGTTTATTAGAGGGCTGGTGTTGGTGAAAGCCCAACTTCCATGAACTAAGACCAATGCTAATTCCATCCCTTCAGAGGTCAGAGTGGTCATTTGTTAGAACAGTGACTTAGTTAGACACATTCTACTCTGGAAAGAGTAGCAATTCTTTTTGGTTGACACTGATACACATTCTGAGTATGTTTTGGCTTTTCCTCCCTCATATGGTACCACTATTCAAAGACCAGAGGAATGTTTGATCAACTGACACAAAATCCTAAATAACTTTATAAACCAATTTTATAACAAAGGAGGAACAGATGTGGGCACAAGAACATGAGAACTATGTTCCTACCACATAAAGTACTACCTGGAACTTCCATCTTCCTGGTGATTACTCTTATCTGAAAAGAGCTGCCTTGTTCAAGCACAGGCTCCCTTATGGGGCAGCCACGCTTCAGTGTCTAGTCAATGCAGGACTATAAAGATCCATGGGTTGGCTAAAGCTTTATTGGAACTACATCAAAGCCCAACATCTCCCTGAAATCTTTATTGTCTTATTTTCTTACAGGTTTGGACAAGCCATCCTCTTACTAACCTTAAAGAAAGAATTTGCAATCCTCAATAACAAAATGAATTGTTCAGTATTACCTAAAATTATACGTTACTTTGGTGAGGAGTAAATTATCAAATTGTTGAATTTAAAATAAATTTAGCATGTAGCAGTTGTAGAACTGGAATTACTCAAAGGACATAGTTCAAGCCCTCAAAGAGTTCACACACATGTGCACACACACACACATACACACACACATACACATCACAATTGGAACCCTACAAAAATAGATAAAAATATGAAATACATAGCATATGTCAGGCAACATCTCCTAGGAGCTTTATAGGCATCACTTATTATTTATTGGGTATATATCTATGAAGTATATGTACTGTTATCTTATTAGTCCAACAACCTTATTTATGCTATTATATGTACCAGTAAGAAAACTGAGATTAGAAAGATTAAGTAACTTGTCCAAGGTCACACAAGTAGGGAATATCAGATTGGGGATTATAGTTGTTGTCTGCCAATATATGAAACCATGCTTTCAAATATCATGCATAAAATTGAATGGGAAAGAGAAATACAGTAAAATAATTAAAATACATGTGCTGACCATACAATGTAACTTTAAATACAATTCACTTGTTAAAGTTGTTTATACACTACTTTTCACAGTTTGGCACAAAAATTATTTCATTTTATGAGGCAAAAAGCAGAAGTTTATAATTACTTTTACCAATAACTTATGCAATGGGAGGGCTTTCAACTCAGATTCTCAAAAATAGTCACACTTTAATAAATTGACAGCTTGCTCAAACATTAATTCTTTGAACACCCAGTCAAACTTTTTATACCAGCCAATTAACAGCATCATGCAGGAACTTGAGACTCTTTCCTAGCTGACAAATAAACAAAATTTATCATTCATTTACTCTCCACTTCAAATAAACTAAAATACTCTTTGCAAGAGATGTTTGTTTGGCCTAAAGGTCACTTGGAACTTAAGTTAAATAATGTCTCTAGAGACTGCACAAAAATGTTTACCAAAATTCAGTCATCTTCATAAAAGCCCTAAAGTGCTTTTGGGTTCTCAGGCACTGGCCTTGAATCTCACACTTCAAAATTAGGTGGTAAACACATTGCATTTTAAAAGAATATCAAAGCATATTTCAACCATGGTTAACCCCTCAAAATCTTTATTCAGGCACAGAAGACAGAATGTCATAGATGAAAATCCACCACCCCAAGTGGATGGCTGCTGGTTGAATTTTGGTAGTTGTAATGAGGAGACGTGATGAAGAATAAAACATCATCCTCACTAGCTTTGCTAAGAAACTTCAAAGTTTTAAAGTTTAATGTGTTGATTGTCCAAAAATATTTATCAAACTCTTGTTTTCTTCCAGGGGATCACCTGACCCTTCCTGGTAAATGATTTTAAAAACTCCCTCCACTGCATTCATTAAAATCATTAAAATCATGGATTTATAGAAAATAAATAAATGAAAATTGAAACGTAGGGCCGTGATGAAGAACTACCTACAAGAACAATAAACTGTGAAGTAGAGGAAATAACACCTACTAATTAACTTCAATCACAACATCTTAAGATGTCAAGCTGGGCACAGTGACAGACACCATAATTGCAGCTACTTAGAAGCCTGAGGCAGGAGGATTGCAAATTTGTGGTCGGCCTGAGCAACAGAACAAATACCCTATCTCAAAATAAAATCATACACATGTAATTTTAATTTCTGATTCTATATCTTATATCTAAGAACCCAAACCAGACAGATCTGTAAATGTCGGTTTGGAAACTATAAACCAGTATCCTTAAAGTGGAGCATGAGAGTTCCCTTTTCTGCATGTCCGCATCAGCACTGGTTATTTTGTTTTCTGATGGTAGCCATTCCATGGGGTGAGATGGCATCTCATTGTGGTTTTGATTTGCATTTCATTATGGCTAATAGTGTTTTTCTATTTTATTGACCCTTTGTATTTCTTCTTCTGAGAAATGTCTATTCAGATCTTTGCCTGTTTTTAAATCAGAAAACCAGGATTGGTTTCTCCTGAGGCCTCTCTCCTTGCTCAAGGATGCCTGTCTACTTGCTCTGTCCATGCATAGTCTTCTGCTTTTTGTGAAAATTTCCTTACATATTCTTTATCAAGCGAATGACTGGTACGTATTTTCCCTTGTTCTGTAGGGTACCTCTTCATTCTATTGATAGTTTCCATTGCTCTGTGGAAAGTTCTTAGTTTTACATATTGCCATCTTTCTACTTAAAAAGAAATTTTTTCCTGTTGCTTTTGGGATCACATCCAAAAAAAAATCTATGCCTATACTAGTTCCCTAAAGTATTTCCCTTTCTTTTCTTGTAGTTTCATATTCAGGACATTCATTTTGGTCTTTGGTCCATTTTAAGTTGATTATTGTACAAGATGAGAGATGGGAACAATTCTAATCTTCTACATGTGAATACGGTGTTTTCCCAGCACCACTTATTAAAGAGGCTATTCTTTTCCCAACCTGGGAATGTAAATTATATAGTCATTACAGAGAACAGCATGGAAGGTCTTTAAAAACCTAAAAATAGATGTGCCATATGATCAGCTATCCCACTTCTGGGCAATATCTAAAGGAATTGAAATTAGCATACAAAAAAAGGAAAAACCTCCAATCCCATGTTTACTGGGACACTATTCACAATAGCTAAGATAAGAATCAATGGTGGCACCCATTTACAAGAGAATGGATAAATAAAATGTGGTAGACATTCACAATGGAATATTATTCAGCCACAAAGAATAATGAAATCCTGTCATTTGCAGGATGGAGCATGTAATGTTGAGCAAACTAAGCTTGGCATAGAAAACAAATACTGCATGTTCTCTCACATATGTGTAAGCTTTAGGAAAAAAAAGTCCATGTAAAATATAGAATAGTGATTATTAGAATTTGGGAAGGGTTGGAGATGGATAAAGGTGGTTGGAAAATGCATTACATAAAAATCAGTTCTAGTGTTCTGCAACACAGTGGAGTGAATATATTTCACAGAAAACCAACCGTTATGTATTTTTTGAGGATCCAGAAATAAGGTGCTCAAAGTTTCCAAACATAAGGAAATGATGAGAAGGAAATACTAATCATCCTGATTTAATCAGTACATGCTGTATGATGTGCTGAGATATATTACACTGTACCCCAGTAATATGTCCAATTATTACCTATTAACGAAAAGACATTAAATTTTAAAACAAATGATTAAAACGCTTTATCATAAAAATAATAATAGAAAAACAAATAAAGTAGCACACGAAAACTATATTTCTTTGCTAGGGTTGACAAAACAAAAAAGCAATTGGGTGGGTTAAACAATAGAAATTTATTTCTCTCTGTTCTGGGGGTGGGTGTTCATCAGGATTGGTTTCTGCTGAGGCCTCTCTGCTTGGGGGAGGACACCTGCCCACCTGCTGTCCCCCCATTATGTTTTCTCTGTGCATCATTTCCCCCTTTTGGTTACTTCTACACCCAAGTTTGCTCTTCTTATGAGCACACAAATAGGACTGGATTCAAACCCACCCTAATGGCCTCATTTAAACCTTGTCACTTATTAAAATCCCACCCCTTAACACACTCACTTTGTGAAATACCAGGGGTTCATAATTCAGCATATGAGGGTTGGGGTGTCACAAGTCAGGTCAAAGCAAAATCCAATCTGGTTTCTTTGTTGTTCTCAAGGACAAGCATTTTGTTTGGAATAGAGGCATAATGCAGGGAGGGGGGAGGAGATGTGCTTGTGTGTGAGTGAGCACTAAGTGTTTGACTTTACAAAGAAACTCTTGTACATCATCTCTTTGTAGAGCTAGAGGTTCAACTATACCAGAAACACGGCTTCTTTACTCTCCTTTGCTAGTGACTCTTTAGGCAAGATTTTCCATATGGTATAAGCACGAGCTGTGCTTAGACATTCCCAACATTTAGGCACGCTTTAGCTATTGAAGCAACTTATCACATGTTTAAGAAGTCCTGGCTGGTTAAACTAGAGCCCATGTTAATTGATCTTTATCTGTAAACAGGTTCGATCTGAGCCAAGACTTGCTGTTTATGGTGTTTTAGTTCTGCAAGATCTTCCAAAGTCATAAAACCCAATGATTGTTCCAAACACTACAGATCTCACAGAAGAGTCTATGTTAACTCCCTTGAATTAGAGAATTCCACAAACTGTCTTTTACATATTAAGTTTCTAAGTGTGCTTCAGTTTGAAGATGTGCTGGATAACACAAAGCTAAGAATCTTGAAATAGAACACAACCATTTAGTTTCAGACCAGACTTCCAGCTTCATAAATCCCCCAACTTTACAAAGAGCAGCGTTGCTCCGAGGAAGCATGAATACCGACTAACAAATTCACCATTCGTAAATGAACTGAAGGGTTACACAGTCAACCAAATCAAAACCCCTGGTGAGACATGTCAAGCCAAGTGACGGAGCAGCAGGAAACAGAGCAGGAAGCAATGACCGAAACCAGAGGGGCAGGCAAGGCCATCTGGCCTTTCTGTCTGCCCCATCCACCTATGACCATGGCTGCTTCATGCAGTGAAATGAACTGGAAGAATCTGGGGGAGAGTATCTGAAGGAATGTTCACATTCACCGTTGAAAACCTTCACTCCACTGGTTTGTGCCTGTCCTGCCCTTGAAGGGTGGATGATCCAGGAAGTAATACATGGGACCAGCAGGGTATGTGGAAAGGGATTAGCTCCTGGAGAGTCGAATGTGAGAAGGAACTGTGAGTCCAAAATAAACAGAACAAAAGAAAAGGGAATTCAATGACAGGTAATTCGTTTTCTGTGGCAGGGTTAGAGCAGGAGAGAATAGGTTCTACTTCCAATGCACTTTTGGTTACTGGTTACCATGTTATAATCCACCTGATAAGTTGATATTCAGCTGTGATCTTCATCTCTAGTATTTGAATGAGAAACTGTTTTCATATTTTATGTATATGAAGAACTATGGTTACAGGCCAGGGTTTCTCAATCTTAGCATTTGAGGTGTTGATATTTAAGGACAGATGATTCTTTGTTTTGAGGAACTGTTCTGTGTTGCAGGATGTTTGGCAGCATTCCAACATCAACCCACTGGCTGCAGAAGGAACCCCTACAGGCTTAGCAGCCTAAATTGTCTCTACAAATTTTTCCCTGCGGACAAAATTGCTCCTGGTTGAGAACCACTGGCCTGGGTCATTCCCCTAAATGAACACACAAAGTGCTTTAACCACAATCACATTGCCCAGCTGTATCAAATTTGGGCATATTACTTGCCCTAGGGGGCATTCAGACACCCTGATGGTTTGGTAGCCTAGCAAAACCTTGGAAATGGCTATAACAATGCTGTCCATACGCACATTCCCAGGGCTGGGCATTCACAGGAGGTGAGTGAAATCAATCCACTCTCAGATGAATATTGGATGTATATTTTCTTCATTTGGCTTCTTCTTTCGTAAAAGGTGAAAAAATTTGGTTTGCTGAGGTATGATATAGGCCCAAATTTCTATGTAACTATACTCTTTTGGAAAGCCTCTCCTCTCTCCCTCTAAATAAAGAAAAGGAGAAGTTCAATTTAAATAATAGTTTTAATTGTGCAACTTACCTACATGTTAGCCAGATCAGAAAGTTTAATTTTAACTGGTTTATCTAATAAACATATACAACACTCCTTATAACATTAAATCTGCAATTATAAGATTTCAAGAGTCTTGTTATGGTTTGTATTCTTTTTTTCATTTTAATATCACTCAGAAAAAAAAAATCTAAGGTCAATACCTAAGATCACTGAAATTCATATATTTCTGTTCTCAAACACAAGAGGCTTTCAGCATATCAAGGTGAATCTGAGAGTAATGGTCAAAATACACTCTATGCAATGTGGAAATGACCTGCCCTCGAGGGAAACTTCAGCACAGGAAATGTGTCTCTGCTGCATAAATACAGAAGTTTAAAATGCTTGCCCAACTATTCATTTTAGAAAATATTCAGCCTAGCACATATTTTTAATTTTTCTTCAAAGTTTAGAGAGAACAAATTATGCAATAAGGTTTTGCTGATTTCTTCAGTCTGTGTCAAATAAAATTGTGAAGTAATTTGGAAGATAAATTCCTTTATAGAATACTATGTCTTCATTTGCTGAACAAATTAAAGGTAAAAGCAAATTTATGAGTTGCCTTTTAACTTAATGTTACCCTATGGTAAATGCAATCTGGTAAAATGTAAATAAAATATATTTATTTCTGAAATGAAACTTTTAGGAATAATAAAGCAATGTGTAAAAATGTTTCCTACAAGGCTAAACTTTTATGAATGGCTTGCAAATGTCAGGAAAAATGATATACATGTGCACATGCATGTGTGCATAAATACATATATATGCATAGGTATTGATGCATCAGCATGAGCTTATAGAATGTAGTCTGATATTACTATAGTACAGATCTTGAATGTCACTCAAAGGCCCCAGTGTTAAAGGCTTAGTCCTCAATTTGGTGCTGTTAGGAGCTGATGGAATCTTTAGGAGATGGGGCTAGTGGAAAGTCTTACATCACTGGGAGGCATGGACTTGAATGAGATAGTGGGAATCCAGCCCCTTCCTGTTTTTATCTTTTGTACTTAGCCATCAGTTGAACAGGCCTCCTCCACTGCCACATGCTCCTGCCAAGACAAACTGTGCTGCCCTAGGCCCAAAGTAATAGTCAATAGATCATGGATTGAAACCTCCAAAACTATGAGCCAAAAGAAACCTTTCCTCTTTTTAAGTTTATTGATCTTGGGTACTTCATTGTAGTAATGTAAAGCTGACTAACAGAGGTTAGTGGTTGATTCTCACCAAATGAGAAATTTTTCTTTTTCTTCACTATCAAACATTTAAAGGACATTTCTGATTTTCGGATGCTTCATGACAGTAAGATGCAGACTTGTGACTGAGTTTAGAATAGCCTGTCTTGTCTCATGGACTACATAGATGCATGGACTCTAAGAAGACCATATGACTGTGGAAGAATGCAGAGAAACAGTTGGGTGGACAACGACGAGCCTGTGACTTACAACCCATGCTCCGCCCCCAACCCTTCACTGAGTTGTGATGAGAACAAGAAAAAAACTTTTATTTTGTTGATAATTGAAACTTGGGAATTTTTTGAGAGCACTCTATAGGAAATGCTGCCAGTGCCTTGACCATGTCCCCAAGTCCTTACCATTTCATAACTGTGATTATGCACAGTTTTTTTAAATGTATGCATTTGGAAGTAATTTCTTTATTCTACACTGATTGGTTGATAATTTCACTGGATGTAGAATTTCAGATCTTTAGTCTGAACTTGAATTGCCAGCAACTATATATTTTTTTTTTCTTTTTAACCCAGGGCTATTTAGCCACCAAAGTCTGCCTATGCAACAGGTCAGAAATTTCAGGAAATTAACTACTCTGTCTCTTCCAGCAGCTTTCAACCAATGACGAATGGGATTTTGTCCAAAAGTTCCCCTCTCCATGAACCACTTGTGGAAGATCTCTGTCGTGGACATTCTCCCATGGACCCTAGAATTTCCCTAGCAGGATTCAGCTGCGGTTACCCACAGTAGCACCTGGCTTAATCACACATCCACTGCTGAATGTCTGCCTTCCTTCCCATCCCTGTCCTTAGTCATCTCCCAGTATTTCTTCAAGTCCCAAAGAGACTTTTTATATTCAACTCCCTGTCTGTTGTCTACCTTGAGAATAAATAAATAAATAAATAAATAAATATTTAAAAAAAAATTATTTCCAGGCTCTTAAAGAGAGTTTCCTTGTTCAGAAATATTAGTCCAGTTTGACCTGAACTCTCTCCTCCCAGCTCTGTAAATGTGAGAAGCACAAAAAAGTTCTCTAAAGCCTCACATTGTCCTCTGGAAAATGGGGGTAACAATAGTAATTACTTTATTTGTGTTGTTGTTATGGACTAGAGGCAATAATAATAAATTCATCAATTATCTACTATACAATAAATACTGATTAAATTATACTATTTCATTACTGGTCAGCAGCTAACTAACACTGGAAATGATATTTGAATTCAATGTGTCTTGCGGGTAAATTTTCTCCCATGTTAGGAGAATTTTCTCCTATGTCATTTCTCCTATGTTAGGTCAACTCCTTGCTAATTATCAGGTCATTTCTAAAATGTCTTATTTCAGTTTCATATGTTTATCCCTGTATCAAATTTGTGTGTGTGCATGATTTGGAGTTGGGTAGTTTTATGGGGATTGTTCTGAGAAATAGTAATGGTCCTCTATCTCCCTTGCCACCTTTCCACCTTTCCAAGAGACAGCAATTTTTATTATTCCAGATGATTCTTTGGGTATGTATCTCCATCATCGATATGACATGCTTATGTTGCTACGTATTAATTTTTGTTTTAGGTATCATCTACCGATGTCCTGCAAAGGAAATTTCAGTCTTTTTGCTTTTCAAACATGCACATTCAAACATCCCCACAATCTTACCACAAAGCTATGCCATAATTTTGTATGAATGTTTGATATTGACATAATTGTGACTATGTAAAGTTTTTTTAAACTTTTGAATCTGAAAGTAATTTCTTCATCTTATGTTTATACCTGGTTGAAAATGTCCCTGGGTATAGAATTCACAAATGCAAATCTTTTCCTTCGGATTGCTGAAGTGTCCAAACTTCTAGCACAATGCCAGTTTTATTTCTTAGCATTTTTGTGTGAGTAGTTGGTCATGTTGTTGTGGCTGTTTCAGTTTCATCACCCACCTCTAGGTTATAAGATCTTCTCTTCACCTCAGTGTGTTGATGTCTCTTCATAATATATTTGGTATGAGTCTAATTTCATTCATTTTATTGTGAGCACTCGGGCTTTTTCAATCTGGAAATAAGTGCCTTTTCTTTTTCTGTGACATTTTCTTCATTTTGTTGACTATTATTTATCCCCCTCCTCTATTTTTCCTTTTTTAAAACATATCTTAAACAGTTTAATATCTTAAAGAGTATTTATTGATACTGGGCTACCTGGATATTTCTATATTTTTCCTTCTTATCTCCTTTCTCCTCCTCCTATTTCTTCTTCTCTATCCATAGGTATGTATGCATATATATTTTGTGTGTGTTTATGTATTCGTGTGTGTAAATATATACATATACATGTGTGTGTATTTTTATGTGTTCACACACACAGACCCACATAACTAGGGAGACTGGTTTATTTCTATAATTTTCTCATCTACCCTTTGCATTAAGGATCTCATTTTTTGCTGTGATGTTTCATTTGCAGAATTTCAAACGTTATTAAAACATCTTCTGTTCTTCTATGGGTATATTAGTAATTTTTAAGGTTTCTCACTCTAAATACTTCTTCCTTACCACTTGGTAGTTTTCCTATGTGTGGAATCCATCTTTCACAGAGAGGCCTTCCTCACTGTCTGCTACCCTTTGCCTGGGTGCTCACACTAAGGAGGGCAAGATTACAAAGAGTCTGAGAGCTCCAAGTGCTCATTGACTTCTCGATCCTCTATGAAGTGATCTGTTTGGAAGATTTCATGAGCACTTTCTGAGTTTTGTTCTAGTCTCCATCAGGGCCTTGGGAAAGCTCAACCAGGAGGGATCCAGCTAGAGGGCCGCAGCATTACCACCAGCAAGCTCTGCCCAGCTAATTCTTTGTGTCCTGCCCAGACACATTTTATTTTACATCCTCCAGAGACTAAGTCTTCAGTCCTTCGAAATAAAGAAAGAACTCAGGCACTGAGGTACACAGAATAGTGGCACAAAAACAGGGATCCAATTTCTTTAATAACGTTTGATTTATTCTACTAACTTGAGCCTTCTACCTCACTGGTGAGGCATCTGATGTTCAGAATTCCTGAACCTCTGGTAATTCTGCAACATAAGTTGATTTTCACTTTCCCAACTACTGGTTAGAATTCAGGATTTTGAGGTCTGCCATGTCATTTTCTACTCACCTACTTATTTTTTAACTTCCATAATTTTTTTTTTATTGTCTTTCCCCCCTTTTTCTCAGGTTTATTTTAACATGATCCCATTACTATGAGCTTAGTATAATTTCAGGAGGCACTTAAGGTAGATTTACAAAAATAATCTGTATCTTCACAGAGGAGTTCTGCTTTAAACATTAGATAACATTATTTCACAAGAAGAGAATTGTTCCTTTCTAAATCTAGCTAAAAAATAAATGGAAGTTTAAAAATCATATCAGTTCTCCTAAAGTATGAACTACCACATTAACAAATAGCAAATACAACGTGCACACAGCTAAACTGTTTTTAAGGTTTCTCATTCTTAATAAGTAAAGGCCGAAATCTGATGATTAAGACCCACATTTTCTATATTCCCTAGGTTCTTCAGTCTCTCTGTCTCTCTCTCTCCTCTCTCTCTCTCCTTCTACCCCATTACTTGTTTTGAGAGTTACAAAAACTCACCAGCACTCTAAAACCAAACACTTATCTTAAGGAGGTATAAATTTCAGCTAATTCTTGAATTGGATTTTTATTTGACAAAATGACAAAGCAGATAAAGACTCAGGTCATCTTTCTTTCTTTAGGGTGGTTATGTCATTTTTAATCATCCTCTTGAACTAGGGAACAGAATTTTTAGTCTACATTTTACTGAAAACGCAGACTCCCACAGGTTTTACTTATGTTCCCCGGGCCTTCGTTTTCTGTCCCCTAAAGGAGCATTGAAACACGATCTTACTGGTGAAGGAGACAAACAAGCACTTCCTCCTGCACCTGTTCCCACCCGAGAGGTGACTTTGGCTCCAGATGGACTCCTCATTTCCCTGTCAGATTTTCATTTCTTTCTTGATTTGGGGAACTTGAAATTTTTCTTGGCTTTCTCCCTATCTTTCTTTCCTTCCTTCTTTTTTCTCTATTTTTAGCTCGGGCACCATTTCCTACACTTCTGTTAAGCTTTATGAGGCATTTCTAAGTCCTGGAGGCTTTCATTCTTAAGGGCTGTAAGCTTTTATGATCTGTCATAAACCTGGAACTGGAAGTTCTGAACCATCCTATCTTGAGGATTGGAAATCAGGGCCATTTTTCTCATCAGGAAGGCCAGGTTGAGAAATGTGAGTTTATGTATGTGATTATTCAAATTGGCTTCCCTAGAACCAGGCCCCGGCACTGCTTGGGGGCAGAGAGCATCACAGGGAATTGACACTTTTGCAGAGAAGTTGCATCACTTATGTGAGTGAAGCCCTAGGTGAAGGAAAGACGCCAGGGTCCCTGTCTCTCAACTCAATGCCTGTTCCACAAGCTGCCTTATTGTCCTTGTCTTTACAAGAGTAGGAGTTTCTGCCTTTGAAGGGAGTTTTTATAGAAAAAGAAATTAAAAAATAAAAACTCAGTCTTTGGACATAAAGTTTTGACTCTTGAATCTGACATTCACAGAATTCAGCTATGTAACTGGGCAATTAATGCCACTTTTTGATCCAGACTTAAATTCCTAATTTACAAAACAAATTGTCTACTTGTTTGTGTTTTTTGATAAAAAAAAAAGACCTAGTAGGTGTAAAACATTTCTGCAAATTTTTATACTCAGAAGATACTTAATAATGATCTAATTTTATATATTATTACATTTATTTATATTAGTAGTAAAGGTGATTTATACCATTTATTGTAATTTTTATTGAAAGCAATGCCTTTGTAAATCCCTTTTCTCTTGTTAAATGCTGTGTCCATCATAAAATGGCCACACAATTCCTATAAAGTCTTGGCTGAGCCTTTGTCAGTGCCCTACTCCTATTTGATTTGGAAGTGAACACCTTTTCTTACTCATTAAAATATAGATAAAGTCATTTTTAAGCATGCATTGGGCTTAATCTCTAAGATTAAAAACATTTTACGCCAAAGTTTCTTAAATGCTTCTTGTTTTTTTTGCATTCTGACTTTTGTTTACAAAGTTACTGAATGTGGTCTCATTTAGTTCTGGGTACCTGATCTTGCAAATTCGGCCTCATCAAGGTAGCATTCCCTTTGTTGAGAAAAAGTCCAAACCTGCCCAACATTTCACCAGCACTGGCTCTGGGAATGACTCCTCCTCTGGGTGCTGTGTAGCATTTGTGCATGTGACAAGCTCTTCTCCCAGAACTCAAAGGGAGGGAGAACCCGTACCTACTTGATAAAGAAAACATTGATTTTCTTTTCCAAACGTTTTCCGATGAAACTCGCTAACCCATTTCTCCCTTGTCTTGCAACAGGACTCTTGGCTTAAAGGCCTTTGTGGATTTTTTTCCCCATATAAAAAAAAACCCACATCTTTTGTGGCCAAACACCACTGCACTTCATCTTTGAGAATAAGCAATTCCTGCTTTGATTCTGTGATCTTTCATCTTGCTCACCTTTTATCAAAAACTGCCTCTGTCCTCAGCCGGCCAAGTGATCTGGTCTGATCTCCTGTTTTGAATCTTACCATTTTTCTTTGTGTTGATAATTTTAATCTCAGAGTTACCACTCTGGCCGCCCTTCTCAGACATCCATGTTTCTCAAGTGGATATCGGTTTTTCATAGGCAGCTGTTTTCAATGAGAACAATTAACATGGTTTTCTTATTTCTTTACATGAATGCAAAATGTATAATAAAATATTTTAATAGTCCTGACATCATCATTTTATAAAGTCCTTCTCCAGTTGCACACAATGGAGTAATCTAACGACAAATTGAATAGTGTGTCATTCATTTAATTCATTGCCTGATACTTTACAAAATGTTTTCAAATAGGTTAATTTGTTTCATCTCATTTACATTCCTGAGGCACACAGAACAGGTTTTTACAAACGATTTTTTAATGTCTTTTAAAGATAAAGAAACTATGACTCAGGTTTATGCAGCTCCCCAGAGCTCTCCCTAGTAATAGATGCAACTGACATTGACATCCATATTTTTTGACTCTTTACCTCTATGACTCATATTGTACTAGTCAGTGCATATTCCCATTGTAGAGTGCATGCTTTAAAATTTCAAATACTGAGATAATCAGGACAGATCCTCAATACAAAATCTATTCCAAAGTAGACTTCAAAACATAGAGCTTGGTATGATACAGCCATGAAAAGCAAAGCATTTGGAATCAGAAAAGGCTAGATTTGGAATCTGATTCTATTAATCACTGAGTTACTTTGTATCCTAGATATTTACACTAGGTTAATAGTGCCAATGATACAGAAGAGCCTGGGTAAAAAATTTAGTGAAGAGCTAAGCCCGGCATCTAGAAAATAGCAAATAAGTAATAAGTGGTGATCATACTGCATTATCCTTCTCTTCAGACAGACCTGGGAAAAGCTTTGAACTCGGAAATCCATTTTGAATTCCAAACTCCAATATCATCCCGCCTGCACTTATGTGTCTCCATTGGATTTGCTACCACTTTATTCCTATCAGAGCTCCTTTCTATTCCATTGGTAATTTCCACATAAACCATACAATGAGAAGATCTGAAGGGAACTTTGAGGCATCTCCTTCAATACCTTAGTTTCATGATGAAAAGCCTGAGCCACAGGCAGAAAAAATGGGTCCAAGACAGAGTCAGACAATTGTCGTGAACCTAAATATGGTCTGCCTCGGAAGCACAGGCATTTCATAAGGAGTGCAAGGTTTTAAAAAAAGGAATGAAGCTTAGAGTTAATTTTTTGGGTCATAAAGGATTCCAGGAGAGGATTGTTGGAAGGGTGAGGAGAGGTTAGAATCGCATTTCTTGGTCCACCCCCTTTTCACCTGAGTTAAAGGCAGTGCCTAACCTTGTAGAAATTCCCATTTTATTTTCCTATCTTATGTCCCAAATGCTCATCTGGAAAAACTATTTAGAATGGGAAATGAGTCCAAAATCAAAGGGTATCCTCAGCAATAGCCCTTAAACTGAGCTCCCTTGCCTCTTTTCCTTTCTTTGTTCTTCCTAGTCTCTGTCTTCCCTTTGTTCTCCTTCCTTCCTGTTCCCTGATCTTGTTTCATTTACAACTGTAATTACCCATAGCAATGGCCTCTGCCTCTGGCCTCTCAGTTTAAGATTGGATTTTATCCACTGAGACCTTCAGTCACAGGCTTCCAAACTTATTTGGCAGTGAACTACAGAAAATACAAATTATATCAAACAGTGTACACACAAATATACAAACACACACACATATACATACTCCCACACTACACACATACACATGCACAAAGCAGTTGTTATATTAAGCACTTACTCATGTTATGTGCATTCCAATTTATGATATTTTCTGTTATGTTCTATTTCATATTTTTAAACATGCTTACCCACTAATTTGATTTATTATCATCATCAGTAAGTTAGAAGACACAGTTTTTAAAAACTACTATCTAAATTAAGGCAGAGAAGAGAGATGTTAATTTTAATGTGAATTATGTTTATTTCTGGATTGCAAATTGTTGAATGATAGACACTTTCTTTTTTTGTACATTTCTCTATTATCAGAATTTTTAAATAAGGCATTATTTGAAAAATTGAATATGTCAATCAAAGAAATCAATCAAAAGAAAGAATTCAAATTTGAAGATCATAATGAGACATATGATTTTTTTATTCAACTACCAGGAATCAAGTGGAACACTCCTCAAGAAAATATTAACTTACTGGAGATAAAGGAAGAAAGTTGTTAGAGTGCCAGGAGTAGAATAAAGTAATTTTCTAGTCACTGACTAAACCACCTTTATTTCATATTCCCCTCTTTTATTCCAGAGTCATGATTCTGGGACAGATTAGTAGTCCAAACACTTAGCACCAATCATTAAAATATAAAAGGATTAAATGAATATTTGATTCAGGATTCTAATAACAAGACCAAGGCAAAAATTCAAAATCACCAAAGTAAAATCCATTTTAATGAGCTCCCATAGCAGGTCACATAGCAGGTCACATAGCAGGTCACACAGCATCTCCCATAGCAGGTCACAATTTCTGGCGAAAATCATAGCCAAAGTTTCAGGTGCTTCTTTTCATATACACATGCTCTATTTCTCCAACAAAGTCTAAAGTTCATAGAAAAGTGAATTTGATTTGCCTTTCCTGTTTAGCTAACACTCCTTTGATAGCCACTTCTCTATCATTAAAAGTGTAGGGTAGATCTGCTGGCCACTTACCTTCATATCATGGTCACACCCTCTCTTTCTTTTCAGTAAAAAAATAAATAGAAGAGTCGGGAATATCCTGCTGTTTTTGGTCTAATGAGAGTCCATGACTCCATTGACTCCAAGCCACCAATACAAAGTCACTAGAAAGCATAGGTTTTTTTAAACCAGGGAGATTATAAAAAACTAGTGGACAGGAGAAGAGCTAGTCTCACAAATATCACTCACTGAAGGGATGAACGTACCACCCAGGGGTCCAGAGGTTCTTCCACCAGGTCCATCATTGGATCAGACTCACCAGAACAAGAGGAAAATAGTCCTCTGATAAGGGTTCACCTTTTTCCACTTTCTGTCTTTTCCACTCTTCAGCTCATATGTGCAGAATTAGAAGTCTGCAGCTGTCTTTTGTTTCACTAAAGCTAGCCCCAAATAGATAAGTGTTACAAAACTCATTAGAGAAGGCTTTCTTTTTAAACTATTTATGGGATTTGATAATGAGAAAGTATATCTCTCTGCAAAAGCTGCCCTCTGTTACTGCCAGATTCTTTGACTTCAGACAGATATATGGAAAGACCAAGAAAAGTTAACACGTATTTTTTAAAAATGCAGCTGTAGAATATTCTGTTGGGTGTGAAGGCCATTTTCTACCTGCATCCCTTTTAGCCACAGACTCAGATGCACAACAAAGGTGACAGTTGGAGACAAAAAGCCACAGCAGTCTATTTTCCTGATGAGTCTTTGTATTTCATGGTGTTATGTTAAAGATGCTCATCACACCAGAATTACCATTTTCACCAAACTGTCTTTGAAGACTCATCCTTTCCTTAATATGTGCATAGATCCATGGTGGGTAATAGCTTTTTGTAAGCTGAACATAAATTAACTTAGAGATATCTATTTGTGGGTATTCTATTCAATTAAATTCTTTCAACAGCAACCCAAATTATTTAAAGAGAACATGATACAACTCTTGAACTCTGCCTGCATCTTCCCTAGAACAGGCATCGCCTGCAGGTTACACACTGCTCAGTTCTCTGAAAATTGTTACTATTTCTTGACCATCGTGAGATTCTGTCAGGAAATGTGTTAATAGAGTGAGAATTGCTCCACACCTACTTTCCATATGTCTACAAGAAGCATTTTTAATTTTACTTGCTCTAAACCAAATAAATAGTGATGATAAGAGTGAAGTACCCGCAAAACTGTCTGCTGAGGAACATCAAAACCAAATAATTCATTCTCCCTTTGTGTCTCATCACAAAAAACAGAAGAACACAATACAGTGCTTTACTATCTGAGTACAAGCAAAATAATCAAAGCCTGGATATGTTGATTTAATTTTTCTCATTTTGTTGCTCGAAAGTCCTTTAAAACCTACATGTGATTATGTCTAAATTCCTTATATGACAATAAATTATTATTTTTTCAAGACTTCATGCACATTTTTTTAGTAGCCTTGGATTAAAGTTGTTACCTTATAAGCAAGCAGTTCCTGGCCCTTTTCTTCACACACAAGTACATAGAGCTGTTAAAATAGTTGTTTCATGGTTTGGGTAAGTTGGTTTGGTTTTCTCTTGGACAATGAAACACTTTCTATTCTTTAATGTGACTTCACAAAAATGCATTCAATTCACAGTTTGTACTATCTTTAAAGCAAATAGATGATGTACCAAACTGATTTACACAAAGTTATACCTACCTATTTTTTTACTTTTAGATCCCTACTTCCCATCAGTCCACCTTTTTTTTTTTTTTTGTGGGGGTGAGTGCAAGCAATACAAGCCAGGATCTCATGCATAATAGGTAAGTAATTTACTCCTGAGTTGTATTTCCCTAGCCCTTGCCAAATGCTTTGAGTTCAGGGATAAAGAGGGACAATAAGGAAAGTTCAGGTGGTTCTAGAGTCCTCCATGCTCAGAAATTGGGAAGTGCCTCAGGACTTATGTTTTAGCAATGGGACAAGAAAGTGTTTTCTTAAAACAAGTCTTTAGAGAATACTTTTTCTCCGTCCAGATACAAACTCATTATAGAATAGAACTTTGATTCTAACATACAAATTAGATATTAATATAAACATTAAAATTCAGGTTGCGCAGAAATTTCATGACTCCTTAAACAAGTCGAATAATTTCTTATTTTGCCCTATTACGTATATTATTAGCTTCTCAAAATAAAGGACTTCAACACCTTCAAATATCAACCACAATTCTATCTGCAAGTTACTAAACCAGTTTCATTCCTGAAACTAAAAACTGTTTACCTTGAAGATTTACAGTCAAACCATTCGTCAGTTTCCCCAGAGAAAAGTCACTAAATCCCATTAAAGAAAGTGGAATAAAGTTGATGTTTTTAAGCTGTATGTTCTAAAAATTCATGGGGAAAGTCAGCCAATTAGCGTATCTAATATAAAAGGCATCAAATTAAATTAGTCAAAATAATATATTTCTGGGTGTGTGTCTGAATGTGTGTGTTTGTGTGCCCGTGTGTGTTTAGAGAGAGGGAAAGCACGTATGTGAGTGGATGACCTGTTAAAACTCAATTTTATTTTGAGATGGAAAATGATGCAACTATTGTTTTAAAGACAGCACGCTTCCAAAATATATTATCCTTGCCAAGGCCATGTGGACTTTCAGAGACATTATCTCACTTTAAGAGTTCATTTTATCCCTAGCTTTCAAATGCACAAAAAGAATTCCAGAGAGCTGAAAGAACTTTTCCCCCAAAGACAGCTAATTAATTATGGATGATGAACTAAATTCTTTCTTCTGTTTTATGTTTCTTTAGCCCAAAAGATTTGTGGGAAATAATCCAAAAGTTAGAGCAGCAAGATGCATAGCACGTATCTTCACCCTCAAAGAAGTAAACTCAAGAGTTGAGCTCTCTAATGATTTGTAAGCATGTGTTTGATAATCACTGAATATTCCCCAATATAACCCAAGGTTTCCCTTGCTTTCCGTTATTTTAGTAGAATATTAAAACCCTTGTTTAACCTTTGGGACTTCACAGATCTTGAAGAAAACTGGGAATTACAGTTATCCAAGTGTAGCAGAAGTGCTCTGAGAGAAAACAGTATTGTGTTAAATTGTCATTTGTGGATTAAAGAACAAAGGTAAGAAGCTTCACTCAGGTCTCCATCACTTATCCACCCTGGAGAATCTGTCAAACTATTCGTCAAGTTGAAATTTAGAAATCATAGGAGGAAAAGCACATCTTCATTTACCCAAGATATCGACAATAAGCAGAAATAAAAATTGTCAGGGACCTCAGAATGCAGATTCCTAATTTTTAAATAAATACCTTGCCACTTAACTCCAACTGATTTTCTTCTATCAGTCAATATCTCCTGTTGTTCTCGCCTCTGTCTCTTGGCCATATTAAGCCCTCTCCATCCCTCCTCCTGTACTTCAGCCCTCCCCCATCCTCTGCATGGTGAGATTTCCTCATCCTGATGGATGCAATGGAATTTCGTAGCCATTCCCTCCAACCACACTCTGAGACAAGCTCCTGCATCTCTAGCTCCATCATGATACAGAGATGAAGTCATACTTCTGCACCTACGTGAATTGCTTTCATCTGCTTCTCCAGATGCCCAAACTCGTACCTCCTGTCAACCCTCATCAAAACACCACCAGGTTTGTGCTCGCAATCACACTCCTGAGACACAAAGCACTTTGCATTTATTACTCGATTTCAGTCCCCATTCTCCCCGTCTTCCCCTACCCTCTTCCCCTCCCTAGTCTCCTTTCTACACTCTACTGATCTTTCCTTAGCTCATTTATTTATTTATTTTCCATTGGTGCTTTCTCCATATCCATAAAGGTAAAATTCCCTGTTATCTATTTATATATGCATATAATGGGATTTTGTTAAATTCTTTCCACATTTCTTCCCTTTTCCAGTCCCTACTCCCTCCCTTTCAATCTTCTTCTTCTACTTCACTGATCTTCCCTTAATCTTCATGATATCTAATTCAGTCCATCTTCTTTCCCTTATTTTGCTCTAGTTTTTGCATATGAGAGAAAGCATTCAACACTTGATTTTCCAACCCTGGCTTATTTCACTTAGCTTGATGATCTCCATTTCCAACAATGTACTGTTAAATGTCATGATTTCATTCTTTTATGGCTGAATAAAACTCTGTTGTGTATATACAGCACATTTTCTTAATCCATTCATCTATTGACAAACATCTGGGCTGATTTCATAATTGAACTATTGGGAATTGGGTGGCTATAAATATTGATGTGGCTGTATCACTCTGGTATGCTGTTTTTAGTTCTTTTAGACAAAAGCCATTGAGTAGGATAGTTGTGTCATATGGTAGCTCCATTCCTAGTTTTTGCAGAAATATCCATCCTGCTTTATAGAGTGGTTGTACTCATTTATAGCTCTACCAACAATATATGAGTGCACCTTTTCCCCACATTCTTTCTTTTTTTCTTGTTCATCCACAGTTTTAATTCCTTTGCTTTGAATAATACAGGGATCCTACTTTTTGTATGTAAAAAAGAATATGATATAAACTTGCTATTAACAAGTGCAGATTACTTGCATATACATATAAAAATGCTTTCATTCTTGATAATTGCCATTCTGACTTGAATGAAATAAAATAAAAATATAGTTTGGTTTGCATTATCCTGATTGCTAGAGATACTGAACTTTTTTTCATACATTTGTTGGCCATTTGTGTTTCCTCTTTTGTGAAATGTCTTTTTAGCTCTTTTGCCCATTTAATGATTAGGTTACTTGTTTTTTCTTTGTTTGTTTTGGTGTTAAGTTTTTAAATTCTTTGTATGTTCTGGATATTAATCTCCTGACAGAGAAGCATCTGGCAAAGATTTTCTCCCATTTTGTAGGCTCTCTGTTACACTCTTAATCATTTCCTTTGTTGTTCAGAAGCTATTTCATTTGATGTCATCCCACTTATTGATTTTTAGTTTCATTTCTTGTGTTTTAGGGCTCTGGTTAAGGAAGTCGGCACCTGCACCAAAACAATGGAATATTGACCCTATGTTTTCTTCAAGCAGTTGCAAAGTTTCTGGTCTAATTTCTAAGTCCTTTTTCATCTTTGATTTAACTTTACTGTAGGGAGAGAGAGGGATCCAATTCCTTCCTTATATATAGGATATCCAGTTTTTCCAGAACTGTTTGTTAAAAAGGCTACCTTTTCTCCAACATATATTTGTGTCACCTTTGTCAAGTGTCAGGTGTAAGTATGGGGGTTAGTCTCTGTGTCTTCTATTCTAGTCCATTGGTTTTCATGCCATTCAGATGTCAATATCCTGGTGTTTTGCTACTGTAGTTCTGTAATAAATTTAAGATCAAATTTGCAATGTCTCCTGCATTACTCTTCTTTCTCAGAGTTATTTGGACATTCTGGGTCTTCTCTTATTCTAAATGAAATTTAGGACTGCTTTTTTTTCTTCTGATTTTGTGGTTACTGTCATTGCTATTTTAATGGAGATTACTTTGAATCTGTATATTGTTTTTGGTAGAATGGCTATTTTGGTAATATTAATTCTGCCTATTCAAGAACATGAAAAGTCTTTCCATCTTCTAAGATCTTCAATTTCTTTCTTTAGTTTTCTATAATTTTCATCATAGAAATCTTTTACCTCCTTGGTTACATTAATTCCCATTTCTCTGGGATTATTATGAATGGAATAGATTTCCTGATTTCTTTCTCAGTAGAACCACTTTGGGAGTATAGGAAAGCTACTGATATGTGAGTATTGATTTTATATGCTTATACTTTGCTGAATTTATTTATCAGCTCTGGAAGTCTTCTGGTGGAGTTTTGGGGGTCTTCTAGATATAGGATCATATCATCAGCAAACAAAGAGATAGCTTGACTTCTTCTTTTCCTCTATTGTGGCAAGAGTTTTGATAAGTTTATTGAATAAGTATGGTGAGATGGGCATCCTTGTCTTGTTTCTGATTTTAAAGAGGAAATACTTTCATATTTTCTCTGTTCAATATGATGTTGGCTTTGATTTTGTCATATATGGTCTTTATAATATTGAGTTATAATATTTTATAATATTGAGTTATATTCAGAGATTTTGATGTGTTGTATCTGTTTCCTTATTTGTTTCTAAGAATGGGTTAATTTCTTTTCTCATTTCTTCTATGATCAATTCTTCTTTTAAAAGAGTATTGCTCAATCTCCCCATGTTCATGTAGTTTCTATTATTTTTCTTGCTGTTGATTTCTAGTTTCACTCCATTATAATTTGATAGGATGCATGATACTATATCTTTTTATATATTTTTTGTATTTTCTCAGACTTACATTGAAACCTATAATATGGTCTACTTTGGAAAAGATTCCATGAGCTGCTGAGAAGAGGGTAAATTCAACTGTTTGGGGATAAAATATTTTTTACATATCTGTTAGATCCATTTAACTTATAATAATTTTATTTAGGTTGGCAATATCTTTATTGATTTTAGGTTTGAATGATCTGCCTATGGTGATAAGGGTGTGTTGAAATCACCCAGTATTACTGTATTGGGATCAATCTGCAATTTAATGTCAAGAAGTATTTTTTAATGTAATTAGGAATCCTGATATTTGGAGCATATATATTTACTATTATTATGTCCTTTTGTTGGATTTTTCCCATAACCAAAATACAGTGGCCTTCTTTGTCTCTTCTGATTAATCCTTGTTTGAAATCTATTTGTCAGATATGAGAATAGCTACTGCTGCTCATTTTGAAATATATTTGCATGGAATTTTTTTTCCATCCTTTACCTTCAGCCTGTGGGTGTCTTTGCCTACGAGATAAATCCCTTGCAAACAGCATACAGTTGGATCTTGTTTTTTAATCCATTCTACTACACTTTACTTTTTAATTGGGAGTTGAGACCATGTACATTCAGTGGTTATTATAGATATGTGTTTGTATTTCCCTGCCATTTTGGTTTGTTTACTATATTTAATCCTGCCTTAATTTATATTTTGTTTGATGATTTTCCAGAGATATTAATCTCTTTGGGAGCATATGGGTCTATTTTTGGTACATCTATGTTTAATTTATCTTTTAAGTTTCTTTGTATTTCTGGTTTGGAGGTCATGAATTATTTTAATACTTGTCATGGAAAGCTTTTATTTTGTCATCAATTTTGAAAGAAAGCCTTGCTGGACATGGAAATCTTTGCTAGGCAATTGTTTTCTTTTATTGCTTGTGTTATCTCATTCCAGCCACTCCTTGATTTTAGGGTCTGAGGTGAGAAGTCAGAAGGGAGCCTTATGGACTTGTCTCTAAGTGTGAGCTGATAATTTTTTTCTCGCAGCTTTTAACATTCTTTCTTTATTTTCCATGTTAGAAAATTTTGATTGTGATATGTCTTAGAGAGTTTCTGTTATGATCTTGCTTCTGTGGGGTCCATATGTCTCTTGTATGTGGATGTCTGTCTCATTTATGACATAGGGAAAATTTTCTATTACTATTCATTAAAGATGTTCTTAATACCTGTAGCCTGTATCTCCATGTTCTCCTCTATTCCAATGACTCTCAGGTTTGTTCTCCTGATGTAATCCTAGAGTTCTTATATATTCTGATGATGTTCTCTCATTTCCCCCTTAATTTTTACTAAGTGTTCAAGTTTACATACCCTGTCATCAAAGCATGCAGCTCTGTCTTTAAGGGCTGAAGTTCCACTTTCTGCACAACCTAATCTGTTGGCAATGCTTTCAAGTGAATTTTTAATTTGATTCATTGTGTCTTTCATTTTCAGGAATTCTGATTAGTTCATTTTCATTTCTCTTTTTCTTTCTTGAAATGTTCTTTTGTCTCTTGTATTTTCCTTCTTAGTTTATTCCTTAGATCTCCTTGTAGTTCATTAAAGTTTCTAATAATCAGTTTTTCATGATATTTCTCTGGAATTTCATCCACTATCATATATGTGGGATTCTTTGTTGGGGGATTGTGAATTTTGGTATGAGGTTTGTTTCCTTATTTTTTTAGAGCTCTTGGACTTGTACATTAATTGAGGTGGATTCCTTTTCCCCTTTATATGTGTGTCCTTTTGTGTATGGCAATCATTTTTGTTCTGGAACTTCTCTGTTTTTATGTATGAGTAAATGTCTAGGAGAGGAATTTGGTGGGATCTCTGTTTTTTCCTCTTGAGGTCTGGTTGTAGATGGGTTTTTTTTTTTTCCAAGTTCTGTGTTGAAATAATGGTGAGGCTCAGGGGGAACTACATTGTGTGTGGAGTGAGACTCCCAGGTACTTAACTGGGTCGTGAGTATTCCTCAGCAGCAGGATCTCTACTCTGTGACCTAGAGTGTCCCAATCACTTTCCAGTCTCTCTTAGGGTAAGGGGGAGCCAGGAATAGCACCAATGTTAGCAACAGACGTACAGCCTTAAGATAACTGTCTGATGTCTACTTTGCATCTATAATACTAATTGCCACCTATTTAGGAATGGTGGGCTCAGTGTTTAATATTAGTCCACAATAAAAAAGAAAACTAGATCAGGCATTGAACAGCAGGGATCTACTACATTATCCAGGGTATTAATAATCCCAACAACCTGAATGAGATAGAATTTTTTTAAAACTACATAATTCCATTAGCTAGTGGGATTATACTTTTCAAGAAACTGTAAGGAGAAAATAGGGTAGGATGAAAGAATAAGTCTGAAATATTTTAAAAAGCAAACAGAAGAGAGACAGGAAAGAGGTAGCATGGCACATGTCAGCTGTAAGAAGGAGGAATAAGATTCCTCAGAAAACTTGGAATAGAAGCTCTAGTGACCAAGCTGTACAACTCCTTGATTTATGCCCAAAGAATTTAAGATCAGCATACTACAGTGACACAGCCACATCAATGCAGCTCAACTCACAATTGTTAAACTATGGAACCAATGTAGGTACCCTCCAACAGATGAATGGAAAAAGAAAATGTGGCATATATACACAATGGAATATTACTCATCCTTAAATAAGAATGAAATGATGGTTCTTGCAGGCAAATGGATGGAGCTGGAGCATATCATGCTATGCAAAATAAAGCAATCTCAAAAAACCAAAGGCCAAATGTTTTCTCTGACATGTGGTTGCAAAATCAAGATAAAGGTTGGGAGTAGGGAAAAATAGAGGTATGTTAGGTAAGGCAGAGGGCAGTAAAGGGAGGGGAGGGAATGTGGGGGGTAGGAAGGATAGTAGAATGAATCTGACATCATTACCCTATGTGCATATATAATTACACAACTTGTGTGATTACACATCATGTACAACCAGCAGAATGAGAAGTCATACTCCATTGATGTTTGATGTGTCAAAATGCATTTTATTGTCATGTATAACTAATTAGAACACATAAAAAGGAGGAATAAAAATTAACAAAAAGTAATAAAAATAAAAGTGAGGAAGAGAAAAGAAGAAAATTTGGTTATTAATGAAGGAAGAGAGTGAAAAACGACGAATAAGAAGAAGAAAAAACAAGATATAAACAAGTTAGCAAGTGTTAAGATCAAACCAACTCAAACCCCTGTATAATTATGCCCCATCTAAGTCAAAACAAGACTAAATAATAAACAGATATAAAAGAAAGCAATTAAAGTGAAAGTAAAACCATATGAATGTATGTATATAAATATATTTTTTTTTGAACCTATACACATAGAACACCACATAGTGGGAACAGTGAAGCCAGAATTGAGGACAGGCAGTTAGTGTAGAAATAGAGAATCTGGTCAAATTGAGAAAATGGTGACCAGGAAAGCCATCTGGGACCACCTCTGGGAGAATGGAATGTCAAAGACCTACAGAGCCCTTTGACTACCAAATTTACCTGCCCTTACCATCCTTTTTCAAAAGATTACAGGCAGAGTTGCTAATTACTACCCCTCTGCTCCATTTGACCCTCCCCCTGCCCATCTGCTTTTCACCTTTTGGCCATCTAACCAGAATCTCCTGGGTTTAGTTAGGTAGGCAGGAAGGAGAGAGATAAGGGGGGAAAGAGCAGGAGAACAAAGGAGACCCTAGTGTATAAAAGATGCACAGCGTGTTCACTTCTTGGGATTCTAGAACATCAGCTATGGCCCCCTCTCCCTCCAGGGAGAAGTCTGTATTACTACCTTTAAATAAAGCCTGCTTAATATCCTTGGCTTGGCGTGCTTCTCTAATGTTCAAACTTAAACATTTGAAGAAGCAGAACTTGTCACTGATAAATGGTGGTATCAACACACACACACAAACATACATACAAACACACACACACACACACACACACACACACACACAAATATTTACCAAATCTTGCAGAATGGAAAAAAATGAAATGATATTTGAAAAAAAAAAAATCCCAGGTTAAAATTTAGGAAAAAGTAAAAAATGGGGAAACAGGATAAATGATATGAGAAAAGGAGAGAAAAAAGTCTTAATGAGAAATAAATGTCTTGTTTCTGCTGAGGTGGTAAAAACCTTTGACAGGGATGGTTTTTTATTCTCTGCATTTATTTTTGGTGGTGTAACCTTTGGGTCTAGGGCTGAGGGTTAGTAAGTCCAAAGCCTTGTGTTCCTCACTTACCTGCCTGCCATGTGACTAGGAGACAAATCTGGTTGAAGTAGCAGCTCTCAGTTTCCAGTCCCCCAGGATAGGGTGGGATAACTTGGGAGTGTTGACAAGTTGGGCATTACTGTGGGAGTGTGGGGTGGGTGAAAAGTTCTAAGCTGAAAGTTCCAGTAGTTGGAGTTTAGATTTAGCTGAACTTTTTGGATTTATATTGTTGGGCATTTGAGATTTGATCCACAGCCCCTATTGTTAGGGAGATGCCTGTCTATTCTGGACTTCTGGATCTCTAGAGCCTCCAGCAAAATACCCTTTTAGGGCACAGAGACAAAATGTCCACAGGTTTCACCTTCACCTCTATGAGTGAGCTATCAGGCGTCCACCTTGGAGTGCAGAGGCTCCTGGGTGGCAGCTATAGGTCTTTTCCCAGTAGCTCAGCTCTCTCTCCTTGATGTTGGGAAGTTGTATGCTTAAGGTACAATTCTCTTTGCACCTATTTCAGTCATTCTGGTTCAGGCACACTCTGGGGGTCATAACAGATGGCAGCGGCAGCTTCCTTTATGAATTCCCATTTCCTGTCTCAGCTCACTGCCACCCAGCACTTATACAAGGCCCCACACAGGCGGCCAGCTTCTGGGCCTGCAATCCCCAGTTCCTGATGAACATCAACCTGTGCACCCACTGATTTTGGGTTGAATTTTGCTAAACCACTTCCCCCACTAAATCTAGGTCCATTAAGTTCCCCCAAGCCAACTTATTTAAATTTTTGCTCTCTTTTTTTAATTTTTATTTTTACAGACTTCATTTTGATTCATTGTACACATATGGGTTAGAAATTTTCATTTCTATGGTTGTGCATGATGCAGATTCATATCATTATTGTTAATCATACATGTACTTAGGGTAATGTCTGTCTCATTTTTCATACCCCCACTCTCTCCCCCTCTCATTTCCTTCTACATAATCTAGAGTTCCTCCATTCTTCTCTTACACTGCCCCCCAACAAGAATTTATATCATCATCCACTTATCAGGGAAAACATTTGGCCTTTGTTTTTTGGGTATTGGCTTATTTCACTTAGTATGATAATCTCCAATTCCACCCATTTGTCTGCAAATGCCATAATATTCTTCTTCTTCTTCTTTATGGTTGAGTAGTATTCCATTGTGTATATATATATATATATATCACAATTTCTTTATCCATTCAACTGTTGAAGGGCATCTAGATTGCTTCCACAGTCTAGCTATTGTGAATTGAACTGCTATAAACATTGATGTCATTGATGTGGCTGTGTTACTGTACTATGCTAATTCTAAGTCCTATGGGTATAAACCAAAGGGTGGGATAACTGGATCAAAAGGTGGGTCCATTCCAAGTTTTTTGAGGAATCTCCACACTGCTTTCCAGAGTGGCTGTATCAATTTGCAACTCCACCAGCAATGTAAAAGTGTGCCTTTTTCCCCATAGCCACACCAACATCTATTACTGCTTGTGTTCTTGATAAGTCATTCTAATTGGAGTAAGATGAAATCTTAGAGTTGTTTTAATTTGCATTTCTCGAATTACTAGAGATGTTGAACACTTTTTCATATATTTATTGATTGCCTGCCCATCACTTGAACATAATATAAGAAATATTACATGAGAGCTCTACCTGTTTGGCTGGTGGTGGTTGTATCAGCAGGGGCTACTGGGGGAGCAAGGAGCAATCAATTTTTGTTTTCTAATCCATCAAGCTATCCCCTGTGTGTCTCTGCCTGTGCTCCCTGTTTCCCCCAGTAGCCCCCGCTGCTGCAGCCACCACCAGCCAAGCAGGTACAGCTCTCAGGTAGTATTTCTTATATTATGTTCAAGTTTCTAACTTGCTGCATCCCTGTGGTTTCTTTTATAGTTCATTGTTGAATTTCAGTGAGTTCCCTTAGTTACCCACCTCACTGAGGAGCAGCCTTCTGGCTCTTTAAGTCTGGTGCTGAGGAACAGCTGGGAATGAGCCTTTCCTCTAACCCAGCATCTTTTCTCTCCAGAAAAAGCATTTGGAAGCCCCACAATTTCAGACTTGGTTTTCTACTTATCTAACCACTTTTTGCTTGACTCTCCAAAGCAATATGAGCATGTTTTCTTACCTGAGTTATCTTTGGTTCTGGGATGTTGGTTTTCAGATACTTTTATCCCTTTATGTGACAAATGAAAAGGGGTGATAATTTCTTATAAACATTACATAAGCAATTGACAAGCAGAAGACCAGAATATATTAAAATCACAAGACACAAGCTCAGCTTAATGTGCTCAAAAATATTTTCAGTCTAAAAAAGGTTTTGGTGTTGAACTGGAGAAGAAAACATCACCTAAGAATCATTTTTTATAGATATACTGCCAGAAATGGAGAAAGTATATATTCTTTTTTATAATATAATATTCAACTCCTTGAACAGCACTCTGAGGTGGGAATTCTTATCTCTCATTTACAAGAGAGGAATTGGATGATGAGTTTAATCCATATTTCTCTGACCAAACAACTACCCAAGACAAAGCACAGCTCAACCACACACGCCTCCTTGAGTCCAGTGCTCTCCTTCCTTAGGTGCAGAGATGATAATTCTGTTTTGAAAAAGGAGCATATGTATCTCACAAGGAGAAAGTGTAGCCATATTGGAAGAAGGTATGACTTAAGCAGGAGTGAAAAGAGACATCTCCCTTGATTTTTTAGTCATCATCCCATCTCTGAGTAGAGGAGGTTGATTTCATCAATCAGGCAGGGTACTTGGTCCCAGTATAAGAACTAACCACATGGAACTGTCAATCAAAAGAGAACCGTCAATGACATCTATTCAAGAGAACAGGCAAAATCAATACAACCCTAGTGCATTACTTGCATACAAATTTTGGATCTCATAGTCAATAAACTATTGCACAGCCTCGCTATAGTACCCTGAAAGCAGTAGTTGCAGTGAAACAATTCACTCTGCACAACCTGGGAGAAAAATGGTTCCTTCGAAATAGAGTATAAGTACATTATTGCCACCAATTTCAGAGTTGAAGGCATTCATTCAAAAACCACTTTTGTACCTGTTATATATCAGGCACTGGCTAAGGAATGAATCAAAAGAAATAAGAGTCTTTGTCCCTTTTATGATAAGATTTCACTCTCAATGGAGAACTAACAATTATAACATATAGAGAGAGATGAGATGATGAAATTTTCCATGAGATAATATGTGACATGCAAAACATATACTTAATTAGGTTTTGGGAGTTAGGATTGGGATAGACCAGAGAAACATTTGGAGATGATAATATGTTCACTGGGTTTTGAAGGATTACTAATATTTAGTTAGTGGAGGAATAGCAGCTGGCAGTGTGGAAAAGGATAAAAGAAGACGTTTCATTCAGAGGCATCACCAAACAAAGGGACATTGTGAGATGAATAGCAAGGCAGGGGATTTCTGAGAAATGGTTCCCCTTGTGAAATCAATGTAGACTTTTCTCACATCCAGTGGTGACCATTGAAGAAGGAAGGTATATACAATGATGTGCATCTTGCAAAATGAAAAATAAGTTTGGGTAAAAATGGTTAATTATTCAATTCTTCTTTTTCTCAAGTATTCAAGCAGAAGATCTGAATGCCTCACTGCCTGGGTGATCTCTCTACCATTACCATTCTCTCTACTTCTTAGAAATCACCAAAAAATGTGTTGAATCTCTGCTATGATCTTGGCATGATGTTCAACATCCAAAATTTAGAACACTGGCCACAATTTCCAAGAATCTTGCAGCTGAAATAGAATTAATGAGTGTAATTAATAAACTAGCAGACTAAAATCCTGGAATGGCCATGATAGATCATGGACAGGAGAGAATGGAAATGAAGGATGGCCACTTTACCACAATGTCAGGAAAGGCACAGAAGGGAGCATTGGTTGAGCCCCAGGGTGATATTTAATAGTAATCCAATA
Source organism: Glaucomys volans (assembly GCA_020662805.1). NCBI lineage: Eukaryota > Metazoa > Chordata > Mammalia > Rodentia > Sciuridae > Glaucomys > Glaucomys volans. The sequence goes on from JAJEJO010001772.1 coordinate 767,286, forward strand.
CCTATTTTTGTCTAGATTCATATACTCTAGGAAATGTTATGCTGTTTAAGCCTCACAATAAATGTATGAGTATTTAAGACTTTTTACTTTTTGTTCTACTTTATCTTATTTATTTTATTTTTATTTTCATTTTTATTTTGCAGTGCTGAGGATCAAACCCAGGGTCACATACATTCCAGACAAGTGTTTTAGCAGTGAATTGCATCTCTAGCCTTCTGCCTTCTGCCCCCTGCCCCCTTTTGGTAATTCAGAACACAAGGTACAGGGAGAGGAAAAAGAACTTTGGCAAAAGTCTCACAGGTGTAAGAGAAGTGGGATTTAAATTTATAATGCCTTTTTTATTATGGATTTATGTATTTCCTTTTTTAACTTCATTTAAATTTTTTTTTAGTTTTAATAAAAAAGTCTGCATTTTGATTCATTGTACACAAATGGGGTACAACTTTTCATATCTATGGATGACATAGATTCACACCATTCATGTAACTATACGTGTACATAGAGTAATGATGTCTGTCTCATTCCACGATCTTTCTTTTGAAAGGTGAGTTGATCTTCTTCAAAATACATGGATGACTGTTATTGTTCAGATCTGGAATGTCCCCCAAAGTGTTCTGTGTTCAAAGTTGGGCTTTTGAGAAGAGATTGGATCATAAGAGCTTTGACCTCATTGGTGGGTTAATTCCTTGAATATTGAATGGGCCACTGGGAGGTGGGCTCTGGCTAGAGGAAGCAGGTTACTGTGGGCATGCTCTGGAAGTATTTATCTACTCCCAGCCCCTTCACTCTCTCTCTCCCTCTTTCTCTCTTTCTCTCTCTCTCTCTCTCTCTTTTCCAGCTCCACAAGCTGAGCACCTCTCCTCTGCCACATCCTTCAGCCTTGAGGTTTCTGCATTTGAGCCAGCTGACCAGGGACTTCACGCATCTCTAAACCTGTGAGCCAAAATCAATCTGCCCTCCTTTCAGTTGTCCACATCAGACATTTTGGTCTCAGGGGTGAAAAGCTGACCAACAGTGGGGAAAGGGCATTGGCGGGAGGAGATGTAGATCTGCACTGTCCCAGAGTCCTCAGAATGGCCCTGTATGTTTTCCCCTTTGCCTTGAAAGTATGCCATTCTTGTTTCCCCTGAAGCCCCAGTGTGTCCATGGCTGCTGAAAGGCACAGTGACAAAGTTGCCACCCTCTTCAAGGAAACATAAGACACATTGCCACACTGTTTCACCAAACTTCATCTGATATCCCATGTCCTTATTTTCTTCCTGTACATTTTAAGAGTATTTTATTTGTTTCTCTTTTAAATACTGTCTGTTGGCTGGGGGTAAAAAAAAGTTTTTAGAAAAGAAATTAATGAATTAAAAAATTAATCTTTATAATTAAATAAGCATGTAGGACTTAGGATAAGCCATTAGCCTGGGACTAAAGGATTTCTGGGGATACACAACTTTTATTGCTAAAACCAGAACAGCTCTGAGCAAACCTGGGCAAATCAGTCACCCTCCTATTCATTCCTGCCTTTCTTATGCTTAGTGCATGGTAGAAATTCAATATATATATATTTTTAGTTAGTGTTCATCTTTATTCAAGTTGTCACTAGCAAGTTACTGTACTTTTACATGAGATGTAGCTGAATGAATATTTTTAAAAAAAGGTTATTAAAATAAAACAAGATACACAAACTGGAAAGCATGAAAAATCCATGCAATTCACAGGACAGAAGCAGCACCTATGGAATTTTTGCCAGCAGTCACTGTTATTCACGTCAGGATATGGAGGAAAGCCAAGTAATAATAGCATAGGCACTTAAAAACACTGTCCCCTCCTTTCCTTCTTAGAACTTGCACTGTGATTTATGAGTTTTACAGATATCCAAGTTTACAATCATAAGTATGAAGTTCAACATGCATAACAAACAGAAGGTTGAAACTTTGGAAGGTGAAAGGAAGAAAAATCTCTAGTGCAAGCTGTACCTAGAAGCAAGAATCAGAAATACGTCCCTGCAAAAGATTCAAATTTACAGTTCGTTCTAATGACAAAGAACAGATTTTTAAAAATCAAGTTACTTTTGGGGAAAGTGTTTCTTCTAGAAAATCTAGAATGGGTATAATCAAACCACTGTGAGTCTGTTGTTGAAATCTCATTGGTTTTAATGTCCCTAACCTTTTTGGTTGGTGGGCAATGCAGCATTTTAGGAAAATAGCTCTAAGAAATATAATCATCTAGGGACATTCATTTCTTCCTGTTGTCAGAGATTGGGCCTTTGCTCATTGTGATAAGATGAAAAATTAATAAAATTTCTGATCTAATGGAGCCCACAGCATAGCAAGGATACCAGATAGCACATAGGCATAATAAAATATGAAGAAGTTTAGAATTCAAACTTGAACTATTAAGAAAACAGCAGATGATTTGGGGACATGGCAGGGGCCATCAAAGAAGAGGCAAGGGTTAGCCTGACCTAGCATGAGTTTATGCTTCCATATTAAGGGGGGGGGCCTTATGGAGGGTTTAATTTCTAAGCTTTTATAATGGAAATAAAATCAAGTGATAATTAGTGTAGCAACCAATTAGCTTACTTCTCTGAAGCAGGATCCTGAAAGCAGGATCTTTTATAAAGATGAGGTTGAACATGGACACCTAACAGTTTGGATTCCTTCACATCTGCTAACAGCTCCATGGAGGAAGAAGAATGAATGGAGCAAAAAGTATATTGCAAAGAGCTTCAGGCACTAGACAGCTTTCTCTGAGAGAAAGATGTCGGACAGATTGATCCTTTAAAACAGATATTGCATCACATCATTCCCTGTTTAAAACCTCTAGCTGCTGACTCTGGAATTAGAATAACTCCAGACTTTTGCTTGGCCTAAAATAACCCAATATCTAGGCCCTGCCTGCTTCTCTGGGCCACCTGTCCACTTCTCAGGTGCTACAAGTCCACTGCCATGATGGTCCTGTGCCCTTGTTGCTAGCTCTTTAAGGGGTGCTCCAAATCCATAACTTGTCTCATCTGGCTCTTGGTTTTCAGTATAAGGCTAATGCCACCTTACTCAAATTCCCCATGACATTCCCAACCAATCAGTCTCTAATAACTGTTATGGGTTGAGTTTCTCTCAAAATGTAATTGAAAGCTATTTACAGAGATAATTAACGTGGTCATTAGGGTAGGTCTAATCCAAATGGCTGGTGTCCTAGGAAAGGGGGAAATCTGGACACAGGTCACAGGCCTTGTGAAGATGGAGACCCAGATACTGAGGTGCTGCTTCTATAAGCCAAGGAATGTCAGTGATGGCCAGAAAAACAACCAGAAGCTAGGGGACAGGTAAGGAACAGGTTCTCACAGATATCAGAGGGAACCAAGGTTCAATCTTGAACTTCCAGTCTCCAGATCTGAAACAATACGTGTGTATGGTTTAGGACAGTTTGTGAACAACACAGAAGCCCTAGCAAATTCATACAGTGGTCTAGTTTTAAAAAAATAATATTTGCCAGCATCCCAAACTACCTTATGTATGTATCCATTCCTCCACTGGAAGACAGCTCCCGGAGAGACTCGACCTTTTCTCTTTTGCTCATAGCTCTTTCTGCCTTAGCACCCAAAAGAGTTACTGGCCCATGGTAGCTGCTGTTCAAATATTTTGGATTGGATGAGGGAAATAGAAAGAACGAATACTACAAAGTATGGTAGAATTTACATGAAGACACAGTCTGGGAACCTTTCCTGGAGATATATATATATATATATATAATATTACTATTTTTCCTAATAATTGTTCAAATTATTGAGATATTTAATTATTGAGATATTCAGCAGTGTCAGTGTTGAACCAGATTGAAATTATTTACTATATTTATATTTCACTAATATCTTAGAACAGTTTATATTTTTAAAATTAGAATATTTGTACCTTTTTATTGGAGTTTTGAAGTCAGGGCTGTCTATGAATGTGAATTTTTTGAAACTACCCTTTTTGTTTCCATCTAGATCCACTTCATAGGCATTCTAAATCCATTTTCATAAATGCTCTCCCTCTGTGTCCATATATTCACTTGGAACTTATATAGGTTTATACATGTGCCATTCTACATACTAGATTTTAAAATTAATTTAACATGAAATGATAAAAAAGCAAACCAGGTCTATCACTTAAAAATTACATTCTGTTGCTATTTATTTTGTATAATACCAATATACAGATTTGATGTCTTTGTCATATCTTTTCTTATTCACCACATATAGTCAAAATTAATGAGAACATCATTTCTCATAATTAGTAATAAAGTCTTAACTAGTTAAGAGACTACAATAACACTTCTAAAGGAACAAAATACTATAACTTTTCCTCTTGTGGAATTACATGAAAGTATTTATCCAAGGTGTTTCACATTACATGTTCCAGAAAATAAAAACAAAGTTACATTTTTCCACCTGAAAACTTGGCAAAACACAATATACTTGTGTATTTACTGTATTTAGATAGATATAATAATGATATCTATCTATATACCCCTTAAAACAGCATCATTAGTTAATATCTACTATATGAAAAAGTTTTAACTCACTGAGTTAGTTGCGATTCATTATATTTAATAAGGTTTTTGAGGGCAACAACAGATTGGAAAGATACATTAAGATCAGGGCTTTGTGACAATAATGATGCAGGAGACAATCATATCAAATGGATGTTTTTGGATAGTTGTTTGCAGTATCAACATGTTGAGAACTATGAGATTCGATGTTTTCATTGCCAAAAGACTGATAAAATTTAAAAATGAAATATTGTTTTTCTGATTTTAATTATAATAAGAGTTTTCTAAATTGGATTGAAAAGTGTTTGTTATGTTAAAAAAAAGTCTGTTGCCTTATCAGTCATATGTTAAACGTCTGTCTTCTTTCCTATGTGATTGTTAAAATATTCATGGTTTCCGGTGATTCAAATACACAACCAAAACTACAGCAGAATTTCAGTTGTGTTACATCCCGACTTCAGGGACTTGGATAAGCCTTAGCTTTTCTAAGGACTTAGAGACAAAAGTGTTCAAGAGAAAAAATGTGTTGGCAATCTAAAAGCAATATGGCAAAAGTCAGGAATGATGCTTGTGTAGAGCAGCAGCTGATTTCAGAACAGCAGGTTCAGCTGCTTTGGGGTTGGGAAGAAGGCGGGGTGATCCCATATATCATGGGTGCATCTCAAGGTGAAAAAGAGTTTGTTCCTCCCTGTTTAGCTGTAATTGAGACTTGTGTTCCAGTCTCCTTTAATGCAAGTGTTTTCAATTCAAAATCATTAATTTGATATTTTGCTTTATTTGACCACATTTGAAATATGACATTTATTCTTTAATAAAGGACTTTTAACTAAACACATAAGATCTGTGGCATAGTCCAATTTCCAACTCTGATTTATTCAAATATGTCCTGGTGAGGAAGATGGCTTATAATTGAATCTACATAAAAAACAGTGCAGCCAGGAAAAACAAAGATACTTAATAATAACAACTTCTATAATAATAAAATATAGTTTTGAGAAGTTTATTAGACCAGCAAATACAGGACATGATTTCCTTTTCCAAAGCATTATTTTATATCTCTCTAATGATTTATTAGCTATTTGCTTATATGAAGATCTTTCCTAAAATATTTTCCCTAAATTCTAAGTTATTCATTTACGTTCATACAAGTAGAGCTTTTAAATTGAGAAGTAGACATTAAATTGAAAAAAATGCTTTCTTTATAAAATATTAATTTAAAAATGAGTGGAGTTAAAATACTAATCATTTTTGAGTCACTTGTTTTAGTTTCAGGTAATTAAGTTTTGTTGGTCTGGATTCAGGAAGTCCACTTCCATAGAGCCATCTGGGTCTGCACTGAGAGTCTTGGATTCATGGCTCATTGCCTTGGGAGAGGTGACCTTTCATAGTGAGGTTGTCTGATTGCACAGGCAAACTTACTTCCACTAATTTATTCTTAAAGTATCAAAACCTGAGAGCACTGTTCTTACTACAGTCTGGAACAGGACTTCTCAGGCAAGAAGCAGGGGAATGGGAAAACCAAGTGGCTCTGGCTAGTGTGTTCTAGTAACCAGCAATCCCAGAAGGGAGGAGGACAGTGAATTCCCTTCCAGAGTAAATCACAGTCATTACCTGGGTTGCCTCAGTGTGCTGGGCCAGAACTGTGAGGAGAGTATGCTTTCCCGAAAATGGAATCACTAAGTCCCCTTCAATTTCAATGGACCTCGTCCTTTGTAGAAGAGAGAAAGTATAAAATTTGAAATTATATAAACATGAGCTAGAATATTTGCCATGGTCACCATTTGTGTATGAATTATAAAAAGCTGAATAATTACGCTAAACCTATCTTTTTACTTTGGTAAAATAGAAGTTGTGCTTAGTTCACAGAATTATTATGGTAATTAAATGAACACATCTATAAAGTTATGTGCTTTTTGTCCAGAATCAAAAAAAGTTTGATATGCCACAATAAAACAGGTTACCAAAGAACCACACACATAAAAGACTAATCTCCCATACATTTACACATTTAAAATCCTTTAGGTTCCTTTAGAATATTTATAGTACAAAAATATACAGACATTCTTTCTTTATGTGTGATTCTTACTTGATTTTGTTAGCTGCTCACCATGTTTGGTTCAGTTTTCATTCCTAGAGTTAGAGGTCAAAGGAGTCTTCTATGTGTATGGTTCAATAAAAAATAATATATTAGGGACTAGTTTCACAATGGTGAATACAATGTCTATCTCATTTGTCACAGAAGTTCTAGAAAAGCACTTTTCAATAGAAATAAAATAAAATGTTATGCTTTATGTGTGAGGTGACCCCCAAGGCTTCCATTAATGCAAGAATATTCAGAGACAAAATGATTGGATTGTGAGACCTATAAACTTATCAGTCCGGCCTGTTTGAATGGACTGACCAGGAGGTAGCTGTAGGTATAGGAGTGTGGCTATAGGAGGTGGGTCAGTAGGGGTATGCCTGGAAGGGTGCATCTTTCCCAAGGCCCCTTTCCCCTCACCTCTCTCTGCTCTCTGACCCCACCATGAGCTGAGTCGCATCCCCCTCCTTTGGGTCCTTCCCTCAAAATACGCTCCTCATCTTCGGCTCAGCACAAAGGAGGAGGCCATCTATGGTCTGAGTCCATATAAACTTTTCCTCATCTAAGATGTTCTTATGAACTATGTTGGTCACAGTGATGAAAAGCTGTTTAAAACATATAATGAGTCATAGGTGTTTAATATTCCAGTAGCCAGATTAAAAATGTAAAATGAATCAGGAGAAATTTATTTTCGTAATATGTTTTATTTAAACTAATAGATCCAGTCATCATTTCAACACATAATAAATATACACATTTTACACTGTTTTAAATATTTTATTTAAATCAATTAAAGTTAAATAAAATTAAGCATTCATTTTCTTGGTTTCAGTTCATGGTTCAGGAGCTCAATAGAATCATGTAACTAGTGGCTCCTATTTAGGGGCAGCACAATTATAGACGCTACCATCGGGCCTAGTACAGAGGAGGCACTCAAAATAGATTTATTAAGTGAACAAATAATGAAATAATCCCCATGGCACTTTGTCTATGGTGTCTTTGGTCAATGATCTTCCATAGAAAGCATCAGTCTCATTGCTTTTTCAGTGACTCCTAGGGTAGTCCTGAAGGAAATCACTTAACAGTCAAAGGTATATTCCATAATTTAGATGACTATAGTTTATGCACAGAGTGGTTATAATTAATAATATTGTATGGTGTAATCTAAAGTAGTTAAAGAGAGGGTTTTTCTGTGTCCTGATCACAAAAGAAATAAGGAATGCTTGAGATGATGGATCAACCAGTTATTCTTGAATTGATCAGTATACAGTCTGCCAAAACATTGCACTGTGTCCCATGAAAACGTGTAGTTATTACCTGTCAATGCACAACTACAAAATAAATTATCTCTCTAGCCTCTTATTTAAAATCAGATGATTTCCACCATACATATTTGGTAAAAAGAATAACATAATAATTAGAAATTTGATTGCACAATAATGAAATTATGCATGCTTTCATTTTTTAACAAAGGAAATAGTTATTTTAACAAATTCGTCATCAGCACAAGAATTTAGAAAGGTGTTTCATCGAAATGTCTTTACAATAGCTTTGGAAACTCTAAAGAAGTGAGGTCCAGCAGATCTCTGATATTTTGTGTATTTGGGGATGGTCTTCAAGTGTATACTAGCTTCTGAGACACAAGTAATCAGTTACCAAAAAATGTTAAAAACTATAAGACACTCACCTACATGTTCACCACCAAACAGAGAAAAAGCTTATAAAGAACTGATATTGTCACTAAACCCATAAACTGAGGAAAACACAAATTCTGAAAATCTCCACTTTCTACAATGAAATATTTGTGATTCAAAGTGAAGAAATGGCCAGGAAACTAGTCATAATCTGAGAGGTAGTCCTCCAAAATTTGTGAAAAAGTTGTATTTGTATTGTGAATTTTTTGTTATAAAATTTAAATTTATATATAAATGGAGTAGAGAGGCGAAGTTACCTTCAAGAGATAATATGGTTCCTAGCCCAGAAAGACTACGATAATCTTAATAAATAGAAGTTTAAATTAGAATGGCTAATTTAATTTCAATTAGAATGGCTAAGGATCATTATTGACCCCTAGAAAGAGCAATATCATCGAGGCAAGTTTGGCAGGCTCATCTGGGAAAATTTATTCCCTCTCCCTGAGCAAGGAAATTCTCAGCAAGGAAATTCACAGATCTAAGTGGTGTGGTCATTTGAACTTGAGTGTTCTGTTGATTTTTGCCTGATGCCACTGAAACATCAATCATAGCTGGATGCAGTGGCGCTTGCTTTAATCCCAGTGGGTTAGGAAGCTGAGGCAAAATTGCAAGTTTGTGGCCTGTCTCAGCAAATTAGGGATATCCTGTCTCAAAAGGATTTGGGTTGTAGCTCAGTGGTAAAGCAACCCTAGATTCAATCCATAGTGCAAAAGGGAAAAAACAAAAACAAAAACAAAAAACCAAAAAACCAACTTCAAACATATTATATGCTTAATACTGAGTTTGTATTCAACAGCAAACTTCTCACCATAACCTGACGTTCCACGTGGGTCTACCTTGGGAAGAAAATCTGTTGGGTGTAGAATTTACAGGATTTGTTTTAAAGGGTATTCTGATACTGTATATAAATCTTCGAACATGGTTAATGTGAATCTGTACCTGTTAGACATATCCACTACTGGAGAAATGATAAATTTGGTTTTCAAGATTGCAGGTTGGAAGACTAGACAATGGATGGTGGAAGATTCATCATAAGAATGAGCATCACCTGTGAAGGATCCTGGGACTTTTGTTGGCAAACAGACTCTCTGAGTTTGCCGTGATGATTTACTAAATTTGTTTACATTTGCAAAAACTAAACAGGCAGAAATAAAATAATAGTAGTATAATATTCATTTTTTTCTTAAATAATAACATCATGCCTAAATGTGGTCATCAAAAAGATTTTTAACAGGGAGAGACTTCTAAGAAATACAAAATCCTAATCCACATTTTTACTACTTAAGTGAAACAAGGGTAGATTAACAACTAAAAAATGATTGGTCTGAAAGAGGAGTGAAAGACCACTTCATCACTATCAACCACTGATAATCTTAAAGATTTCCAAAATTCCAAAATTCCGTAGACCTACATTGCCAGAATGAAAAGAGAAAGAGAAATGATATTTGTGGAAAAAAATTTAAAATAATTCCTTTATTTGTGAGGTTTTGTTGTTTTCTGCATCTCAGCTACTTCTTTTTCAAGGAAAATGGCAAAATCGCTTCAATTGAAAAGGATCTGAAAGTTTAGTAATAATGACTGTCACAGTTTTCAATGTTACTGTTCATTTTTATAATCATAGATGTAAAAAATTAAAGAGCTACTGATGGGGAGAGGTGATGTTTCATGAGTCAGAATCATTACTTCAATCTTTTCAACATCACTATGTTTAGATAGTACCGAATTTATGTTTTATATAGTATTTCTATTCCACAAGTAAATAGGACTTTTTAGAATAGTAGGTATGTAAGAAAAACCAATGGCTGTTTAATATCTCCTTTTTGTTCAAATAAATTTATTTATAACAATAAAACGAATGCAAGAAAGGAAAGTATGTTTGCTTTTGATCTCACATTATTGGAATTTTAAGTTCAATCATTTCCATTATGCTTAACATGCTTTATTCTTATTCAAAAAATTTAGCTTTAAAATTTGCATTGTGAATCTGAAAGCCTATCTTATCATTTTCAAGTAGTGCATTTTTTTTTCTTTGTGCTTTTTTACCAAAGAAAACATATGTGCTAGAAAGCTTGTAATCCAATTGAGTCTAAGCATTCTAAGTGCCTTCCGGGCATGGATCCTTGGCTATGTAATAGAATGCATAGGCACCCTCAAGATCACCGCTGATGAAGGATAAGCATGCAATGCTGTGTCCTCCTTTGAAAATAATGACATTTCACCTGAAAGCTGGGTGAATAGGCACTCACTAACAAAGAAATACCACTCAAAGTCAGAGTCTTTAAACTACACATTGGAGTCTTGCTTGCTACTTTTTACCCTGTACAGAAGTTACACAACCCAGCTAGTTTGACACAGACTTGTGATTTTCAACTTTTCTCTCACTTGGGTAATTTTTATGACCAAATTTCTCTAAGGTTTGTGTCACTAAGGACAGAGAAATGTCTAAGTTACTGAGCAAGGAAGGTAATTTCCTTCCATTCAAACTTCTTTATGCCTTGCAGTTTTCAATGAAACGATCATTACATGCAATCATTGGTTTTTCTCTTTAATAGGCCAACTACCTGCAAGTTATCTTGGGTAAGCCAGCAATGATTAGCATTCAGAAAACCAGGGCAAGTGCTGTTATGGTTTGGGTGGGATGTATCCCCCAAGTCATGTGTGAGACAATGCAAGAAGGTTTAGAGGTGAAATGATAGGGTTGAGAGTTTTAACCCATGATGGAATTAACTGAGTGGTAACTATAGGTGGGTAGGGTGTGGCTGGAGGAGTGGATTTCGGGCATGACTTTGGGGTTTGTATTTGGTGTGATCATCATGTGAGCTGCTTCCCTCTGCCATATTCTTCTACCATGATGTCCTGCCTCATCTGAGGAATGAGGAATGAGCCCTGAGGAATGGAAGCGACTGTCTATGGACTGAGACCTCTAAAACCATGAGCCCACAAATAAACTTATGATTGTTAAAATTGTTCTTGTCAGTTCTTTTAGTCACGGCAGCAAAAAAGCTGATGAAAACATGCTGCATGCAGCTCAGCAACCAAGTTATGAAAAAGCATAGTCGATATTGCAGTGCCCTGTCGGATTTCAACCGACATCACTTTTCACTGTGCTAGCAATGTCAGAAGACTAAGGATAAAATGGTCATGTGATCTTAGCTTAAGCTGTTTTATTTTGTTTATTTAAAGAATTCCAGCCACATCAATTTCAAGATACTTTGTCCCCAAACTGAAAAATCTTGATTCTATGAGTAGTCAGTTCATCAGCAACCATATCAACCTAACCTAGAATAGTCAGTTCTCTCTCTGGACCCTGTTTGATCATTTTGGTCTTTGGCACCTGATGACACAACTCAAAGTCTTCATCCACTTCCATCTGTGGTGATCAGACATAAGTACCAAAGCATCTTTGCACAATAGCTTCAGAAGAAACCTAGGTTCAGAGATTCTTCCATTGCCTTGGCTAAAACTGTCACCATAGACTCAAAACTCTCCTAAAGCAGAAAAACCTCAAGGAGACATTATCAGGTTGACATAAAATTGGATCCATAATGCTTTCACTTGCAAAACCTTCTTGACTCTCTGATGGTTTATGATTGGTCAACTTGGCCAGACTAGCTAAACTATCAGGACAGCAGAGGGCCAGCAGACTGACTACGGAATATGCCTTCTTCCAGATATTTCATCAAGCACTAATCTAGTTGTGGTTAGAAAGGAAATTTGCAGATGAAATTTACATTCCCAATTAGTTGACTTTAAGCTAAGAAGATAGTCCTTCACAGGACTGACCTGATTTGGAAGGGACTGAGTTTATCCTGGAAAAAAATCTCAAATAACTGAGTCTACAGTTGCTCTCCCTCTCTCCTACCTGCCCTACTAACTTTGGACTTATTAAACTTGTTTAACCAGCCACATTAGTACCTAAGCATATTTTTTTGTATAATTATCTCTATACCAGTACCAGACAGAGACTTCTCTGTCTCTTCCTCTTCCTTCTTTTCTCCTCCTCTCTTTTTTAGTCCTATTTCTTTGATGGACTAATACAGACTCACATAGATTAGCTGCTACACTTTTAGCAAACACTGACTGAAAATTGCAAAATGGAATAAAAATGGCTGTGATACATTTGTGTTATTTTTATTCCCAAAGAAGTAGCATCCATTTGACAAAATAATTTCATATATTTATTGATTTATTCCACATAAAAAAAAAACGAGTGTCTGCCCCATTCTATTCTTTGTATGGGATACAGCAATAACCAAAACAAAAGTGCTGTTCTTACGGCTTACAGAAAAGAGGTGAAGAAAGAGACTAACAGCAAACAAAGAAAATGCAGAAGTCAGGTGGCAATAAGGACTATCATGAAACATTAAATTTCCAGAGGGGGTTACATAAAGCTTTGCATTGTAATAATTTATTACATTATGTATTAGATTTTACCCATGATTTATTAAGTATGTTGTACATCACAATTTCATAAAGAATAAAATGTACTAAAGGAGGGTGAGTGCAATAAGAAATGTCAGTAGGCCAGAAGAGGCAAGGATGCTATTTTATGCAGGCTGTCAGAGAAATTAGTTCCAAGGAGGGACAGAGACAACACTTGCAGATCAGGGTTAGAGGTTTGGAGCCATTTGTAGGTAAGATAGCAGTTCTCGGGTTTCTATGACCAAGCTAAGGCAAGAACAAGATGTGCAAGGGTCTGGGTTAGTGCTTTGCGGCAGTGAGTTTGTTAGTGACTTTGAAGCATCTAGTGAGGTTATCTTCAAGGTTCTCAGTCTAAACCCGTACAGTATATACAATAACCTTATACAGATATTCATGATTTTTCATCACCTTCTATGACACACTAGAATATAAACCCGTACAGTATATACAATAACCTTATACAGATATTCATGATTTTTCATCACCTTCTATGACACACTAGAATATAAACCCATACAGTATATACAATAACCTTATACAGATATTCATGATTTTTCATCACCTTCTATGACACACTAGAATATTCTCTTTCCCTATTTTTTCATTTTAATCATTTGTTTGAGGTTTTATATATATGTTTTTAATACTTTTTGCTTTCTTTCTTTCTTTTCTCTTTCATTTTTCACCACATTGATCAGACCAACTAAATTGGTTTCTAAACCTGTTAATAGATTGTGGCCTCAATGAGATAAAAAAAATTACTTAAATTTTTCTATGATGTTTATTACAGGGAGAGTGAATAAAGATTTAATCGAATAGAATGGAATTAAAAGCATTTTCTAACCTGAATGATGTTAATTTGAATGGCCATTTTTTTTTTATTTTGGTTATCTCCTAGACCCAGTAGTCAAATTACATTCTATGATTTCAATTATTTTTTAAAATTTTTAAGCCTTTATTTTGAAAGTTTCCACACTTCCATGAAGTAAAGTCTAAAATAAACTTCCTTGAACCTGCCACTCAGAATCAACCACCATAGTGATATTGTTTTATTTCACCGGTTGCCAGGTTGAAACATTGTTTTGATGGAGATTTTTATTCCAAAGTATTTTAAAGCATTCCTCAGCCACTAAATAGCCAAATTTGCACTTAAATATTTCATAATTTAACCCATATAAAATTTTTTATTTCATATATTCAAATTCATTATCAATATTTGAAACAAACAGTAATAATTTCATAATATCATTCAATGTACAGTTCATATTAGAATATCTCCAATCATTTAAAAACTATATTTCATGGTTATTTTGTTTGAATAAGGGTCTAAACCTGGAGAGTTATTTTAATTTTTGTGACTTTAATCCTTTTAAATCTACTTAATCTAGGATAGCCTCTCCTCTTCCTTGCAACCATCCTGCTAAAGGAAATAAGTCAATATTCAATAAATTATGTCATATTCTAGATTTGACTGCTTTCTCATGTAGAATTTAAGTTGTTCTACTTCCTGTTTCCTGTAGACCAAAAGGCAGATCTAACCATTTGATAAATTAAGGTTTTAATTTACTGATGCAAAAGAATAATCTATGGGTGCTGCTGTGTCCATCATATTTCACCATCATCACATTTCACCACAATGTGAAGCAAAGTATCTGGTTACTAATCTTATAATGATTTTTAAAATGGACAATGGAGTTCACATAATAACACACTGATCTCTTTACAATTAATTTCCTTTTAAAATTTTCATCTAATCTTCCTTCCCATCTTATAATAAACACTACTTAATTCTGATGTTTCATTTGGGTTGCAAAATGGTGGTTTCACTAATTCTATCATTTCTTCTTTTTCTTAGAAGAAATTTCATTGTTATCAAAGAATGATCACTTCTTCTCTTTCTTTCCTCTCTCATTCCCTCACCACCCTCCCCCTTTCTATTATGGGTATGTATACTAACCCTCAAAAGCAGAACAAGGCAGTACAATGACTTCTTTTCCATTAATTATCAAGTTTATGATTAATGAGCATGTGCCTTATCCACTATTGGTGCCACACCCAAGAGTGATTGGAGAGCTTAGTTTTTTTCTTTTATTTTTAAAATAATTTAAGTGAAATACCATACACTTTACACTGTAATGATGTATTTAACAGATTGCACCATATATTTTTATTCTCTAATTGTATAATTTTTGACTAGGTGAAATCATTTTTAATCTGGAAATCCAGATTCCAAGATGATCTGATAAGGTGAGCAATTTCTCTGGTCAATAGAATATTGTTTTTTGGACAGATTGCATGATTCTGTTTCCCAGAATGAGTTTGGCAGCCAAATTTGGGTAACTGGAATTCTTACCTGCTTTCATGGAAAGAAGAACACTAAGATTCTTCCCTCTGTTTTTTAATCTAAAGATGAATCAATGAGTTGTGCCATATCAATGTATGAATAATCTAATTTATTCCATATCAAAGAATACAATTTTCTTTCCTTTTTCAACTGTGTATTACTTCTTTGGGAAGTGAACAAATAATTCTCTTTTAATGTATATTTAGATTGTTTCTAGTCTTTTTTGCTATGGAAGCACCATAATGTATAACCTTGTGAAAGTCATTAAGGTTTTTCAAGTGTATTTTTGAAATAATTTTCTTGAAGCACAATTTCTGAGACATAGATAAGTTATTTAAGGAGATGATGCTAAATTATTCTCCATAGAAATTGAATTGTTTTTGCATTCCCACCTGAAGTTTTTATTTTCCCATAACCTAACACATAAAACATTCACCAGTATGTTTTTTCAAACTTGACTATGTCCAGCAATCTGATAATTGAGAAATTATGACTTAATGAAGATTAATTTGCATTTTTATTTTTAAAAGTCAGAAAAAGTAATTTTGAGTGGTAACTGGTATTTAACTCTGAAATATTTGATTACTTTTTCCCACTTGTTTTGTTCACTTTGTTAGGATTTTTCTTTTCCAGATTTGAATATTCTTCATATATTACCAATATTAGTCTCTTGCCTGTGATAAAAATTGCAAATATTGTTATTATGTATTTCCTTTTTTTTAGTATTTGTTTTATTAACATTCTGTAGTTCTCAACCTATTACATTCATGCCTAAATTTTTTTTATATTTTTTTTATTTACTTATTGATTCATTGAACACAAATGGAGTACAGCTCTTGTTTCACTGGTTGTACACAAAGTAGAGTCACACCATCTGTGCGTTCATACATGTACACAGGGCAATGGTATCTGTCACACATTCTGTTATTATTTTTACCCCGCACCCGCCCCCACCCCTCCCTTCCCTCTATGCTATCTATCCTTCCTCCATTCTTGCCACCCTTCCCCCCTACATTATGCATCATCATTCATTTATCAGAGAGACCATTCGGCTTTTGGATTTTTGGGATTGGCTGATCTCACTTAGCATAACAGTCTCCAACATCATCCATTTACCTACAAATGCCATAATTTTATTCTTCTTTATGGCTGAGTAATATTCCATTGTGTATATATAACACAGTTTCTTTATCCATTCATCTACTGAAGGGCATCTAGGTTGATCCCATAATCTAGCTATTGTGAATTGAGCAGCTATGAACATTGATGTGGCTGCATCACTGAGGCAATCTGATTTTAAGTCCTTTGGGTATAAGCCAAGGAGTGGGATAGCAGGGTCAAATGGTGGATCCATTCCAAGTTTTCTAAGGAATCTCCACACTGCTTTCCAGAGTGGCTGCACCAACTTGCACTCCCACCAGCAATGTATGAGTGTACCCTTTTCCCCACATCCTCGCCAACACCTGTTGTTGCCTGTGTTCTTAATAAAAGCCATTCAAATTGGGGTAAGATGAAATCTTAAGGTGGTTTTGATTTGCATTTCTCTTATAACGAGTGATGTTGAACATTTTTTCATAAATCTGTTGATTGCTTGTAGATCTTCCTCTGTAAAGTGTCTGTTCATTTCCTTGGCCCATTTATTGATTGGGTTATTGGTGCTCTTGGTGTAAAGATTTTGAGTACTTGGTAGATTCTAGAGATTAGTGCTCTGTCTGAAGTGTGTGTGGCAAAGATTTTCCCCCACTCTGAAGGCTCTCTCTTCACATTGCTGATTGTTTCCTTTGCTGAGAAGAAGCTTTTTAGTTTGACTCTATCCCAATCATTGATTCGTGCTTTTATTTCTTGCGCTTTGGGAGTCATGTTAAGGAAATCTGGTCCTAGGCCAACATGATGAAGATTTGGACCTATTTTCTCTTCTATTAGGTGCAGAGTCTCTGGTCTGATTTCTAGGTCCTTGATCCACTTTGAGTTGAGTTTTGTACAGGGTGAGAGATATGGGTTTAGTTTCATTTTGCTGCATATGGATTTCCAGTTTTCCCAGCACCATTTGTTGAAGAGGCTGTCTTTTCTCCATTGCATGTTTTTGCCTACTTTGTCAAGTATGAGATACCTGTACTTATTTGGGTTTGTCTCTGTGTCCTGTATTCTGTACCATTGATCTACCTGTCTATTTTGGTACCAATACCATGCTGTTTTTGTCACTATTGCTCTGTAGTATAGTTGGAGGTCTGGTATTGTGAAACCCCCTGCTTCGCTCTTCTTGCTAAGGATTGCTTTAGCAATTCTGGGTCTCTTATTCCTCCAAATGAATTTCATGATTGCTTGCTCTATTTCTATGAGGTCCATCATTGGGACTTTAATTGGAATTGCATTGAATTTGTATAGCATTTTTGGAAGTATGGCCATTTTGACAATATTAATTCTGCCTATCCAAGAACATGGGAGATCTTTCCATCTTCTCAGATGCTCTTTAACATCTTTCTTTAGTGTTCTGTAGTTCTCAGTGTAGAGGTCTTTCACATTTTTTGTTAGATTGATTCCCAAGTATTTTTTTTTAGGTTAATGTGAATGGGGTAGTTTTCCTAATTTCTCTCTCAGAGGATGCATCACTTATGAATAAAAATGCATTAGATTTATAAGCATTAATTTTATATCCTGCTACTTTACTGAATTCATTAATGAGTTCCAGAAGTTTTCTGGTGGAATTCTTAGGATCTTCTAAATAGAGAATCATGTAATCAGCAAATAGGGATAGTTTGATCTCTTCTTTTACTATTCGTATTCCTCTAATTTCTTTGGTCTGTCTAATTGCTCTGGCTAGAGTTTCAAGAACAATGTTGAATAGTAGTGGTGAAAGAGGGCATCCCTGCCTTGTTCCAGTTCTCAGGGGGAATGCTTTCAATTTTTCTCCATTTAGAATGATGTTAGCTGTGGGCTTAGCATAAATAGCCCTTACAATGTTAAGGAATGTCCCCCCATCCCCATTTTTTCTAGTGTTTTGAGCATGAAGGGGTGCTGTATTTTATCAAATGCTTTCTCTGCATCTATTGAAATAATCATGTGGTTCTTGACCTTAAGTCTGTTGATGTGGTGAATTACATTGATTGATTTCCGGATGTTGAAACAACCTTGTATCCCTGGGATGAAACCCACTTGATCATGGTTTACTATCTTTTTAATATGCTTTTGTATGCGATTCGCTAAAATTTTGTTAAGAATTTTTGCATCTATGTTCATTAGAGATATGGGTCTGAAATTTTCTTTCCTTGATGTGTCCTTCTCTGGTTTTGGTATCAGGGTGATATTAGCTTCATAGAATGAGTTTGGAAGGGTTCCCTCCTCCTCTATTTCATGAAATACTTTGAGGAGTATTGGAATGAGCTCTTCTTTGAAGGTCTTGTAGAACTCGGCTGTGAATCCATCTGGTCCTGGACTTTTCTTTGTTGGTAGGCTTTTGATGACTTCCTCTATTTCATTGCTTGAAATTGATCTATTTAAGTTGTGTATGTCCTCCAGATTCAGTTTGGGTGGCTCATATGCCTCTAGGAACCTGTTGATGTCTTCCAGGTTTTCTATTTTGTTGGAGTATAAATTATCAAAGTAGCTTCTTATTATGTTTTGTATTTCAATTGTGTCTGTTGTAATATTTCCATTTCCATCACGAATTTTAGTAATTTGGAGTTTCTCTCTCCTTCTCTTTGTTAGCGTGGCTAAGGGTTTATCAATTTTGTTTATTTTTTCAAAGAACCAACTTTTTGTTTTGTCAATTTTTTGAATTGTTTCTTTTGTTTCAATTTCGCTGATTTCAGCTCTGATTTTGATTATTTCCTGTCTTCTACTACTTTTGGTGATGATCTGTTCCTCTTTTTCTAGGGCTTTGAGCTGTAATGTGAGGTCATTGATTTGTTGACTTTTCATTCGTTTATTAAATGCACTCTCTGCAATGAACTTTCCTCTTAGCACTGCTTTCATGGTGTCCCAGAGATTTCGATATGTTGTATCTTTATTCTCGTTGACCTCTAAGAATCTTTTAATTTCCCCCCTAATGTCTTCTGTTATCCATGTATCATTCAATAACATATTATTTAATCTCCAGGTCTTGGAGTAGTTTCTGTTTCTAACTTTCTCATTGATGTCTAATTTCATTCCATTATGATCTGATAGTATACAAGGTAGTATCTCTATGTTTTTGTATTTGTTAAGAGTAGCTTTGTAGCATAACATATGGTCTATTTTAGAGAGGGACCCATGTGCTGCTGAGAAGAAAGTGTATTCGCTTTTTGATGGATGGAATATTCTATATATGTCCGTTAAGTCCAAATTAGCGATTGTGTCATTGAGTCCTATGGTTTCTTTGCTCACTTTTTGCTTGGAAGATCTATCCAACGGTGAGAGAGGAGTGTTAAAGTCTCCCAGTATTATTGTGTTTTGGTCTATTTGATTCCTGAAATTGAGAAGGATCTGATTGACATACATGGATGCACCATTGTTTGGTGCATAAATATTTATGATAGGTATGTCCGGTTGGTTTAT
Source organism: Glaucomys volans (assembly GCA_020662805.1). Classification (NCBI taxonomy): domain Eukaryota; kingdom Metazoa; phylum Chordata; class Mammalia; order Rodentia; family Sciuridae; genus Glaucomys; species Glaucomys volans. Next base: position 786,883 of record JAJEJO010001772.1, read on the forward strand.
GCTTCCTTTAAGCAATATGAAATGTCCTTCTTTACCCCTTCTGACTAACTTTGGTTTGAAGTCTGCTTTATCTGAAATGAGAATGGAAACCCCAGCTTTTTTACTCAGTCCGTGTGCATGGTATGCTTTTTCCCAACCTTTCACCTTTAGTCTGTGGGCATGTTTTTCTATGAGATGAGTCTCTTGAAGGCAGCATATCGTTGGGTCTTTCTTTTTAATCCAGTCTGCCAGTCTATGCCTTTTGATTGATGAGTTTAGGCCGTGTAGATTCAGGGTTATTATTGAGATATGACTTGTATTTCCTGTCATTTTAGCTTTTTTAGGGTTTTTAGCTTAACTTTGTTTCTCCTTTGATTGACTCTTTCTTTAGGGTAGTTCCTCCCCATGATGACTGAGATCGTTATTTTTTGTTTCTTCCTCTTCGAATATTTTGTTGAGAATCTTCTGTAGGGCAGGCTTTCTCTTTGTGAGTTCTTTAAGCTTTTGTTTATCATGGAAGGATTTTATTTCATCAGCAAATCTGAAGGTAAGTTTTGCTGGGTATAAGATTCTTGGTTGGCATCCGTTTTCTTTCAGAGCTTGAAATATGTTGTTCCAGGCCCTTCTTGCTTTTAGGGTCTGGGCTGAGAAATCTGCTGATATACGTATCGGTTTCCCCCTGTAGGTAATCTGATTCTTTTCTCTCACAGCCTTTAAAATTCTATCTTTCTTTTGTATGTTAGGCATTTTCATTATAATGTGCCTTGGTGTGGATCTGTTGTAATTCTGTGCATTTGGTGTCCTGTAAGCTTCTTGTAATTGATTTTCCATCTCATTCATCATATTAGGGAAATTTTCTGATAATATTTCCTTGAATAGATTATTCATACCCTTGGTTTGTATCTCTGCGCCTTCCTCAATCCCAATTACTCTTAAATTTGGTCTTTTCATGATGTCCCATATTTCTTGGAGGGTTCGTTCATGATTCCTAACCATCTTCTCTGTTTGTTCGACTTTGTTTTCAAGATTAAATATTTTGTCTTCATTGTCTGAGGTTCTGTCTTCCAAGTGATCTATTCTGTTAATTATGCTTTCTATTGAGTTTTTCACTTGGTTTATTGTTTCCTTCATTTCTTTGTTTCCTTCAAGAATTTCTGTTTGTTTTTTTCTCAGAATTTCTATCTCTTTATTGAAGTGATTTTTTGCTTCCTGCAATTGCTCTATTAGCTGATTATCCATAGCCTGAATCTACTCTCTCATCACATCATTCTCTTCTCGGATCACTTTAATTATGAACATTCTGAACTCCTTTTCTGTCATTCCTTCTACCATGCTGTCTTTGGGTTCTCTTGATATATCATCTAGGTTTAATTGGGACACTTTCTTCCCGTGTTTTCTCATGGTGCTTGTGTATCTTCCCCTCTGTTGCTTGAGGGGTGCTTGATCAAGCGGTGACCCAGGAAAGGTGCTTTCCCACTACCTCCAGGTGGGAATGATCAATGCTTCTGGGCAGAGGCAGCCTAGTGTTGATAGAGAATTAGATACAGCAAGGTGGTAGACTCCAGTCCTGGGTGTGGGCCTGGGCACTAGTTCAAGTTGGGGTGGTGTCACAGAACTGTGCTCAGTGATGGAGACACTGGGCTTGAGAGCCCAGGCTGACCTGAACTCCTCGCTGGGGGTTCAGGAGGTGGCAGGTGGTTGCTCTCTCCTGGGGACACTGTAAGGTGGCGCCAAAGGCCCTAAGCTCCCCGCCGGAGTCAGCAATCCCAGAGGCTCCCAGCCAGACCTCTCCAGACTCCGCTGGAGGCCCCAGGAAGCTGGAGATGGGCCCCCTCCGCCAGGGAAGCTGTCAAAATGGTGTGGAGGCATTCCAACTCCCTGCTGGAGTCAGTGATCCCAGAAGCTCCAGGCCAGACCTCTCCAGAAGTTGCGGCGAGGCCCCAGGTAGCCCTCAGATGTTCAGTCTCCGCCTGGGAGGTTGCTGGCTGGTGCCAGAGCCGTGGCCAGTGACTTCAAAACCACTGCTGGGGACCCGAACTCACTTATTGGCTGGTGCAGACCCAGGTCGGTGGCTCCGAAGCAGCTGCAGGGTCGGGCGCTCCCGGATCGTAGCTGTCCGGCTCCCGGATCGTCGCTGCCCGCGGCGGGCCGAGCCCAGCCCGGCTGAGTTGGTTCTGGAGCGGCACCTGGGGACCCCTTATATGTGCTTTGAATATAAAATCTCGTTGAGAGTCATATTTCTGCTGTTTGAATCCCGAGCAAGTAAGAATCCACAGAGCAAGTAGGAATGCAGCCTTTCTCTATCCAGCCATCTTGAATCCTGTATTTTCTATATTTTGGTCCTGTTCTTTCCTTAAACCATGAAAAAGTGGGGTTTTTGTTACATAAATAAATTTGTCATTATTTTTATTGCTTCAACATTTGGAGAGAATCAGGAAGGTTTTACACAATCCCAGGTTATAAAGTAGTTGATCAATATTCCCTAAAACTTTAATGGTTTCATTGTTTTTATACTTAGGTATTTGTTCCATTTGATATTATCTTAGTGTGCATGATATTAGGTATATATCCATTTTAAGTATTTGCCATAGTGATCCTGTTGTCCCAGCAACATTTCTTTTGTAAAAATCTACCTTTCTCTGACTTTGAGATACAACCTATATCATGTACAAATTTCAAATTTATTTGAATCACTTTCTAAGTATTTTAATTAACTATATTGCTCTTTCTGTTTACTCATGACCCAATACAGGAGCTTTACTTGTAGCTTTTATAACACATTTTAATCTCTAGGCTAACCCTCCACCCAATGGTCCATATATTGTAAAGCCCCACTCCTGCAGCTAGCTTCTTGAATTTTTTTCTATATGCACTCCATAGGTAACTTTTCCAATTTGAGAAGTTAAAGATCCATCTGGTAACTTTATTAAAAAATGTTAAATTTACAAAACAAATTGTAAGAGAATTGACCTCTTAATGATACCACTACCTTTCCAAAGATGTGTTCTGTCTTTCCATTTGCTTCAACTCTTCTGAGTTTATCAGGTGAAAAAACATGAAAATACCAACTTTAAAGAAAACTAACTGAGGATCTATTGACAAATCTATAATTTGCCCAAGAACCTATAAACAGAATTTTAATGCAGAATAAAATAAAATTCCATGATTTACCCACATATCGTCAATACTTCACTCCAGAATATCATAACATACTGAGTTCAATAGTAACTTTAGTGCAAAAGCAGAAAGTTTGGGGGAAACATGGTTTTAGGAGACATCTGTCTTGAGACATTTGAATTCTGAGATAATGGAGATTCTTTTGTCTGAAGGATACATGAAACAAAGATGAAATTGTTCCTCTGAGTTCTATTAGTAAACACCATTTTCTGGCAATATTGAATGTAAAAAGGCTGCTAATTGTGGTTTAGTATTTCTTATAGTTTCCTGAAAACACCTGGCAGCAAATATGCTTTGAGAAATGTAAAATAAATTTTTCAGAGAAATGAAAATACATCTTATTCATCTCAGGCACTGAAAAGTCCTACTAGACATAAAGCAGAAGAGGTAGCTAATAAATGAACAACAAGTTTTTTTGTTTCATCCAAGAACTCATCCCAGGGGCCTTTAAATTTTGAGTGATTACCTCCACCCATCTCCCATACATGGGCATCAGCAGTTCCTTTATGGGTCAGCTTCTTTTCTCTTACTGAACTGTTGCCCTCTTTTCCTTTCCCACTGTAATATCCGAGTAAGGGTTTACTGAGTTCTCTTAGGAAAGCTGCAATAAAAGCACATCTTAGAAGAGCATTTGCCTCACTGATGAGCAGAAGCAACAAGGTACAATATAAGCTAAATAAAACTTAAAAATCCAAAATTGCAATGCAAGAACTCTAGCTCCTTATTAGATGATTTGAATAAAAGTGCATATTGCTAAGCACATAATCAAGAATACACAAAACTATGTTGTAGAAATTAGACCAGTAGTTACCTGCTAGGGATAGAGAGGCTGTTAGAGGACATGATGGAATTAGAACAGGAGTTAACAGTTGAGGGTTGGAATAACTGCAAGAGATATGATGGAATTCTCACTCCAGTGTCATTTCAATATCTCAGTGGACACTTGCCAAATCCATCCAATTATATATTTTTGATATCACATTTCATTCCATATAAGTTTGTCTCAATTAAAAAACAACACACAAGTATTAGATTAAGAGCAGATGGAGAGGTATGTGGCACAGAACCAAAATTTAAATGTTTTTCCTTTATATTTTGTTTTAATTTAAAAGCTATGTACACTATAGTCCATCATAACATAGAAGATTTGGGGATTTATCCAATTTCATATCTACCTCACACAACAAATGGAATTCCCAAGTTGTGGTTAATTTATTTTAATAATAATGTATTTTGGGCTGGGAATGTGGCTCAGTTGGTAGAGTGCTTGCCTTGCATGCACAAGGCCCTAATTTCAATTCCCAGCAACACACACACACAAAAAAAGAAAAACAATAATGTATTTTTCATCTTACACTTTAAAGACATTTTTAAAAACACAATCAATGACATATATCCTAGATAACCAACATTAGGAACATAGCTGAGCCAATTATGACTTTGAAAATAGATAGATGATAGAAATAGATAGATAGATAGATAGATAGATAGATAGATAGATAGATAGATAGATGATAGATAGATATAGATAGATAGATGATAGATAGAAATATATAGATGATTCTAACAAGTGGCAACATAAAATTGAGTGAACAACTAAACACAGAGTTTTGAATACATAGTCTCAGAGCAACGGTATGAAGACTGGAATGTGCATGTGTATATGAGCATGTTTGTACATAGCTTTAAGTAAGACAGAGGAACTATAGATACTGTATTAATAGATTGTTGTATCTGGTTGGTAAGCTTATAAATGAATTTTATTTTCTTTTCCAAGTTTTTGGTATTTTTTTAACATGTCACAAAAAGCATAGTGTCTTGATCTATTTTCTGTTGCTGTGACAGAACACCTGATATCAGGTAATTTATAAAGATGAGATGTTTATTTAGCTCTCTGGTCTGGAGGCTGGAAACCCTAGACTGGACAACTGTATCTGCTTGGCTTCTGGTGAAAGCCTTGGGCAAAACAGTATAAGGCAGGTGGATGTGTACAAAGACAGAGAAAGATATAGGGGGTGTATGGAGGGGGTGGATCAGATGTCTTGCAAAAACCCTCTCTCATGAAAACTTCCAGCAAAAATCAGTCCAGTCCCATTAGAAATCCAGTGATACCTCTTAAAGGCGCTACCTCCTAATGCTACTATATTGGCAACCAAATTGCAACATGAATTTTGGTACAGATAGACCACACTCAAACCACAGAAAATATGCAGTATTTAACTATTTTTCAAATATTACAGCACTGCACAATTTCAAAACTTTCTTATTTGTATGAATTTTAAAAAGAATTTTCACAACTGATTGTAATTTGTATAAATGCAGTTATTCGCATTTTACAAATGACAAAATTTGTAAATGTACTCAAAAGAGAGTAAGTAAAGTTCATATCATTTAAGAAGTGGCATCTTTTACTTGTAATGTTTCTGAGATTTATCTACATTCTTGAATATATTAGTAATTATATATTCATATATATATATATACTATTGAAACTACATGGTTTTGCTAAGTTGCCTAGCCTGGCCTTGAACTATCAATCATTCTACCTCAGTTGCTAGAGGAGCTGGGATTACAGGTGTGCACCACCACATCTGACGTGCCAAAGTTTTTTGATGCAACATACATTTATTTCTTTGAAATGCATATTTAAGAGTGGATATAGTTGTATAAGAAGCTGCCAAACTATTTTCCAAGTGGTCCTACAATTTTGGGCTCATACAAGCAATTTTTAAGAATTGTGATAGTAACCACCGTAGTGTAACCTCACCAGTATTTGGTTCTGTGGATATTTTCATCATTATTCTAGTGTGTTTGATTTTGTAATTTCTATGCGTTTAATTTGTATTTCCCCAAGGATAGATATTAAGCATATTATCATGGGCTAACTGGTTATTCAGATACATTTTCATATATAGTATATGTCCAGCATTTTTGCTCCTTTGTATGAGGTTTTTTTAAAAAAATTATTGCTGATTTGTTTGGTATATGTCATGTTTATTTTCTAGAACTAAGACTATTATAAGTGCATTTCATCTACTTAATTCAACCATTTGACAAATACATTACTACATGACAAATATTTTACTACATGCTGGACATGGTGCTGGGCTGGAAGAACATTATGGTAAATTTGATAAAATCCTGTCCCCAGAGATCCTATGTTCTGTCACATCACCCAACTGAGTCCTTTGACCTGCAGAGCATTGCACTGCTGACAGCTCTGGATCTTGACCTTACTGATTGTTCTTATCCGCTTTCCCCATCCAGACAACTAACTCATTCTTCTGATTTCAACATATATTTGCATACTCCAGGTGCTTTCTCTGACACCCCACCCTACACTGTTTCCATGTGTTCTCATCAGCTCTCCTATCATAACACTTTTTAATATTTTTATTGAAAGATAACAATGTTTTATCATGTAAAATGATAATAACATACAATGAAATATATATATGTACACAAATGTGTGTGTGTGTGTGTGTGTGCATGTATGGAATGGTTATAACTCTCCCTTTGAATAAAACCTGTTTTCTCCCTTGAATGTATATTCCTTTCTTTACCCCCCAAAGTCTCTCTTTCTTGAGATTAACCTCAGTTTCCCTTGAATATGTATCTACTTTCCTAAATAAACTCCTGTCTATGCCTCTGGGGAAAAAAATGCATTACCTCACATAGTTATAATTTATATTGAAAGAGCTTGTAACATCCTTTCTCTTTACATTTTTCAAGAATATAATATACCGTCATTGTTTCTAACCTCTTTGCTATGCAATTGGTCTCTTGAATTTATTCCTTTCACATAACTTCCATCCTTTCACATAACTTGTGGATCCTTTGACCAATGTCTCCAACACTTTCTGTCCCATATCACCCTATACCCTGGTAGCTACCATTCTACTTTCTACGTCTGTGAGATGATTTTTTTTTACAATCCACATAGGAGTAGGATCACACAGTACTTGTCTTTCTGTGCTTGCTTGTTTCAGTTAAATAATTTCCTCTAGATTCATCCATGTTTTCACAAATGACAAAATATGATTCTTATTATGGCCGAGTAGATTCCAATGTGCTTCTTTATCCATTGACCCATTGTAGAACACTCAGGTTGATTCCATCTTAGCCATTGTGAATAGTGCTGCAATAAACATGTGAATAGAGATTTTTTTTTTTACTTTTTGATTCCATTACCTTTGGATATATACCCAGCAGTGAGATTGCTGGATCATATGTAGGTTTATTTTCAATTTTTTAAGGAAATTCCATTCTGTTCTCCATAATGGCCATACTGATTTACATTCCCACCCACAATGTATAAGTATTTCCTTTTCTCCACATCATCACCAAAACTTGTTATCTTTTGTCTTTTGAATACACACTCAGTAGTGAACTTACTGATCACATGGTAGTTCTAGTTTCAGGTTTTGAGGAATCTCTACACTGTTTTCCATAGTGGCTCTACTAATTTACATTCCCACCAACAGAGTATAAGGGTTCCCATTTCTCTAAGTTCTTGCCATCATTTGCTATTTTCTGTCTTCTAGATGAAACAGCTATTCTCACTGGAAGGAGGTACAATCTTGTCGTGGTTCCAATTTCAATTTTCCTGATGATTACTTAGGTTGAAAAATTTTTCAAATACTTGGGAATTTGCGTGTCTTCTTTAAGGAGTGTCTGGTCAGGACTTTTGTCCACTTTTTAAATTGGGTTATTTTGTTGTGGTGGTTGTTGACTGAGCTCCCTATTCATCTTGGATATTAATTCCTTGCCACATGAATAGTTTGTGAAGTGTTCTTAAGTTGCCTCTTCACCCTGTTGATTTCCTCGTTTTATTGTGCAGAAGCTTTTCAGTTTAATGACATCCCATTTGTCTGTTTTTGCTTTTGTTAACTATGTTTTTGAAGTCTAAAAAATAACAAAAAATCCTTGCTCAGAACATTGTCATGAAGCATTTTCCCTACATTTTCTTCTATAGTTTTTAGTTTGGGATCTTATATTTAAGCCTTCAATTTCTTCTGAATTATTTTTTTGAAAATGGTGAGATATTAAAGTCTAATTTCATTCTCCTTCATATGGATGTCCAGTTTTCTCAAGACTTAATTGAAGAAAATATCCTTTCTCCACTGTGTATTCTGGCACCTTTCACAAAAATCAGTAGGCTGTAGATGCATTGGGTTTTTCTTAAGTTCTCCATTCTGTTCCAGTGTTTGTTTGTATGCTCATACTATGCTGGTCTGATTCATTGGAGTATAATTTGAAGTCAGGTGTACTAAAAAGTCCCCTTCTTGGTTGTTTTTCTCAAGATTGCTTTGGCTATCTGGGGTCTTTGTGTGGGTTCATAAAAATTTTAGGATTGTTTCTTCTATTTTTGTGAAGAATTTAATTGCTATTTTGATGGAGATCTTATTTAATCTGTAGACTGCTTTGGGTACCATGGATATTTTAGTATTATTAATTCTCCAAATCCATGAACACAGGCTGTTTTATTGATTTGTGACTTCTTCAGTGTCTTTCCTCAATGATTTACAATTTACACATAATTGGTATTTCTATAGTCCTCATTATAGAGTTCTTTTAGCAATTCAATGCAATTTATCTCTAGAGATTTTATTCCCAAGGTTTATTTTTTTCTTTTCGTAGCTATTGTAAATGGAATTTTTCTATTTCTTTTTCAGAGAGTTCAGTACTACTATATAGAAATGAAACTGAATTTGTATGCATTCTGAAGCTACATTTAATTTACTGTACTAAGAGCTTTCTAGTGGCATCTTTAGGTTTTTCTTTTTTTTAGGCAGGGGGGGAGTGCCAGGGATTGAACTCCGGGCCACTTGACCACTGAGCCACATCCCCAGCCCCACTGTGTATTTTATTTAGAGACACAGTCTCACTGAGTTGCTTAGAACCTCACTTATTGCTGAGACTGGCTTTGAACTTGTGATCCTCCTGCCTCAGCCTCCCAAGCTGCTGGATTTACAGTCATGTGCCACCATGCATAGCATCTTTAGGATTTTCTATATGTAAGACCATGTAGTCCACAAACAAGGATAATGTAACTTTTTTCTTTTCAATTTGGATATCTTTTATTTCTTTATTTTGATTAGACAATTCTTATCTTCTTTCAGATCTTAGAGGAAAAACATTTGACTCTTCCTTGTTCCATCTGATGTTAGCTGTGGGTCTGCTATATATAGCCTTTCTTCTGTTGAAGTACATTTCTTCTAACCCTAATTTGCTGGAGATGGCATTAGTTTTATTTGATCAAATTAGGGAAGAGTTGTCTTAACAGGACATTAACATTAACTTAACATTTTCTATATATTAATATGGTGTATTCTTCCACTTATGTAGACAGCTATTAAATTCTCTCAGGTATATTTTGTGGTCTTCAGTGTAAGGTCTTGCAAATATTAGGTTCTATTTAATCTTAAGTATTTGGTGTTTATAATATCATAAACTATATTTTTAATTCCATTTTACATTTTTACTGCTAGAAATATATAATTTTGCTTATTGACTTGTGATCTTTTCACTTGATAAATTTGCTTATTAGCTTCTTCAGTTTGCTTTTCTGGAATATATCTGGAGATTTTTCTACATAAGCAATCATTCATCTACAAATAGAGGTAGTTTCACTTCTTCAATTCAAGTCTAATCTTTATGCTGTTAATTAGCATATTATTTTATTGCACTGGCTGGCTGGAAGGTCCAGTAAAATATTGATTAAAATGGTGAGAATATTTATGCTTGCTTTGATTTTGATCTTTGAGAAATCAAACTCAATATTTAACTTTGATTTTAATAGTCATTTCTTATAGATTCCATTTATTGAGCTAAGGAAGTTTCTTTCTGGTCCTGTTTTAAGAAGAATTTTTATTGTTAAGAGGTATTGAATTTTATTCCATTATGTTTTGCATATATTGGCAAATTTGTAGGATTTCTATTTTATTGTCAATTCAATGGTTGATTTTCAAATCCCAAACCAACTCTACATGCTCAGAATAAATCCCACTTGGTCATGATATAGTGTCATGTCTATATATTGTTGGATTCAATTTGTTGAAAAACTGGTAACAGTTTTGAATCTATTTCATGAAAGACAGTGATCTGAAATCTTCTTTTCTCATAAATCTTTGACATGTTTTGTATTAGCATAATACTGGTCTATTAAAACAAAACAGAAACTTTACAATAACCATCCATTTTCTGAAAGGATTTGGTTCAGAATGAAGTAATTTATTCCTTAAATACTTAAAAAGGTCACTGGTTAAGCCATCTGAGCCAAAGTTTTCTTTATGACATTTTCTACTTCATATTATTTTCATTTCAATAAATGTTGCTCTTGTTATGAATTTTCTATTCCAAGAAATTATCACATTTATTACCAAAAACATTTCAATATACCTTTATTTTTACATCTATAGAATCTGAGACAACAGTCCATAGTTACTTCTCAAAATTGACTATTTTTTTCTATGTTTCTTGTTCAGTCTTACTAGGTCTTACTTAATCTTATTAGTTGTTATCAAAGCATCTTCTCTTAGACATGTAGCTTTTCATTTTGCTTTCTTTCTGTATTTCATAGATTTCTGCTCTTATTTATATTATTTCCTTCTTTCTGAATCTTTTAGGCTTAATTTGCTCTTCTTTACCTAGTATACTAAAGTGGAACTTAGATCATTAATTTTAAGTCCATACTTTTCTAATGTAGAATTTACATTTAGGCATTTCCCTCTATCATATTGTAGCTATGTTCTCTAAAATTCTGATATACTTAATTTTCATTATTTTCGTTCAAAATATTTTCTTTAATAGTCTGATAAGATTTTCTAGATATCTTATTAATATTTCTTTTTTATTAAATATTTCTAATTTAATTATTTAACTCAGTATAATGTAATAATATAATCTGTAAAAAGGACATGTGTGTCTCAGGATGTCTATCTTGATGAATATTCCACATATATTTAAAGAATATATATTTTATAGTTTGGAGGGATAAGATTCTATAAATAAAAATTGAGTAAGTTTGCTTTGATTTCTTGTCCTTTGGAAGTCTTGTTAAGGAAGTCTGGTCCTAAGTCAACATGATGAAAATTTGGGCCTACTGTTTCTTCTATTTGTTGCAGGGTCTCTTGTCCAATATAATCAAGCTTGGTGGTGACTTTGTTCCCAATCTTGGATTGTTCTACCTTTTATTTAGAGCTACATTTAAATTTCCTATAACTACCAATAAAACTGGGCTTAAGTACACTATCCAGGTAGTATTTCCCTACTTATTTATTGGTTTTGCGTCTCTGTTTTCCTTTCCTGCCTTCAGTTTAGTCTCCTTTTTAATTTAATCTGTTGCTGTTTGACTATTATTCTTTATATAATTTTATTGAATGCTTTTAGTATTGCAGTATACATCTTGAACTATGATGGTCTAGTCAGAATTACTCTTTTACCATTTGATGAAAACTGTAAAATCATGCAGTGACCCAATGTGTACTACACACATTACAATTTTTCAACATTCTCATCAAAACTTGTTATCTTTTGTTCTTTGGATAATAGTCATCCTAACAGATTTATGCTGATAGCTCATTATGGTTTTTTATTGGCATTTTCCTGATGATGAGTGATGTTTAGAACATGTGCACACACAGACACACACACACACACACACACAGACACACACACACCATTTGTATATCTTCTTTGGAGATGTATATTCCACTCTTTGGTCCATTTAAAGTTGGAATTTCACTATGGTCTAGGAATTCCACTTTCATTTTTCCACAAAATTATTCATTATATTGTAAACACCCCTCTGTTTTTCCTATTTCTGCCACATTCTCTGAACCAAACTCACAAATATTTTACATACAATATTTCCTCACATATTCAGTCTCCACAATTTCAATTCTCCTATAACGTATGGTGATTACAGTACTCTATAGAAAAATTATTAGCATTAAAAAGTATTAAGTTTTCATCATTATTATTAGGAAATTGTTTTGCATTTCTTGATCATATTTTTTAAATTCTGATTTTTGCCTTGCCTTTATCTTTAATCCCTGTAGTGTTTCTTATTAGAAGAACCTAGAAAACTGATACAAATTTCTGAAACAGAAGATAACCATCACAAAAACTTAATTTAAAACAAATGACCAAATATTTGATTTCCGAAGCATTAAAACGCATTCCCTTTTTCAGATATAAATAACTTACATGCTATTCAGTACTAACCAGAGAAAAATCCTTTATACATTAAGAATCAGAATGAAAAAGTAGGCCCAAATCTTCATCATTAAGATCTGACTTCCTTAATAAGACTCCTAAAGCGCAAGAAGTAAAATCAAGAGTCAATAAATGGGATGGATTCAAACTAAAATATATTTTCTCAGCAAAGGAAACAATCAATAATATGAAGAGAGATGCTACAGAATGAGAGAAAATCTTTACCTCACACACCTCAGATAGAGTACTAATCTCCATGATGTATTAAGAACTCAAAAAACAACACCAAAAGTACAAATAAATAAATAAATACAATCAATAAATGGGCAAAGGAACTGAACAGATACTTTGCAGAAGACAAAATACAATCGATCAACAAATATATGAAAAAATATTCAACATCTCTAGCTATTAGAGAAATGCGAAATAAAACTACTCTAAGATTACATCTCACTCCAGTCAGAGGGCCCTTATGAAGAATACAAATAACAATAAATGTTGGTGAGGATGTGGGAAAAAAAGTTCATTCATACATTGCTGGAGGGATTGC
>JAJEJO010001772.1:805730-842075 GCA_020662805.1 Glaucomys volans
GGTTCATTAACCAATATTCCTATCAAAGTTGAAGTTCAAGATGTGGCCAAGAACTCCTGATTATTTCCCAAATTATGGTTCATCTCAAGAACCTTAATGTGATATTAGTCTTAACTCACAGCATCTTTTCTCTGCAGGGTGATAATTCTATATCAGTCAATAATGAACTCCAATCTCCCGTTTCCATCAACTAAAAAGTAATATTGGTTTACAATGAAAAATATCTCTTTAAAATTATTATATAAAAGAATGTTATTATTAAGGTTGAACAAACACGTTGTATGACTGTATAACTTTAAATATTTTTCCATTATTCTACAATACACTATGGAACTACCTTAATACAATTTCTACAATAAAATGAAAATAAAATGAAAACATATTTGCATAACATTTTGTCTTATTTTGGTTCACAAGATAATGAACAAATAACTTCAGAAATTTTCAGTAATGATCATATTTGCAGAATAGGTTCAATTGTCAGATTGATTAATATTTAAAAAATGTATTTTGTGCAAAAGAACTATGTTATAGAAGTCACTTTTTCACATTTTTTGTAAAAGTCCATGCGTGTCTTTACATTCATGGATTTCATTGGGTTTGGTTTGCATTTTACAAATTTAGTTGTAAGAGGTGATTTTAAAATCCTCTTCCCTTGATAAAGACATAGATTTATTTAAAAATACTCCATCTGATGATATCACTGGTAATGTCAAATATAGGGATAACCTTGACAATGTCAATATAAATCTCTGGATAAGATCATTCACAAATTTTGTCAGTTCAGTTTCTTTTCAAAATGGTAGCTGTGTCCATTGGATTATTACTCTAATTGAATGTTATTATTTTTCAATGCTTATTTTTATTATAAAATCAAAATATGTTTTAAAATAATTCGACATTAGGGGCTGGGGTTGGGGCTCAGTGGTAACTGCTCACCTAGCACGAGTGAGGCACTGGGTTCGATCCTCAGTCCCACATGAAAATGAATAAATAAAATAAAGGTATTGTGTCCATCTACAACTTAAAAAACATTTTTTAAAATAATTAGACTTTAAAAAATAATGGAAATGCCATGTCCCTGCCTAGGGAGGGGAAACACAGCAGAGGGACCCAAGAACTGCTCCAGGATGAAAAGGCTAAGGGGTCCTGGTCAGGAAGATGCTCAGAGCAGGTATGCAAAGGGCATCAGTGGGGTTCAGCTCTGAATACACTAGAGGGAATTCCCCATAGTTCTGGAAGAAGTTGCCTGAAGAAATTTGTCTTCCTCTAGGACAGTGATTCTCAAAATGTGCATCTTTCAAGAATTTATTAAAGCTCCAAATACCTGAGCTGGGCCCCAAATCAGAAACTCTGGGTTTGAAGTCAGCTCATGTGTGTGTGTGGGTGGGCGGGTGTAAGGCCTAAGGTTTTAAAAGTAATTTTAGATTCACAGCAAAATTCAGATGAAGGTGCAGATGTTTCTCATATCCTGCCTGCCCCACACATGCACAGCCTCCCCCATTGTCTCGCTCTCCAACTAGAATGGTACATTGGTTAAAACTGATGAGCCTACCTTGGTACATCATTATCACCCAGAGTCAATTGTTTACACTCTAGTTTACATTAGAGATCACTCTTGTTGTTGTACACTCTGTATGTTTATATATATATATATAATACATATATATATATATACACACACACACACATATATATGTACACACACACATATGTGTGTGTGGTATATGTATGTATGATTCATAATTATAGTATCCTACAGAGTATTTCACAGCCTGAACACTCTCTGTGTTTTTCCTACTTATCCTCCCCTCCACCTGAACCCCAGTAACCATTGATTTGCTTCTTGTCTAAGTCTAATTTTGCTTATGCAAGAAGGTCATGTAGTTGAACACATATAGTATATGGTCTTTTCTATTTGGCTTCTTACACTAAGTAATATGCATTTAAGTGTCCTACACATCCTTTTCATGACCTAATAGCTCATTTATTTTTAACATTGAATAATATTCCATTGTCTGAATCCATCTGTCTACTAAGGGGCATCTTGGTTACTTCAAGGTTTGGTGATTATGAATAAAGCTGCTCTAAAGAACTGTGTGTGGACCTAAGTTTTCACTTCCTTTGGATAAATATGAAGGAGCATAATTACTGGATTGAATAGTAAGAATATGTCTGTTTTCTATAACACTGTGGATCTGTCTTCCAGTATGTTTGTACTGTTTTACATTCACATTAACAATGAGTGGGAGTTTTTGTGATTCCACATCCTTGTTGGCATTTGATGTCCACATTCTGGATTTTAGCCATTCTAATAGATGTGTAGTTGTATCTCATTGTTGCTTTTATTTTCATTTCTCTGCTGATATAGGATGTAGAGGATTTTTTCATATGTTATTTGAAATTTGTGTTCTTTGGTAAGGCAATTTCAGCCCATTTTTATATCAAATTGCTTATTTCTTACTGTTGAGTGCAAAAAATTCTTTATATATTTTGGATAATAGTTCTTTACTAGATAATTTTTCCAAATATTTCCCCCTAATCTGTGGCTTATCTTTTCTTCTCTTAACAGGGTCTTCTATAGAGGAGAAAATCATCACTTTTGAAGAATGATTTCATCAAAAGTTCCTTAGTGGGGTATTTTCCCCTTAACACTGAATCTTTCATTCCACTCTGTTCTTGTTGGTATGGATTCTGGAGAAGGCAATGCAAATCTTTTTATATTTCATTTTTATTGTTTCTTTTTTATATATGACAGCAGAATTTATTTTGATAAAATTGTACAAGCATGGAACACATCTTATTCTAGTTAGAGTCCCATTCCTATGAATGTATATGGTGGAATTCACTGTGTTGTTTTCATACATATACATGGGAAAACTATCAGATTAATTCCACTGTCTTCCCTTTGCTTATTCCCGCCTCTCTTCACTTCATTCCCCATTGTCTAATCTTCTGTAATTGTAATCTTCACCCCACCCCTTATTGTAGATTAGCTTCCACATATCAGAGGAAACAATCTAAAGTTTCAAGGATTGTGTTGAATAGACATGGTGAATGAGGACATCCCTGTCTTATTCCTATTTTTAGAGGGAATTTTTTCAATTTTTCTCCATTTAGAATGGTGTTGGCCTTGGGTTTAAGATATATAGATTTTACAATGTTGAGATATGTTCCTACTATCCCTAGTTTTCCTAGGGAACATAAATGGATGCTGTATTTTGTCAAATGCTTTTTCAGCATCTATTGAGATAATCATGTGATTTCTTATCTTCTTTCCATTCATTTCCATTTCTCTACTTGCACTGCCCTCTATTCTATCATGTTGTCTGCTTTATCCATTAGAGTTCTTAGAACATTAATTATAGTTGTTTCAAATTCCTGGTCATATAAAACCTACATCCCTACCATATTCACAGCTAATTCTGATGTTTGCCCTGCCTCTTCAGTCTCTTCTTTGGCTTTTAGTATATCTTGTAATGTTTTTGTGAAACCTGGGTATAATGTATTGGATAAAAGGATTACTATAAATAGAACTTCAGGAAGGGTTAAGGTGTAGGGACAGGGGAAGCATTCTGTAGTGTTAAGGGTCTCCTTATTTGGTTTTACCTGTGTCTCTGGAATGTGAGCTTCACAAGTGCTTCTCAGGCCCCATCCCCACACCTTGCCTCTTCTTTAGGTACAAGAGGATGGCTCGAGGGGCTGGAATTGAATATTTGCCTTTTTTCATATTGATGGCTGGAGCCATTTTGAATTAGGTATTTTCCTTCCTCAAATCAGTTTAGGCTCTGTGAATACCCTGGTTGATTAGGCTCTGGTTAAGTAGTCTCTTTTGAGGACAGACCATGTTAAGAGAAACAGGTGCTATGTTGTACTTCAGTATGGAGACATTTTTCCTTCTAGTAGAAGCAGAAGGGAATATTTCTTCAATATTTACTATGAAAACCTGATTTTTGTCCTCATTCACAAAAGCATGAGGACCCTTCTATGATCGAGCTCCTGGAGTTTTTAATTCTCAGAGTGGTCCTCACTAAGTTTCCAACAATTCATCAATTACAGTTTGGTTCAGGCACCCCTGAACCTGTGGAGGTTTCAGTTCATGAGTTCCTGGTCCCATAAGTTGTAATTTGCTATATATCTGCCTGTTTCTTCAATTTGGGTAGGAACAGTTTTCTCCCACAGAGAAAAGAAGAGTTGATTTTTCAGCTTTTCATTCATGGATAGGATTGAGTGGCAATTCCAAGCTCCTTACACATGGAAACAGACTCATTATTATTTTTTTTTTACCTTAGTATGCCAATTACTGTTGGCAAGAAAACAAATCAACATGAACTTTGACTTACTGCCGGTAAGGTGTCAATTGCTGAAATTGTTTGGGAAACTGTCATTATCTACAGAAGGTGGCCATATGTTCATTCCATGAATTAGCAATTTTGCACTCGGGTACATACTCAACAGTTATATGCACATTTCAGTCTAAAATTATGCCCAATAATGTCCTTCACAACAACACTTAGGCTCGAACTGGAAAAATCCAAATGTCTTTTCCTGTACTGTATCCAAATACATTTTGGTAGTATAAAAAAATGAAACAGCAGATAAACAAATTAGTACCAAGTACTACCCTATATACAAAAAGCACAGATGTAATATCAAGTATAAGAAGTAGAACCAGAAAAACATACATTGCATGATTCCTTCACACAGGCTTCCAAAAATGAGGGAAAGATACTCTACATTGTTAGAACTCAGAATAGAGGTTAAACTTTTAGAAGAGGGGCAAGAGGGCTAGTGACTGTTTTCAGGTACTTGAAGTCTGAATAAGTCTGAATAAGTAAGGTCCTGTCCAAAAAGACACTTGCACTTGGGGCTATTATTTGCTTAAGTTTTGGTGGTTTACATTCATCCTCAGGGATCCGTTTGGCTTCTGTAATAGCCAGAGTTGAAATAAATAAAAACATCATTTAGGAACACATAGCACTAGGGGATTCAATGCTAGAGTTTTAAGGGTTTATTTGTTTATTTTCGTTTTCTATGTTTTTACATGCAAGGGTTTCATTGGGTTTGGTTTGGTTTGGATTTTTTGCTATTGTGCTTGAAGTTGTGAGGTAGTTTCAGAAATTTAGGTTTGACTCTTTCCAACTTGATAACTCTTATCCCACAGGTCAAGGACCTAATGTGTGCAATATTCCAATTTTCAAGTTTGTCTATTCCAATTCTGCTCTTGGGGACCAGAAAAAATAACAAATGGGTGGACCTGGAGACTGAGTGGAGTCACAGCAAGGTGGCTATCAATCTGGATTCCTTCTATTACCTTGTCCCTATAATCCCCTACTTTAACAGGGGACCCATGAGGAATTTTTTGGGTTTTTCAGATTTCAATGTCAACTTCATTCTCTCTAATAGTCTTTCATATATCTGAATGACCTTATTTTCCAGTATACAGTCACCTGAATAAGTAGCCAAAGGTTTCTCTGGAGAAGATGTAAGAGAATCATGGTATACAGTTGTTTTGATGTGGCAGTATCATCCTCTTCACTAGAGGGTACAGATGTGAAAATGACTCAAGTCTAGGAATTGAGAAGGGATTGTGACTTTTTATGGGCAAATTGATTGCCTTCATCCCCATAGTCCTCCACTCTTGTCTTCTTTTGATTATAAATGTAAATCTGTTTTTCCCTAGGAAGACCAAAGTCTACTAATGATTTCAAATGATCAACTCCACTTTGTGACCTCTCAGCCTTACCATTTGTTCCAATAACTTTTGGTCTCTCATCCCCTGACACCACTTCCTGGCTTCCATGACTTTTTAGGCTCTTTTATTCCAATGGCAATTAGCAAGCTCCACACTAAAACAAACTAATATCCATTCTTCCTCTATTTTAGTAATAGAATTCCTAAATTTTGGACAAGAACAGAGATTTTATACTAAATGCCATCTGCATAGACTCTTCAACAGGCAGTTATAGCATTTTGACCAATAGGACATGAGAAAAGCACCATAGTATACTTTTGGGCAGTGCCGTTAGAAGTTGTGCATTCATGAACTTCTTTGCCCTTTCTTCTTTTGGACATCAGGTGGACCTCACAAATATAATGGCATACCATTTAGAGTACATGAATGAAGAAGAGATTGTTTGGTTTTCTAGAAGTATAGATACTCCACCTGACCTGAATCACCTGTGTCTAAACTACCCCACAGAAAGAAGTAAACGCTATCTTATTTAAGCACTTTATCTTTGAATATTTTTAGATCAAATAAATATATATTCTAATGAATACTCATCTGCCACTGTATCATAAATCTATTTTTTTTATCCCCCATAGACATGTGGGGATTTGGGATTGACTAGGGTAGGTGAAATAAGTGTCAGCAGAGCACTGAGATTTGGTAAAGTCACTGTTCAGCAGCTGGGATTGGGAGGGGCAAGATGTTCCCTCAGTGGGGACTCGACCTGTAATTAACACTTCCACTGAAGGAGACTTAACAAGAACACAGTGGCTGGATTGGGAAGCTGGCTGGGGACCCAGGCCTTTGAGTCCTGCATCTCCTGTGCTGGGTGCCACTGGATAGTCTTTCTGGTGTAGTGTCTCCATTGGTCAGAATGAAGAGCCACGATCTATATCCACATACATGTCACTGTGTGCCCAACTCCCCTTCTTTGTTTTTAAAGAAAGATTCTTTAAAAACCACTGGGGTGGTTTTCTTTAAAAACCACCAGGGTTAGACCACTGATTCTAGGTGGTCTAACCCTACCAGTACTTCCAGTATTTCCCATGGGATATAACAGGAAAGAACCTCCCGTGAATGATCCCAGAATGGTGTGGAAGCTGAATGTCCCCCCCAAAAAATCTATTTTTTTACAGACTTCATTTTGATTCGTTGCACACATATGGGGTACAAATTTTCATTTCTATGGTTGTGCATGATTGTATATTCATATCATTATTGTTAATTATACATGTGCATAGGGTAATGATGTCTGTCTCATTCCACCATTTTTCATACCCCCCACTCCCTCCCCCTCTCATTTCCCTCTGCATAATATAAAGTTCCTCCATTCTTCTCTCACCCCCCCATCCCCCCAACCAGATTTTATATTATCATCCAATTATCAGGGAAAACATTTGGCCTTTGTTTTTGGGGGATTGGCTTGTTTCACTTAGCATGATAATCTCCAATTCCATCCATTTGTCTGCAAATGCCATAATATTATTCTTCTTTATGGCTGAGTAATATTCCATTGTGTGTGTGTAGTATTCCATTGTGTATATATACCACAGCTTCTTTATCCATTCATCTCTTGAAGGGCATCTAGGTTGGTTCCACAGTCTAACTATTGTGAATTGAGCTGCTATAAACATTGATGTGGCTGTGTTACTGTAGTATGCTAATTTTAAGTCCTTTGGGTATAAACCAAGGAGTGGGATAACTGGCTCAAAAGGTGGGTCCATTCCAAGTTTTCTGAGGAATCTCCACACTGTTTTCCAGAGTGCCTGAACCAATTTGCAACTCCACCAGCAATGTAAAAGTGTGCCTTTTCCCCCACATCCATGCCAACATTATTGTTTGTGTTCTTGATAATAGCCATTCTAATTGGAGTAAGATGAAATCTTAGAGTTGTTTTAATTTGCATTTCTCTAATTACTAGAGATGTTGAACACTTCTTCATATATTTATTGATTGCCTGTTCATCCTCTTTCGTAAAGTGTCTGTCCAGTTTTTAAACTGACTCAGAATGTGAGGAAGATAATTATACGTACAGAGAAACCAGAAGTCTGGAATAGTCTGGGGTTCAAACGTCAGAGTTAGTGATATCAGCTATTTGTGCTTCCCTAGTAAATCTCAAAAAGCTTTTGTGAAAAATATGGAGCTCAGTATATCCCCAGAGCATATTCCATGTACTCAGGCCAGTGGTTCCTCAGTTTCTGAACCACCTCACTTCAAATTGTTCTGCCTCAAATGTCCATTCTTGTGTCACAGCTTAGATACAGTACTGCCATTACCAGGAACTGTTCCAAATTCAAGACCATCACATCCTGTATTTCCAGGTTTTTACCTCTATTAACTCATCTCCAAAACTATTTGAATTTTAAAAGGATATCTAATATTTTTAACCATCATTTCATGTTTCCTTGAGTCTTTTTGTGCCTCATATTTCTCCATGGGTCTGATGCTGGCTTATTATAAAGCATCCATTTGTCATTTGTCATTCCTTTGTTCAAGATTGAGCAAGGTTAATATGTCAGGAATTTCTCCAGGTATGAGGATAGAGAAATAAACAAAGTAGAGGGGGGGAAAAACTGTTTCTATGGTGTTTTCTTACTTTAGATGGGCAGATATATAAGTAAATAATAAAAATATGTCTTCTGTATTTTCTCAATATAATAATGTGCATCTTCGTTATATATTACCTTTTATATGATACTATCTTATGGTACTAAATTTCTGCCTTAGCTATAGTATATGAATCATATCTTGTGTTTAATCTCAAACTTTGAGCCTTTAAAAAAATGAATACAGGAATAACTCCTTCAATATGATTTTTAGAGTCCCTGAAATTTGCATGGATAGTTATTACAAAGTTGCATAGGCTTCCATTGTATTTAATATGAACAATACAGTCTATGGTATGACTACAGAATTATATTCAAATTTATTGCTAATATCTTAATATTCAATTTCAAATAAAAGTATGCATTCTATATTAAGCTGTAGTGGAATTCACTTCATAAATGCATTGTAGTTTTCAGACATAACTGAAAGAGATAAATATTATAATAATTAAATACAATTGCAGAAGCTATCACTTTTAAAAACCAAAGCAAATATTTTTAAATTTAGTTAAATAAATAAATCTATATACTGATAGATGTTACAAAATTGGAAGATGGAGTTATAAAATTTTGGAAGAATGCTATATCCAGTTTAAGTCAAGAATATATTAAGAGTAAATAATAGAGTAAAGAAAAATAATTCTGATATTAACAGTATTCCTAAAATGAAAAGTTAACCTTTGGGAATTTAATTATTGAATCCCATGTTTTGCTATACATCTTTTGAGAATGAGTCTTATTTGAATATTCTTCATCATCTGAAAAGAGAAACTAAAACCTCAGAATCAATTTGTTTGCTCAGAATTTCATGATCAACTCCAAAATCATATCTAGAAACATGCATAACACATTATTTTTGAGCTACCCTTTATGTGTAATGCAAGAATAAGAAAAAATGCATAAAACAACTATTCTTAATAGTCAGATGAGAGTATAAGACATTGCAAAAAATGACTTCAAAATAAAATTCTAAGTTTTGACACCATGGGTGCTAAAGTCTTAAACAGAATTCTTGTTCAAATCATCGGACCAAACTGACTTTTTTCTTTCAGTCACTGAAACACAAAGAATTTGGGAGATTTAGGAAACCTATCAATCTTAGGTTTAATTTCTTTTGGAAAACAAATTATCAAAATTAATTTTTCTTTGTTCATCATACTTTGTTCTACAGCATACACAAAGTATTATTAAATACTTTCATTGTCTAGTTGATCAACCATTTGGATACACGAAAGCAAGATAAGGGTTTGTGTGGAATGGGTGTGTGTGTGAGTGTGTTTGAAAAAGTGTGAATCCATGATAAATTTAACAATGCTTCTTTTTTTTTCAGCAGCTAACCAAGAGATTTCTGATTTCATACAGATAACAATATGGTAATTCTGATAGAAGAAATATTTGCAGAATAGAAAATAGCACCCTTCAGTTGAGAGTTCAGAAAGCAATTATAGCCCTGGATGATGCAAATGAACTCCTGGCCATTAACAGAAAGACAGTAAAGCATCTCACCATTCTTTTTCAGCCAAAGACAAACTCGTGACATACAAGAGATTTTGTTATTGCCTTATTTTGCACTTATAGAACATGTTCTAACAAGATGCTACAGGAGCAATTGCATGCTTAAAAACAGAGTCTATAGCAAAAGAATGTCTTATACTACCCTTTGCATTTAATCCTATAGCAACAAATGAACTTTCATTTGCAGAGAATCAGATGATTTGGTGGGAACTATGAGTAAACTTGATAAATCTTGAAAGTGTATATATTTCTTACCTGGTAATTCATACATCATTTTATAACAGAGCAGGTGCTAATATTAGTGCCTATGCAATAGAAGCAACTGAAACACCAGTAGAAATTAAGAGATAATTTAGTTATTTTAAAACCAGTTTTTATTCCATTTCCATATTTCCAGTTCCACATTTTCTTATTGTTGTGCAACAAATAGCAGTTATTGTGCATAACATAAATATCAGAAACAAAAATAAATAGGGCAACAAAATCAAATTTGTTTCTAAAAATATGCAGTATCTTTTAGCTAACAGTATAAAAGATGTGATTTATGGGATTGTTTCAATGAAACTATATCATCACCACTGACAAAATCTTCTAATATAGGAGATGAAAATGTGATGTCATTAGTTATTTACTAGAGAGATAAATGAAAACTTGAAATCCTATTGGGAAAATTCCTGCCATAAGTACCTGATGTGAGCAGACCTAGAAAAATATCTTAATTTTTAAAGGTGAACATGGATTTAGCATCACAAAGATGCCATAGTTACTTTTTGAATAGTCTAGAAATTGACAGTGCTGAAGAGGGGTTGTTACAGTTCTATAAGGTCAAACTTTGCAAAATTGATGGTTATATTTTTAATAATAAAATTTAAAATCATACAAATAAAAATATTTAGTTATAATTCATATTTCTTATTCTAGAGTGATACTTGAGTTTGGCCAATCAATGTTATAAACAATAAACAACAGATCATTCATTCAAACTTTGAGTTCTGTACATCATACACAAGGTAATGGAGTAAAACAAGTCAGAAGAGGAGGCTGGGAAGGGCCTGGGGTAGGGGCAGTGTGTGGTCAGAGTGGGTCTCACCAGCGTCAAGCCCTGCAGTTATCCAAGGAATGAGCACAGCATGGAGGATCTCACTGAGGAAAAAGACTAAGAGGTGTATTTCAGAACAGCCACCAAACCAGTGTGACTGGAGTAGAGTGACCAAGGGGGAATGCAGTAGGAGATGAGATCAGAAAAAGGGATCCAGAATCATAAGCCCTGTTAGTCTATTTTAAAGACTTAGCCATTGTTCTAAGTGAAATGAGGAACCGTTGACATGCCTTGAACTGGGTAATGTATCAACAGATTCCTGTTGTAAAAGGACTGAGCATTGTATCGTGTTGGTGTTAGAATACTGTGCAGGAGTGGAAGCTTAGAGAACACATGCAGATTGGCGATGGCAGTGGGTTGGGCCAGGTGCCAGCAGTGAAGTGAAATGAGACATGGCCAGGTTCTAAGATATTCTGAGGGAAATGTAATGATATTTGAAAATGCAGATGATGTGAGGTAAGAACAAGATGGCACTTACCCATGATCCCCAGATTGTATATTGTATAAGAAGAAGGGAGGAGGGAAGAATAAAAGTTCAGTGGAGTGACAAAGGGGAATGAAGGGAAGGGGGTGGGAATAGGAGACAGTTGCATGACTTGGACATGACTTTCCTATGTTCACATATGAATGCACAACTAGTGTAACTCCACATCATGTACAACCATGAATAGGATCCTAATTAGAACAAGTTATATTTCATGTATATGTCATATGTCAAAATACAGTCTGCTGCCATGTGTAGCTAAAAAGAACAAATAAAAAATGACATTTATATAACATTAACATGTTAAGAAAAAAATTTTATTCAGTAATAGTTTGGAATGTGTCTGTGGAGATCAATAAAATCTTTAATTAAAGAAAGAAGGGAATTGTCATGTATTGATATGAGGAAGACTATGACAAGGAGCAGATTTTGATGAGGAAATACAGATTTGGGTTTAGGACTTTGAAAGCTTGAGATACATATTGGACATCCTCATCCAAAGCTGGAAATCTACAAATAGAATTTAGTGATCAAGTTGAAGGATGACAGGATTTGGAAGATGTCTGGTTATGGATGGCATTTCAGGCCTGAAATTGGAAAAGATCATCAAGGGTGGGGAAAGGAATGTTTCATTTCCTTTCACGTAATTTCAATTTCTTGTTCCTTTTTTGTCCACTTCATAGAAATCCTAACCCCTGGTTAAAGTCAATAATCCTGCCACAAATGTAATCCTGCACAACTGAGGAGAGAAAATACACACACAGCTTCTAATTAAGAGTGGCAGTTGAGGGTGCTTTTAGCCTTGCCTGGAAACCCTCAATTCACTATCTCCCTCCCAAAAGGACAGTTGTATTTCCTGTACTCTCTCTGCTTAGTTCCAACATCCCATCTCCTAATTAACTCTCAGCTATTGACCTTCAGTCTTATGTTTCCAAGAAAATAAAAGCACCAGAAGAAACTAGTTTGAAATCCCTTCATGAGACAGACCTGCCCCCTACCCTGTCTCTCTCTCTATTTATGTACACTGCTCACCCTTTTCAATGGGCAGAATTCCCCAGCTTCTCTCTGGGACCAAGGTTCATGCTTCCATTCCTCTGAATCACACTGACAGCACAGCATTGAAACTTATCTCCCATCTCAGCAATAACAAATTCTCAGGCTCCAGGCTCTTGCATTAACTTTGAAATTATCCTCAGTAGTAAGAAAACTCCAAAAGCACTTATCCGTACTTACTTTTCTGATTACCTTACCTGAAATTCTCTTTTTAGCCCTCTTGGTTCATACTTGTAAGTCACACTCTGCTCACACTCTCAGCACCTCTGGCCAACATCACTGGTTTCCTTGGTGACGCCTTAATGGTAGGTAGTACCACCTCCTTCCTTAAGGTTCTGCATCTCTCAATGATGCTTCACTCCGTGACACACCACATTTGACCAAGTTATTTGCTACTTTTTAAAAACTCTTCCTCCTCTTGACATCTGGGATACCCAACAACTACTTTGGAAGTGAGAAAAATAAGTGAAATATAATACAATAAGACACATATTTCAGATTTGCAGAAATAAGAAGTGGCAAATTCCAAAGGATCACAAATGAGTTGGGCGTTCTCTTTTCTAACAGATCTTGAAGAATAAATACATTAATATGTTAATGTAAATAACAACACAAATTACTCCAGAAACTTTGTGTATGTGTATAATCAAGTATCAAGTGATATAGGGATTATTGTGCAGCTACTACTCTATATCAATATTGAAAAAAGGATAGTGTTTTCTATTTCTTTGAAGGCAATCATGGAAACCCTTAGTGAGGACTTCTAGAAAAACATGCTGTGTTTACTTTAAGAAAGCAAGTGACAAAATTCTGTATGTGACATCACAAGTAGCAGTGTTTGATATGTGTGTGGTAGGAGAGGAGGTGTTTTATAAGTGGAGAGAGGGAAAACTATTTTCTCCCCAAAGAGTTCTCCTGAAATTCAGGCACTACATCCTATCCATCTGTCCTTCTCCAGAGTATAAGGTGCTAAATAAATGATAGTTGAATAAAAGAACCTCATTTGATACTGGCAAAATTTAGGAAATGTGTAAGTGTTATTACCTGTTTTCTAACAAGGAAACTAAAGAATAAGTGAATTTCTCAGGATCACACAGTTAGTACACAAATCTCTTCTCAATACCTCTACCCTTTAGTTTAAACTGGCCTTTCAGTTATTCATAAATGACCAATATTTAAAAAATTCTTTTTCTCATCAAAAGCAAAAAAGTATCTTCTCAGAGTTAAAATTAGGAGACTTGGTCTCAGGATGAATTAGGAAAAAATTCCTGTGGAGAATTTTATCCTAAAGGTAGGTTTTAGACTCAAATACTTGGCAGTGACTTGCACCAGCATATTTTTAGAACACAAAATAAATTTTACTAAAATGTTCGTGTGTTGAAAAAAAAAAACTCATTTTAGAAAACAAAACAAGACCAAAATTGAAAACTCCTAGAAATATTAGCTTTACAAGCTAAGCAAACAAAGCAATTCTTTTCATAAATACCAGAACACTAAACAGCTAACCCAGCTCCTAATTTTGAATATGCTACTCTATTCCTTGCATTTTCAAAATTCCCTTTGAAATCATATTAGTGTGGAGAGTTGATTATTTTGAGTATAAGAAATGAAAGCCAACACAGCCATTAGTATTTGACATTTAGAGATCTGCAGCCACCGGAGAGCTTTGTGTAAATATTTATGAGGAAAGGCTCCCTCCTGGTTTTTATGACATGCACTTTTATTTGCCAAATCTGAGCTCTGGTTCTGAATTTCCACTTTGGGGAAAATCCTTTGACTCCACCTGAGTTAGCAAGCCTTTGAATGAGTGTACGAAGTTGTGCATTACTGCACCCAGTTATCCTTATGAAGGTCTTTCCAGTTGTGATGTACTTCAGCGCATTCTTCAATTTCAGATGACAGTAATAAGAAACAAAGGACACAAGCACACAAGTGGTCAAACCTCCAAGTGAAGTTAATGACTCTTGTGTGCGACACAAGCTCCCTTAACCCTTACCTTCCACAATGGCTGCCCATGGCCATTGAACAAAAGAGATTTTTAAATAAACATATTTAATCAGGTTTTAAAAACCATCACAGCATGCCAATTCATCCAGGTGTATGAAGAATACAAAAAAACTTTCATGCACTTCAAAGTGACATAAGATAAATGGGAAAAAGCCTGTGTTTTTCTTCACACCAAGTAGTTTCACATTTCACCCAAATATTTCACATTTCCTCAGCCGGAATGTCAGTTAGCTCTTCAAATATTCCAATTTTCTTTCCTCTTATTATTGATGTGTGTATGCCATCAATAATTTACATTTCATTTTCAGAAAAGAATCTGTGTGTAATGTTTTCTTTCTCAGGTGCTTTAGCCCCAAATCTCTTAAGAGCCTCTATGGAGCCCCAGTAGAGGGATTGGAGCTCCCCCTTCTTTAAGTTCCTTTACATAGTGAGTGGGAAAGAAAGCTTGGTTAAATAGAGAAGTAAAATATCACAAGTAGAATTTTTGCCCATTCGTCTGAATCCTGCCGTGTTCTCAGGAAGGAAGATTGAGTAGATGTAATCAGCTCTGTCCGTCACAGGGACTGCCAACCCAAGCCTGTCTCTCTGTCTTTGCTCTCACTACCTCAATTTCAAGCTTCCCCTCTTTACTCAGGAGTGCGAAGTCCTACGATATTTGCCAAATGCCTGCAGGAACACCTCCCATGTCACAGACTCTTGTAGAGCTTGCATACTACTTACACATCAAGATGGGCAAACTGGAAAGCCTTTCCCTTGAATCTCAGTGGTTTTCAAATTTATCAGCAATAAAATGCTATAACTGTGTAATTTCCCAAACTGACTCATAAAAGGCAACTCTGCTTCTACTAGTTTGCTGAAACATTCACACCATACTTAAAGCCCTGAGCGACTATGTCAGAAGTCAAGCTACCTTCTGGCAGCCATGAAAGGAAGTCCAGCCATATGGAGAGGCCACACATAGGTGCTCTTATGGCTGGCCTTGTCTTCTATTCTTTCCTTCCCAGGGACCAGCCGGATGAGTGAACTAGCTGTCATGTGATCGCAGCCCCCTGCCATCAATTCACCTACAGCACCTGCTGCTTTCAAATCACAAGGCCCCAGGCATCATGGAACAGATGCATGAGAAATACATGCGTCCCTGATGCACCCTGTCTGTATCCCTGACCCACAGGATCCAGATATATATTAGTGTGGCTGTTATAAGCTGAGAAGTTTCAGAGAAATTAGCTACACAGCAACCAATAGTAGCCTGGAGTAGCCTCAAAATAGGAGTTCCTACTTCTAATCCTGCCTCCATGTGGCTTATTTCCCACAAGGTTGCCAGAATCATCCTTCCAACATAAACCCTTAACCCTGTAATTTCCTCTCTTTTGCAAACTCCCCTGTATCAGCTTCTCCTTGCTTGCTGCTCCAATTCTTTGCCTTCAACCTCAACTGGGCCCTTGACATGGATCAACCACCCTCTAATTCATTCCTGGTCAATCACCTATAAGCCACTATTCTAGCCAATATCAGGAAATTATATTCTCACTTATCATTTCAAAAAAGAAACTGACATTCAGGAGAGAATTACTTCAACTGTTAATTCCCCATGCAAATTTAGTTACATGAACATATTTATTTGTTATTTATTTGTTACTTTGCCTTCAATCAGATAACTAAAGTGTGTTCCTCTACTTATGATGGATTTGCATTCAATAAGTTGAACATAAATTTAAAATATGAACTTTTAATGCATTTAATACACCTAAACTACCAAACATGATGGCTTAGCCACATGTACTCTAGAGCACACTGGTTGTTTCTCCCCATGATTGCTTGCATGAGTGCAAGCCGTGGTTCACTGGCACTGTTCACCATCTCAAGAGTGCTGCATTGCATTTTGCTAGCCTAGGAAAGATCAAAATTTAAAGCACGGTTTCTTCTGAATGTGTATTTCTTCTGAATCACAATAAAGTTGAAAAATTACAAGTTGAGCCATCATGGATATCCACAGTCCCATTTTCCTGTCTAAGACAGAATATTCAATCCTATGCCCTTAATTCCATTTTCCACTATTACATCTGGAAAGAGCTGCCAACAGTTATTTCCTCTCTTTCCTAAACCTTCTAATGCTCATTAACTCTTGGCCATCTGCCCGAATCTATAAGAAATGTTTATATTTCTTTCATCCTTCAAAAAAAAAACCCCTCCTTTACAAAACAATCCTTTAAAATTCCTCTTCCTCCAAACTCTGGAAAGTTGCATGACTTGGTTTCAAAATTTTTCCCATTCCTGTATGGGTATCTTCCCCTCTGCCATGAGTTTTTTGATACTCCTTACATCAATTGGTGAAGTCAATCTATCCACTTTGAATCTAAATTTTGTTACAAATTGCTTTGACTAATCAAACCCTGCCAGCATGAAAAAAAAAAACAAAAACCCAGTCTACTCCCTGATTAGGAAGATCCAGTTATTTCAGACATTACAGCCATTCTACTTGAGGCCCCACGCATAGCAGTGAGCCCAAGCGTACAACATGGTCTAGATATGAGCTCTCCTAGTAGAGCTCAGACCAAACTTCTGACCTACTGAAATGTGAGCAAATAAATAGCTGTCTCGAGCCCCAAGTTTTGTGGTATTGAGGTATGCAGCAAAAGTTAACTGAGGTAGCAGTTCATAGGTAAAAGTGGGATGCTGCTCTAACCCAAATTTAATACAGGTAGCTGGCATCGCTTTGGAACCAGTAGCCAGGTGGAGCCTGGAAAAACTACAACATAAGTATTAGCAGAGACATGAAAAGTAGTGAAAAAACTACAAAATGATGGTTTCTAACAGGATAACAAACAATCTTTGAACTGTCACCTATACAAATTTGGAAAACAGAAAACCTAACGAATTTGTGGATTTGGCTAAAGATAATAAGAAAAATGTTGAAACAAGCAAAAAAAGGATTGTAGCAAGTCACAAGTAGAATTTTGGAAAAAGAAACTGAATGACCAGAATTTGCTGTGCTGGAAAATAAAACTCTTTCTTAATTCTAGCTCCCCAAAGTAGTAAAAAGGTCTAAAAGTAAGAAATGACTTTGTGCTAAAGATTAAATTGAAGGTGTAGCTGAAAGACCCTTTGTTCATACCTCAGAAAGAGTTTAGGTGGGACACAGTCAGTCTTCTCATCTAGACACAACTTCTTCTAAGACTCTTAAGGCTCTTTAGGATATAAAAGTGAAGAGAGGACTGTCTAAAAAAATGTGAGCACTTTTATATAATGGATTAAAATGTGAAGTACAGGAAACTCACAAAGTATTTAAAGGCATTGTAACGAAATGATTGAAAAGAGATTGAGACACTTAGAAATGAAAAAAAAATGGTACCCTGGGTCTCAAAGAAGAAAGGAAAACTACAAACACAGCCATTTCTTGCAGAATGGGAAGGGCATCTCAGAGGGTAAACACAAGAAACCAAAAGGCAGAACCAAGAACTGTGAGAATCACAGTGAGGGATCCACTCCTAGAGCTGGAACTGTACCCATCCAGGGATACCTGCCACTATCACCCTGCCAGACCTGCTGACTTGTGCTCCCCTGCATTCAGAATTGATATGGTCTAGTTACTGCTCTTTTTCATCCTTTTGTGCACAGGAATGATTACTGTAAGCATTGCTTCTCTGTGTATATGTCGCCCATGAGTGGACCAGATAACATTTTTTATTTTTGTTCATAGATCTGCATAGAAGGGGATATACCAAAAGAATCTCACTTTGATTCAGACCTGATGTACATACCAGGCAAACACAAACTTTGAATTTGGGACTTTATGACAAAATTAGGTGAGGATTTTTTGGATCCTAAAATGGGCATGAACATGTGGAAGAGTATGTATCCTTTGTGCACACAGAGTATATAGTGCTTGACTGAACCAAAGGAACAAAAATAGCTTTAGGTTCATCATGCATATTCCTTTTCAAAATGACTTTACTGTCCTTCCCATTAAGATCAAAGTCTGCTCCATCCATATCCCTTGAATATTGGCTGATCTTGTGTTCTGTTTTGACTTCTAGGATATGGCAGATATAAAAGCAAACAAGTTTTGATCATAAACCTTGATAGGCTTCACACAGAACATACTCCTCTGGCATCTATGTCACCTTATTAAGCCTGACCTTCTTGAGAAGGAGAGATTTTGCATAGAGAAGCAGCTGCCCATTATGTCTCAGACATGCTAGTGGATGCCCCAGATGTGGGAATGAACCTAGTCAATACTACATGAAGCAGAGAGGAGCCATCCCATCTGAGTCCAGCTTCAAGAGTCAGCCAAGAACTGCAAGGAAATAAAATTGCTCTTCTAACCAACTAGGTTTAAGGATCCTTTTATGCATCAACAGAAAAACGACACAAAGTCTTTTTTTCTTATCTGGTCAGATGAGTTTCTTAAATGAAATTTTATTTCAAATCTCTTCCTTTACATTGCTTTTCCATGTTCTATTTACAAAATTGTATTTTTACTTGTGTAATTTTAAAGCCACAATTAATAACATCCTGATATTAAAAAATATGTAGCCTCAATTATTTCACTTTGAAAACCACAGTTATTTTTTCCTCCTGTACAATGACACTGATAATTGTAGTGCTTATTGCATAAGGTTTTATTTTTAGAATTAAGTGAAAGAACATATAGAGCATATTTTAAAGGTACCTGGTTTGAAAACTGTGGTTTTCAAAGTTCAATAACGTGTGCAGTGGGTTGTTTATTTATCATCATAAATAACCTC
Source organism: Glaucomys volans (assembly GCA_020662805.1). Taxonomy (NCBI): domain Eukaryota; kingdom Metazoa; phylum Chordata; class Mammalia; order Rodentia; family Sciuridae; genus Glaucomys; species Glaucomys volans. The sequence goes on from JAJEJO010001772.1 coordinate 824,974, forward strand.
GTCTTCCTGCTATTTCGTATTTTGCTATTACTTGAAATCAAAACTACTCTTAACCAGCAAGTAAATTTAAAGCTAGAAATATTTAATATTATGATAGAGGAGAACAAAAATTTTGGAAGGGTAGGATGAATTTTAGAAGAATCTCAGATTAGGACTAGATATTCATTAGCCAGTCTACTCATAGTTATTTCTGTCCTAACACATACCCTGGATTAAAAAAAAATCACTACTTTTATCAATTTAGAAAAGACTTTAAAGATATACAATCTAAACTGATTTTACAGATACATAAACTGATAAAGAGAAAATAAGTGATTTGTTTAAGAACACCTTGCTAATTACTGTGTCTGAGGGCTGAGGCACAAGTCCCACTCAGCTCAGGAACCAGGGCTCAGTACATACCCCACCACGTCACCATCACCGCCAACCCAAACAATGAACATGGAGCGATCATCAGGAATGGCTGGAAGCCTAAAATAATTCCCAGGAGTTCCAGCTTCCACTTGAGATATAAAAACACCAGAAAGTCCATCTCCCATACCCTTACCAAAAAGAGTACCTGAATTCACAAATGTTCTTCAAAGCTGCATTCACAAGCCTGTAATCTAAGACATTGGCAGAGACATAAGACCCAAACTTACCTGAGATAGATACCACTAGTCACCAGGAAACACATGCAGCTGAAATTGCTGGCAAACTGGTAAATACAATAATGGTGCCTAATGAGAGAATATATACAGAGAATACAAAACCACCAATGAACATATATTAAGAGAGTTCCCAGCTGCTTGCAGAACCATCCACGTGGACATAAGCAGCACTCTGATGGCAACACAGCAGTCAAAACTTTCCTTTCCCAGAGTCTCTGACTGGGCCTGAGACATTAAGCTGACATAAGACAGATCAGCAGGAGAAATACATACATATGTTTACATGCCATGAAGTCTCCAAAAGCAATGAGCACCCCAAACCAAAGCAAACCAAAGCAGCAAAACCAAAATGCTTACCTACTGGGTTGAACAAGACTGGTAGTGGTAGACAAGTAACTGAGGGAGACCAAAGGAAGACAAGAGCCATTTTAACCAGGTGTGTGTGTGTGCAGAATTCTCTCAACATTGGCTCCCCATCCATGGTGATGAAAATGTCTTCTTTCCTCTTAGTCCAGGGAGGGCATGGGAAGTTTTCTTATCTCCTCCTTTAGGGAGGAAAGGGAAAGTGAGAGTACTCCTACTGCACTGGCTGGTTCTCAGGTGCCTTCAGTTTAAAATAATCCTTATGCCAAAGTAGCATATTTGGAGGTGACATATTCTTCCATCCTTCAGCAAGAAACCTGTGAAAGTGCCCCCCCCACACACACACACCATGGTACAGGGAACAAGAGCCACTGTGAAAAAGAAACAAAACTCTACCCAGGTTCAACATACCCAGAGTTCCCATAGATTAAACTGAGCAAGAATCCAGTACCACAAAAGAAGAAACAAGGGGAATAAAAAAAAACCCTCCTCCTAGGAGAGAAATGGTCCAGAACCTCAGCTAGGGGAGGGGTCGTACTGACCAGGTCACATCCCCAGCTGCAAGGGACACAGTGTCTGCATAAGACTGAGGCTTAACTGGAGTGACCTGCAAAGCCACTCACTGCCCTTGACATAAGGCTACATCAAGTATCAAGGAGCAGTGAAATTCCATGGGAATGTTCCAGGAGCATGGAGAAAAGGTGAAGCACAAAAGGGAAACTTAAAGCTGAGGACGGAGCAGATCCTGAAGGAAAGCCTCTGGGTAGCCAGACCCCACCATGGAAACGCAGCACAGAAGGACTCAGGCCTGGCATGCGCAAAAGGGCAACCATGACAACCCCAGGTCCCCAATCCCAATTAACTCCTGCTGCAGGCAATTCACACCCCACGTCCAGAGGCTTGGAAGGAGGAAAGGCATGCTCATTCCAGAGATAAAATCCATTCACCTGTGTCTCTTATCCTATGTGGCAAGTGTGGCTGTGTTAGGGTTCTCCAGAGACGAGAGAGGGAGCAGGAGAAAGAATACGGAGGACATATAGACAAGGGGGTGGGGTGTTTAATGATTGATTCACACAGTGATGGAGCCTGAGAAATCCTAACATCTGCAGAATGAGTTACCTATCTGGAGATCCAGGAGATGAAATGGGATAGCTCCAGTCTGAAACTGAACAAAGACACAAATGATGTTCTTGTCCAAGTGCTGACAGGCGGCAGACTCAGGCAGAGTTGATATCTCAGTACAGATTTAAAGAGAGGAAAAAGCCCATGTCCCTTTTGAATGGAAGTCAGTCAGCATTTCTGTTATCTTCAGACTGTCAACTGATTGGATGAGGCCCCCCCAAACTGGGAAGGGGAAACCGCTTTAACTCAGACCGCCAGTTTCTGTTTCAATCTCTTCCAAAGCATCCTCATTTAAATAAACAGAAACATTATAATCATAATAATATTTGATAATTAACCTGGAAACCTTATAACACAGTCAGTTTGACATATAAAATTAACCACCACACTAGCATTCAAACAAAAAAGTATGAGGTAATTGAAGAAGGAGAAGAAATAACCTACCAAACTATCAAGGCAAAACCATTAACAAAACCAAACTCAGATATGACACAGATGTTAGAACTATCAGGTAGGGTATTTAAAAAGGCCATGATTAATTTGTCAAAGTTGCAAAGGAAAAGATAAACAAGCAAGATCAGATAGGAAGTTTATTACAGAGATGAAACCTCTAAGGGAGAACTGAATTAAAATATTAGAAGTAAAAAGTATAGTGACAGAGATAAATAATGCCTTCAATGGCCTTATCAGTAGACTTAGTAAAGGAAAGGATCTCTTAGTAAAGGAAAGAGAACTAGAAGATAGGTTAATTCAAATGACCCAAATTAAAACACAAAGAAAAAAAGAAGAAAGTAAACAAAGTGGAGCATCCAAGTGACATAGGACAATAACAGCCAAGTGGTTCAACTGGAAACCAAAAAGAGAAGAGAAAGAAAACAGGGCAGAAGAAATGGGTGAGGAAATAATTTAGAATTTCCAGTATTCATGACAGACCAACATCAGATCCAAGAAGCTCAAAGAACACCAAACAAAATAAGTAATAGAAAAGAAACCAAAAACCAAGCAAATAATCTAATATAAACCTGCCAAACTGCTAAAACCCACAATCTTAAAAACACAGAAAAAATAAATTCCTATAACAGAAGAAAATGCACATGTTATTTAGACTTCTTGTCAAAATTATGCAAGCTAGAAGACAATGAAAGGATATCTTAATTTATTTACTTCTTCAAGCTTCTATACCAGATAGAAACTTCTTTAAGGTGATGAGAGGAATGAACTGTGAGGTCAGAGTTCTATACTGAGCAAAAAAAGAAATCAAGATTTTTCTCACATAAACAAAATGAAGAAAATATCTAAAGCAGAAATATTGCCATTGATTTGTATATTTATATCACGCACATGCATGATATGTGCGTAAAAGACATGCCAACCAGCACACAAAGCATATAAGGGAAGAATCTGGAATACACTACCCTGATGGTTTCTATCAATATGAAAACATCTGAACATACTGTCTGATTAAAGATATACATAGCAAATTGTAAGGCAAATTCTAAAATAATTGAACCAATATAGTGTACATTTTATATTCTTTGTTAAATCAATGAAACTATCTATATATTTGGAAATAAATTGAGGACCAAATGTGTGATTCCCTATCAGATGTGTCCCGTCTTTGGATAATGCTTATTTGTATAAACCTCTTAAATTTTGCTGACTCATATAACTGCTTCCAATTGCTATGCCTGTATTCCACAATTAAGTACTTATTCAATTATTCTCTCAAGGGGAATTATCTTGTCTTTCCACAAAGACTTTAATTTTCTTGATGTTGGAAACTTTGCTTTCTATGTCTTAGAACTACCAGAGTTCTCAGCATAAGACACATGTTAAGCCAAGCACTATTTATATATGAGAGCCTCAGTGATAGATGGTTCTTCCATTTCTTTGTTGTCTCAGATCTTTCCTATTCAGGCACCAATCATGAATGGTAAATGCTGGCCTCTGGCAGATGTTACCAAAATGTCATTTAATTTTGCACTGGGTTATTTCTGTCCACTGTAGATGCAAGTCAAGCCTGTCATATTACTGACATTATCTATATCTTGCTTCTCAACAAAAAAGATTATGTTTTGCTAATAATGTCAGTCAGTTTTGTTTTGTTTTGAAGCCCTGTCAGAAGGGGATAAAACAGAGGGATCATCAGGGCATGTCATAGGTGTTCTTGCCTTATCAGAGAAAAGATGGTTAAGATGGAATGAGTCATGTAATCTCTTTTAAATCTAAAATTCTGATATTTTCATTTTGTATCTTCACTAAAAATGATAATTCATCCCATAGTTCTCAAAAATAAAGCAATATGATTTTAACTAGAAGAACAAGCCCACAATTTCCTAGCAGGACATTTCAGATGCTTGTAGGGATCTACAATAGTGTTTGAATTTTTATTTATTATTTTGTGTAGGGAGTCATATGTATGTCATCCAACAGAGGCACATGACCAATCCTTACCTTCTGAGTCCCGTGGTATAGCAACTAAAGATGGACCAATGACTTGAAACCATAGAGAGAGAATTCAGGCAGCCTTAGGGTCAGGTTGACATATTTTGCTATCTGAACCTGGAGAGGAATGATAGGAAAAATCAGAAAAAGAAGGCAGAATTTTTCTTTCAGTTATTGCAGCAGATAATGGAACAAAAACTGATTTACAAAGGAAATGCTATGGCAATAGAAAACTACAGAGCCTGCTTCCTTCACCCTGACTGTGAGATCACAGAGTGAAAATACCCTCATATTTACAGAGAAGAATAGAGGAAGAAAATCCACTCTTTTTCTTTCAAAGGAAAAAAATCTGTTTTTATATAATGTTTATAGGTTAAACATTTATCCACTTTAGATATTTCAATCTAATTGTAGGAACTCTAAAACCCCAAGTTTCGAAATTATTCGCATATAACAAATCTTGGTTTAAAAAAAAAAACCTTTCAAAACAAAGTAAAGCAATGTAAAGCAATTAAAGTTTTTAGGATGCACAATGACTTTTTATACACTAATGTCGTATCGCACCATAAATCTTATCATGTTTGACAGCTTAATGATAATAAAATCAACTTCCCCAATTTGTTTTCAATTTTTCTGTGTAATCCAAAACAGTTCTAATGAGATATATGAAAGATATAGAGATAATGTGTCAAAACCCAGAAAAATCATTTTCTGTAGTTATGCCAATTATCAAATCTCTAGCCACTCTCTTTGTCATGCCTTTTTACTATCATCACCACTTTAGAGTTGTTTAGACACCTGATATCCTCATGAAGAATGGAATCACAGTATTGATTCTGAATAATGGAACCCTCTATTTGGGACACAGAAGCAGGCATAGACAGCCAGAGCAAAGGTTTAGATTGATTTATTTAAGAACAGCAAATCATAAACATCTAAGAAAAAAGTAGAATAAAGGCACATAGACATTGCTACATACTACTGTTCTTTCACTGATCATCAGATTTCTGAGTTTTAATTCCTATCTCTACCTAACTCTTTAGCATAATTACTCACACATTAGTAGAATATTGTAAAGAGGGTGGCTTAATAAATTTCTTTCTGCTGACACAAGACATCCAAAATTTTGAAATAAATGCTCTCATGACTGGGCACAAAAACAAAACGATAGTGATGTTATCAGAAGTTTTGACTGGAATCAAGGAGGGCAAATTGGGATGGACTGGGAACTAGGTGCATCCACTGATCTGGGCAGATTTAGGTATAAGAACTAAATGCAGGTAATGGTATGCAAATAAATACCATGTCTACATTACAAGTCCAGATTTGGCTGTGGACAAAAGAAAGAGAAAAGCAAAGTGCCTTCACATCATTATAGGCCCTCACTTATCTCCAGGTGACATCCCTCTGAATGTGGCAAGTAAGGACTTCCAATCCAAACTCTTGTGTCTAAATCTGGGCCGCCAATTTGTCAGATCATTGATTTTTGTTGCATGATTTGACCTCTGGAATTTAGTTCTTTTTTAATCTATAAGGTTGCAGATGCATTGGCCTAAAGACTTGATGCAGTGAATTTGTAAACACAGTGAAATAGTTTAAAGGGCTAACACAGGATTATGATTCAACAATACTATGTGCAATGGTTGCTGTAAAGGTAGAGATGTGTGGCTATAGGATGTCATGAACTCAGCTATAAAACTAGTATTGTGAATATTTTCAATGTTATGCTGGAAATTAATAAATGTTTTCAGATACTCTATGATGGTATGAAATTTGAAATTTTACCACTTCTGGTATGGCTAGGAATTCCTATTTGGTCTAACTCTCATGCAGATGGCAACTATAAACCCTGGAAAAATTATTTTTAAATAATCAAATTAAGACCCTGAAGACTAAACTTAAGCAGTGGATACAGGAGGGGAATCAACACTTAGATGAAAAGAACAGCACTGAGTGAATTTCCTGTTTGTTCCTCTTTCACTAGGAGAAAACTCAGTCTTACCACATTGAAAGCCCCAAAAAAAAGACTGAAGTCACTAAAAAGAGGAGGAGAAAATTCTAGAAAGAAGGGGGTCAGAGAGAGGAAGCTGGGATCCTTTGAACAAATTCTCTACAACGCTCTGGGCAACCCTGATTCACACATTCATAGCACAGATTGCAAGCATTTTAGGCTCACAAAGCAAACCAACAAATAACAACACAAGGTGAACTGTTGTCAACTTGTGTGAGATGGACTTTATAGTTTGATACCAGACAATTCAAGTGCTTGCTTATGTAAAGAAACCTTTCAGAGAGATTTAACAGAATCTAGAGTCTCTAAAACATCTCTTCGGGTTATTAATTAGAATAAAACACTTAGTACTATCATTCATAATATTCAGAAAACAATCCAAAGTCAACCAATATATACAGAAAATAAGACCCATTTTTAAGAAAGAAAAAAACAAAAGAAAATATTAAGAACCAAAACCATGACCAACCAGAAGAGAAATTTAAAACGAAGGCTTTTAAAAAGTGACTATAACTGTGTTTAGCAAAGGAAGTTATGCTCACAGTGAATGAAAAGATAGGAGACATTAGGAAAGAAACAGAAACCCTAAGAAGAACCAAATGGAAATTCCAGATTTAAAAAAAAAAAATTCTAAAATTTAAAAATATCTGCAATCAAAATTTCACAGATTGACTTATCAGAAAAGCAAAGGAGATTATACTAAAGAAAAAGTAGCCAGTGATTTTGAAAAACAATTAATGGAAGTTCTCCAATCTAAAGAATGACATGGAACAACATTGGAAATAAAACAGACAAGTTTCAGGTATGTGTGTGGCAATATCAAAATGTTTAACCTGAAAGTGTGTGTAGTCTCAGGGTTGAAAACAAAGCAGAAAATTGAAAAGGACAAAAAATTCATTCAACAACTAATGGCTAAAAATTTCCTAAATTTGACGATGCAAATTTGGGTTCAAAAATCTCAGTGAGTCTATAGCAAGAAAAAGTCAAAGAAAACTACAGTTAGACACATCGCAGTCAAATTCCATAGGACTAATGATAAAGATAAAAGTCTTAAAAGTAAGCATATCAGAATGTTACATTATACAGAGAGAACACAATTGGATAATGACATATTGTTGGTAATGAGTCCCATCTGTGCGTCAGGATTACCAGGTGGTAAGTAGTACAAGTGAAGACTTCTAGAACCAACCTAGACAATTATGGTTTAAGGAGTCTAAAGGTGGGCTCAAATTTCTATACTGCTTTAACATTCTCCTGGAGTCATTTTCTACAGACTTTTAGGAGTCATCTTTGGAATCCTCTGCCCTACCTAAATTTGTCATGATGTTTTTTAAATCTAGCAACAGTGTCACCAATTGGTCACATGATTACGAAGAGGGAAATGAGAGGGGATGGGGGCGGGGATATGAAAAATGGTGGAATGAGACAGACATTATCACCCTATGTGCATGTATGATTACATGAATGGTGTGAATCTACATCATGCACAACCATAGAAATGAAAAGCTGTAGCCCATTTGTGTATAATGAATCAAAATGCAGTCTGTAAAAATTTTAAGAATTAATTAATTTTAAAATTGGGATTGTTCTTGACTCTTCTATTTGTCTTTCACACCCACATTGGTAAATTCCATCAGCTTCATTTTGACACTCTATACCAGATCCAATCTTATCTCTATAACCCCATCATTAACTCTCGTTGGACTACATTCATAGTCTAAAAATGACTACTTACCTCATCAGTTTACTTCTCCATTCACTCAATCCTCACTGTATTTTGTACACCATTCAGACATCAGTGGAGTCCTGGCTCACCTCATGTAGTAAGACTTTCCATCACCCTTTCGTTCCTGACTGCATTTGGTTTTACAAGTTATTATATAATGATTAGGAAATTGTTATCTCTCTGCCCAATTCTCAAGTCCATTTCTTTCAGTTTACTACTCTGAATTCAGCACTTAGGACATTGTCTCATATATAATCACCTGATCTGTAAATAACTATTGAATGATTAAATATCTGAATAAAAGGAAAAGGATCAGAAAATATGTGGTTCAATATATCCAGTCCACTATTTCATAAAACATATGCTCAGATTCATGATGTAAATTATTAGAAATGTAAAGAAATACTTCACAGCCAACCTCTTTTTCTTTCTTGTAGAACTGAATGTATCTAAGGGCACTTGCCTATGTGTTTATTTTCATTGAGATAGAATGGACCCAAACTAAAATTAAAATTTTCAAAAATTCCAGTTACTAGTGGAATAAAAACAATAAGTTACAATTATTTATTCAAAGATGTTTCTGAAATATGTTTTCCCAGAGATAAAATATTTACTCTATCTGTTTTACTTTAATTGGCTATTTCCTTGGTAGTGGTTGTTTAGAAATTAGCTTTAACTTTACTGTTGCTTCACTGATATCATGAATGTGATTTGGGCTATTAGGAAAATTATAATTGTGGTATTATTTACTTGTTCATTCAGCTATTCTTTATGAAATACCTCTTATACACTACACACTGTGCTCAGCAATGGAAATGCAATGTTAATCAAATAAGACACATTTGCAGATTTTGCAGTTTCTGTTCTTACATAAGATATGTAATCACAAAGAAAATAATACTGAAAAACTGTTGGTTTTATGATAGCATGTTTTAATGGAGCATGTATCAGTGGGGATCCAACCCAGCTTAGGAGATCAAGGAAGCGATTCTGACAATATGATACTTAAAATGAGATCTGGAAAATGAGGGAAATTGACCAAGAGAAGTGATGGAGGAAGCAAGGGAGTTCTGAGCAATGAGAAAAACATTTTAACAGGCTCAGAAGCAAAGTGAGTTGAAGAAACTAAAAGGCAGAGAAGTTGGAAAAGAATCCTTAAAATGAACCAAGACTGAACCATTTGGCTCATTTAAATCACAAAATGCTCTTTAGCAAGAATATTGAGTAACTTTCTGCAAATAGAAGACATGATCTACATTTTCAAAAGATTATTTTCTGTGCATCAATTTTTCCATATGCAATGGAAGTAATGTGGTTCATTGTTGATTTCAAATTCAGTAAGATGTAAATTTGGAGTCTTGGCAAATTTGTTCAGCAATCTATATATTTGAGTAATTGTGATTCCAAAGGACCATGAATTTGGGTGACAAAATTCATTATCTGAGATGCTGAAAAATGGGTATGGAGAACTGAGTCTTTCTGGAAAAAACATGAGCTTATCTTCTATTCCCCTTGGACAAAAGTGATTGACAGCAGAACAGTAGACCTATTAAAAGCAGACTGTACATTTTATCCTACTCTGTACTCAGACTTTAGCTTTGCATACATATTCTTTCTGGCAAAGAATAAGAGGATAGAGTGCTCAGTTGCTTATGCCAGTGATATAAATAAAGACAATAATAATAAAGTAATAACACTTAAGCACTATGTGCATTTTAACTTTTTAAAAAATAGATTAGCCCATTTGAACTTCACTATAACTGCACAAGTTTTATACTATTATCATTCCCCTTTTGAAGACAGAAAATTCAGACACAGAAAGTTTTATTTCCCATGTTTACACAGGAGAAGCTGAAGCAAATTTCCACCCCAATGTTCTAATCTTAGACTCCTGCTGTAGTGTATCCAGAAATGCTCAGTGCATTGACTCACTTGCACACCCCTGATCCATTTAAGTCAAATTTTGTGGAATGAAGCAGATTGGGGTCCTTAGTTGCCCCTGAATACATGGGGTTTTTCTAGTTTTACATGAGCATAAAGCAAACATTATGCTCACCTTAGCAATGACCATGCTCCTGCCTTTGCACAGTAGTCTATTGGGAAAGGACAGCACATTTGTGGGGCCAACAGGTATGTTATATTTCTGATAAATGATAATTTAAAATAATAAAGACTATATTTATTTCATGCAAAATTCAAAGTTTTATCCACAAGAATAATTTTCTTTTTCAAACTGGAAATCCTCATTGATCCTCCAGATACTGAAGCAACTTGCACCATCTCAGACTCTCCTGCAGGTGAGTCTCCTTTTCACTCACATTCCAGTGAAAAGGTAGTGGGGAGGAAGAAGTGCTCATTAGCAGAAAATTCTGTTCACCTTCTCCACACACATGCTTCCACGTCCACACAGAGACTTCTTAAAGCCAGAGCAAAGATACCTTCCCTGCTTTATCTGTCTTTGCTCTCATCCTTTCCTTCCTCTCTGAAGAAACAGAAGGCAGTAAGAAAAATGAAGGTTTCAGGTGCTGTTGTGGAATTGTCCATTTACTTTCCCTAGCAGTCCTTGGTGTTAGGAAGTCCTGCTTCTCCATTTTACATGATCACTTCCCTGATCATTCAAGTAATCAACCACGATTATTACATTCATGTCATCTCTTCACTCCCTTTCTTCCCTGGGGAACAATGACTACCTGTCCAGAATTTGGATGCAAAAGATTGTATCACAGTGATTGTTATCTGTGATGATACACTAACATTTAAAATCAATGATACAATATTTGTAAGTTTAAGTAAAGAGAAGAAGCTAGATGGGAGTGGGAGGAACAAAAAAATGGGGCAAAGAAGCAGACCGAAACTTCATCAAATAAACTTCTACCCTTATGGGGCTAGAGTTAGCATGGGCTCAGAAGAGGACTTCTTAAAAAATATGACTGTACTCATGCAAATCATCCAAAGTAGGAGAAATTGTTGATGACAGGAGAGGGAATAATTTCCTGAGTGAATCTGAATAGCTGAGAGAAGATGCAGCTCACAGCAGGAAGGAAGGAGTGTCTTCAGGATGGGGGAGGGGTGGGGGGGACGACTTCCTTATTACACCTGAAAGGAGCAGTATGGGAACAAAAGAAGTGGAGGGAAGAAAGACCAGGGACTCTTATCTAGTTGCTGACACTGTCCCTCCCTTGTTAGCAAAGATCTCTGCTTTCTGAGCTCCAGTTCCTTCACATAGAAATGGAAAAAAAATACTAACCTCACAGTATTTTGCAATGACAGAAAAAGATGATGTATATAATGTGCTGGGCATATTGCCCAGTGCAAAATTAGTACTCAGTAAATTACAAGCACTCTCATCCACCAATGTATTCACAGGAAGCCCCTACATGATTTCACTGAATGAGCTGAGCCTGAGAGTGGGTTAGCAGGCTGTCACTTACAAGAGCACAGTTTGGACACAGGATAAGAAAATTAGGACTGTCCAAGTTAAAATAATAGATAAATTAAAAAGTTTGAATTTAATAATTGCAAGTATTTCATTTCAACTGTACCTTCTCCAATCATTCATGAGTTAGGAAAAATATTAGTACTATCTCACATGTAGTGCTTAGGTCTACATGAGTAATAGATATAAAACATTTAGAAGGGTGCTTGATTCTTCTATTACTACACCATTTTTAATTTATATATAATAGTTGATATATATTATAATATAATTTGTAAAATTATTAAAAACATTGTTTTAAAAAATTGTATATAATATGAAAATTAGCTATCTAGATATTATATGAATTTTCTCTTTAAGCAGAAAAGAATTAGTACTCAAGAATGACTTGCATTTACTTCTTTTTTATATTTCTTTTTTTACTTGTAGATGGACACAATACCTCTACTTTATTTATTTTTCTTTATGTGGTGCTGAGGATTAAACCCAGGGTCTCACATGTACTAGGCTAGCATTCTACCACTGAGCCACAACCCCAGCCTGCATTTACTTCTTTAATTCATCAAATCACATTATATCATTGGCTCTCAAAGTTTAATCCATGGTTTAATTGGAATATTGGTGAAAGTTAAACAATATGCAAAGCGCATAAAATCACATTTTATGCAATAAGTGTTCATGAAAGTTCATCATTGTGAGGCAGCATAGAGCGAGTGCAGGCTCTGGAATCACTCTACTGAACTTTGCTAACTCCATCCACTGTTTGCTAGATGCGAGACTTTGAGCAAGTGCTTCATCTCTCTGTGGCTCCCTCTTCTTATCACTAAATTGGAGAAAAATACTAACAGTAAGTTCAAGGATTAAATCTCTTACTACTGTATCATATAATTACATTTAGAACCTTGCCTGGTACATTGTGATCACTTACTAAATAAAGGAAATCGACCTGTCAAATATTCAAAACCAGGGTTTAAATCCAAGTCTCCCCGACCTAGTCTTGTGCTTTCCTCAAACTACAGGTTAAGATCCCTCTTCCTCTTTTCCTCTTCCAAACTCTATGGAGAAACACAGAGGAGCATCCTGTTCTTGAGGAAGGATCAGGAAGTCAGGACCATGGACAGGTCAGAAAAGCAAGCCCATGTGTCACCCAGCACACCCCCTCCACCCTCAGTGCCTGTGAGAGGCTGTCTACCCGGACAGTCTTTCTGTGCCCTCTGCCCCACACTTGGGTTGAACAGCGATGCCAGTTTTGCTGCCAGAAGGGTTCTCAGAGCCCTGTGCTGCATCCACACTATGCCATCTAACTTTCAAGAAGAATCAAATCAATTCTCTTTCCTTCCTCTTTGTTTAAACCAAGGTAGCTCAATTACTTGACCTTAAGCTTTATTTAGAGAGAGAGGAGAACAAATGTAAAACAAAGTTCTCACAAACAAAACTCTTTGGAGTTCAAGAGCTTGGAAATCCTACACTGTTGGTCTTTCATTTTCAGTTCCTCTGGCAACAAATGCAGTATGAGGACTCTCCAGTCCCTCAGCCTGCTGCTCTCAGAGTTTGATTTGCCATTTCAAAGATCTTAAGGAAGCAGAGGACTCAAAGTTTGATGTGTGTTTCAATTAACAAAAGAGCATCTCCTGCCTAATGGGAAACGAAGAGGGTTCTTTGTCCCTGGAGTAGTTCTGTTTTCCCCATCATTAAAGCTCATAAGCAGATGCCAGACAACCGCTCCAAGGACACAAGCAGCTTTATCTCCCCAGCATGCTCCCCCTTCCTTCAATGAAAGGCCTCCTCCAAGTTCCTGCTATGGGTTTCCAGTGGAGGCCTTCAGATTTTTTGATTCTGGATTTCTGAATCAGATTATTAATTGGAAAAGTCAAAACAAACCATTAGGGATGTTCCCTGACTCTTTTCAAGCTGAATGTGAGGGGAACTAGACAGTTTAACCAGTTTGGAATGTGAAGGGAACTAGAAAGTTAACCAGTTTAACTATGTTCCCATCAGTTCCCCTACTTGTGAGCTGGGAGTAACCAGAGAAGTACCTAAGCACGTCAGTGTCTGTTTCTTCATTGGTAAAATGATCATAACAAGAAATGAATATCTGTCACATAGGGTTGTCATGGGAATTGAATGAATTATACATGGAAAGGACATAGTATAGCTTTTGGTACAGAGTAAACTCTCATTAAATTAAGTAACATCAATCCAATTATCAATCAGTTTCTCATTGTTACAGATATGTAGAAAGCAGATCTGGGAGGTGGAGAGGACATCCCAGGGTCTTAAAATCTGTTTCACATTATTCATGGAGTCAGATGCATCTCTACTTTTCTAATAAATTCTCCTTTTTGCTTAAAAAAGAAAAACTCGATTTTAAAGCAAATGATTGAATAATAAACTTTGGGTATCACCAGATGGCTAACAACTCTGTAATTCTACATTGCAATGATTCTGTCTTCCTCAGATTGGCCCATGGGTAAGGCCCTCTGGCCTGGCTTTCACTATTAAATATTGTCCTACAATAACTCTATCAGAGTTCAGTGTAGTAGCCAACCTTGGATATGCGTCTCACTACAGCAGAAAAAGTACTCAGCCCTTACTTTCCAGATGAATTTGATAAGATAATAAGATACAATGTCAATACATAATAGAAATGTAAAAGTCAAAGTCATTATATTACTCTTACCCAGAAAACTTCATAAATGGCTTTATCAAGAATCTCAACTGCAAAGACTTAAATGTCACTTTAGATAATATTAGCTTTTGGTTTCATTTTGTTTGTTTTTCTTTCCTAGAGAATGGTAACAAAAACTTGAAATCTACAAGGAATAGGTAAACTGGGCTTATTTACCCTGAAATGGGAGTTTAGTAATTGGTCTTTAAGTTTGTTTAAAACTACACACACACATACACTCATGCACACACATGCACATTCACTCCTACCTCTATCCATCAACAGACTGATTGGTCAAAAGATAGTATTGAGAGGAGCTACTTGCTCTTTAGGTTAATTAAGTATGAATTAAGATACATATCAAGTAGTGAGGGTGGACTGGAATAACCCTGGGAACTTCCTGGGCAAATATTTTAGTACAGGTATAGAATAAACATGTTAAAGAATCTGAATGCAGACAGAAGAAAGAGAATGTAACATATTAGTTGAGAATAGACTCCTCTAACCTTGACTGAAATCTCAGAATTCTACCTCTGTTAGCATTTGTGTATAAACAATCATCAATTAAGAATTAAAGTTAGCTGGAACTTTTCGTAACTCCATAAACCTATAAAATAATGAAAATAAGGAATATTTGAATTTAAAAGATATGGGTGTGAATTCTACTTTGTCAGACTTTGACAAATCTTTTAATGTTTATAAGCCCATTTTAATTCGCTGTGTAAGGTAACAATACTTTATCACAGGTTAATTATGATAATTAAGAAAATATATGAAAAATATAAACCACAAACTACATAGGAAAATAAAGCTAATCACCAAACTCAGTTGTGGATCTTTATATCTTCAACACCCAGCATCATGTTCCTACTTTTTTGGTAAAATCCAAACTTCTTGATATTTAAAAGAGCCATCACGATACAGACCTTGGTTGTCTCTGTTACTATCTCTTGCTACTTCCCTATCACATTCTCTAGTTGTAGGTATTCTGCAGGTCTGAGATTATGAATTAATGTAATGTCATGGGGTGTCTGCACAAGTCTGCTCTGTGTCAGGAATCTTCCCTGGCTATATCCTACTCAACTTCCAGGCTTATGCTTTTTGCCATTTTTTCCAGAACGCCATCTATGACACGCCACAGATGGGTTTGTGCTTCTCCTTTGTGTTCTTGTGACATAGTGTATGCACCTGACAATGTGACACTCAACAGAGTGAGTTGTAACTCCCCATTTCCCCCCTGGTTTTCAAACTCTTTGAAAACAGTGGGGCTCTATCTTGGTCACTATCCATTCACTTTTCCATTTCTAGAGCACAGCGAATAGTCAAGGAATATGTGCTCAAAAGATATTAGTAGAATTAATTCTAGTATATTGTAATAAAAACATCAAAAAATGAAAGGATTTCTCATTTTATCTTATGGGGTTCTGGTATTATTTAGGAACCAGTTCACGAAAAAGATAAGCAACTGAAAGATATTTAATCTTCATAAATGATTGAATAAAAGTAGAGATGTGTATTATAAAATATGGTTCTTTTCCAAATTTATGAATACATTTGTAATATGACATTAAATTCAAAGTCTCTTTTGAAAGGCAAAAATATAACAGATATAAGATATCTCTGAGAGTTCGAGACAGTTTCTCCTCGATAAATCTTCAAAGCCACTACTTGGGACCCTTTAAAATCTCTTGGATCCCTTATCTCATATTGAGGGTAAAAAAGGCACAAAAAGAATTAGTGAGGAAGGTTCCTTTGCAGAGAACCAAGGGAGTGCTAGGCCTCTAGCTGGATGCCTGCCTGCTTATCATGTGCATGCATGCATTCTCTCTCTCTCTCTCTCTCTCTCTCTCTAACACACACATACCTGAAACTGAGGAGAGAGTGGTGGGTCTCAATCTCCTTTAGATTCAACCTCTCAAACCTAAAATTGAGAGGCTTCAATAGAACCATTCACATAATTTAATTTGTGGAAACTTGAATTTGGGATGTCTGATTTGCTGCTGGGAAATCTAGGATGAAGAAAGAGATGGCCCAGTGGGTTGCTTAGTGAAAGAAAAGTGATCAAGGCAAAAGAACTGCGTTTCCCACGTGTGGGTCGTATGCAGGTCATGCAGAACAGACAGTATCAAGACCTGTTGTTTTGTGTTAAAGAAGACCACATGAAGGTTAAGAAGACTGCAGTTAGAGGGGTTTGTGTGCAGACAGCCTCTGGTGGAAAACACACTGTGCACAAGTAGAGGTTCAAGAGGGAAGCCTTCGATGTGTGCATGAAAGCACCACTGAGCAGTCACTGTTCCACATCTGCCTGGCTCAGAATGCACAGGGACATTTTACGAGATTGCTCAATTAGCAGAAGAATCTGGGACTTTTTCTCTTTTCTCCCACAAACTCCAACCCCCACTTCAGGGTAAGGCAAGAGAGAAAAGAGAAAAATGAAAAGTCAACTGTGTCTTTCTACAAGTCAACTTGTAGAAAGACAAGTATCTTGCATATGCTTCAGAAGCCATTGTGAACATATTTTATGAAGCAATCTGAAGATTGCCTTCCAGAAACTGCCAAGCTGATTTAGAAGTGTGGGAAAGAGATTTATTGGAAAATGTGATCTCCAAAACCAAGACTAATTTTAACATGTATTTTAGACCTTCACTTTAAAAAAAAAAAAAAAAAAAAAAAAAAAAAAA
>JAJEJO010001772.1:842175-915872 GCA_020662805.1 Glaucomys volans
TTTAAAAAAAAAAAAAAAAAACAAAAAAAAAAAAACCTGTTTTAAATCAGGTTACTTCCTAAAGACAACAAAAAAGACAATAAAAAAGACTTCAGTTGTAACATCTCTGTAAAAAGATCTCAGCATTTGGATGCAGACCAGCAGGTTGCACTACACCTTTGCAAAAGTAGCCATGGGGTAAGTGGTGTGGGTACCAAATGGCAGTGCTAGATTATCCCCTGTATCCCAAAGGGAATTAAAAATTTGGAAGCCAGACAGCCATAAAATTATCAAGTATTCCAATCATTTCTATTCAATTCATTGAGGAAAACAATTGTTTCTGTTTTGCAATGGGTGCTAGCACAAGTCAACAGCTAAAAAAACAAAAAATAAATCTTTAAGACAATTGATTCTAGTAGGAGTGCAAATAAAGACACAAAGGTGGTGAACAAGGGAAAGTGCCTCCCGGGATAGTGGAGAAATTGGAAGTGATGATGGGAGGGTGCGAACAGAAGGGGCCACACCAAGAATCAAGCACAGTCATATCACAAAATGTCAACCGAAAGGGACAAACCAGTCACTTCATTTTACCCATGAAGAAACAGGAGCCCAGGAAGATAAAGTAGTTTATTGATGATCAAACAACATGTGGTAAATCTGGGCCACATCTTGGTCTTTTAATTGTAAATATCAAGGTCTTTTTTCTGAGTTTGACTTCTAAGGCATGTTTGGATCTGGAATGTCCCCAAAGGCCTGTGTGTTTAAAAGCTTGATCCTCAACCCGTGAGACTGTGGAAGATCCTCAGGTCATTGGGGCATGCTCTTGCAGGGCATGGGGGGCCCCAGTCCCTTCCTCTTTCTCTTTCACTTCCTGGCCAGGTAAGCTCCTTCTCTCTGCCAGGCACTCCCACCCTGATGGGCTGACACAGCCCCACACCAAAGGACCAACCTATTAAGAACTGGAATCTCCAAAATGGTGAGCCAAAATATACCTTTCTCTTTATAAGCTGATCATCTCAGGTATTTGCCACCATAAGGAAAAGTTCATTATCACACTCAAGATTAAACAAGATATAGGATAATTGTGCTTCAAACATAAGTTTTTCAATTCAAAATCTCGAGGCCTTTTCTCTGAGCTTGACTTCTAAGGCAAGTATCACGTGGTGTTCTAAGAGAACATCAACCACATTCTCAGAGAAGGACATTTAAAAAAAAAAAAAAAAAACCACGTGTGAAGAATCCTAAAGACTAAGGGAATAGAAAGATCAATACTCATGAATAAGGAGAAACAAAATATTTCCACTGAGAAAGATTTAGTTTCACAAGGTCTCAAGTTTGGGGAGAATGGGAATAAAGAAGTGAACATTAAAAGAATATAATTCCTTAGCACACAGTTCAAGAAGACTTCCTCAAGCCATGGGAGATTTGAGATTAAGAAAAAGCCTATTAAAAATTTTAAGTGTCTGTGAAAGACAGAATGCTCTAAATAGAAGGAATTATCATAATTTCTGTTTCTTTTTCTGCGGAATCTAGGACCTCTGATTTGCTAGCTAGATGTTCATTTACAGAAGGAAAATAAAATAACCATTTTCCTCCCTCACAAGAGCTTGGCTTTGGAGGAAGACATCCTGATCTTCCTTTTCACTCTGTAGGGCCCTCCATTTTTATTCACTTTGCTGCAAGACATGATTAGACCCAGCTGTGCACAGCAGTTATGATGGAATGGGTGGCCAGGGACTTGATGGATGTGACAGCGAAGCCAGACTTCACCCCAGATTCAATGCTGAGGAGTCAGGAGGAAAAGACCTCCTGGCTGGGCAAGAGGATTTCCGGGGTCTGGGAGGACTTCAGAGCCAGAGGAACCACCTCCTGCTGTGGCTCTGTCTCCCAGGGATTAACAGGGAACTGGAGCTGTCTGACAGAGGCTTATCCCTGGTGTGACTGGCTGAGACTGAGACTCCAAGAGCCTCTGCAAAACAAACTTTAGTAGAAACACAATCCGAACTCCATTAGGTGACTGCCATTGGAATAGCAAGGAGAAAAGACAAATTGCACTTGGTATAAAAGTGCAGGTAAAGGTGAAGGGCTTTGATTGCTTACTGTGGCAAACAGCTAAAGAATTCCAACTACTAAGACATACAGTGAGTCACCTATGGAATCTCAGCCTGAAAGGGAATATATCAGCACTTCTCAGAGGGCGAATGGCATACTTGCATTTGAAGGAATTATAATGGAATCAATAAAACACTCTACTAAACCATGGAATATGGGGTGAACCCCCCAACACCTCAAGGCTGGGTTTCTTCAGTAAGATAACAGTTATGAAGATTGGAATAACAAGTTACAGGTCAAGTGTGTTCATCAGCTTTCCACTACTGTGATAAAACACCTGAGACAAACAACTTAAAGGAATGAAGGTTTATTTTGTCTCACAGTTTCTAAGATTTCAGTGTATAGTCTCTTGGCAGCAACAGGACATCATGTCAGGAACACATGACAGAAAAGGCTGCTCACCTCATGGAGGCCAGGAAGCAAAGAAAATGAAGAAGAGATCAGTACCCCAATATCCTCTTCAAAGGCACACCCCCAAGGACCCAATTTCCTTCTGCTAGGCCCCACTTCCTAAAGCTTCCAGGGCACCATGACTATTAACCACGCCTCTAACACATGTGCCTTCAGGGAACACCAACCACAGAACCAAGATTCAAAGCAGATTTGGCAAGAGACAAAAGTCACGCTCATCCTGTGGGTGTTCCTGGGTGAGTATACAAGGAAAGAGAAACACAAACTATGTTGGGTTTAAACAGTTAAGAACAATCACTGAAGGAGTATCTTCCATCTGGTTGTGACTCTCTAGATATGAAACGTGACAATGAGCCATTGGCCTCCAGCTCTTAGGACATGTTCAGGATCTCATGATTGCCAGAAACCCACAGTGTAGACTCTTTTCATGAATTGACATGACTTGGCAAAACAGGTGAAGTTTTTTTGGTTTTGGGTTTTTGTTTTTTGTTTTTGTTTTGTTTTGCCTGCTGTCCTTAATCATGTGTGTATATCACAGGCAATCATCTTGCATTTCTTTCAAGAAGAAAGGATATGAACTGGAAGCAGTGACACAGGCCTATAATCTCAGCAGTCAGGAGGATCGTGAGTTCAAAGCCAGCCTCAACAATTCAGCAAGGCCCTAAGCAACTCAGTGAAACCTCAGTACCCACCCCAACAACAACAACAACAAAAAATATGAAGAAGAAGAAGAAAAAGAAGAAGAAGAAGAAGAAGGAGGAGGAGGAGGAGGAGGAGGAGGAGGAGGAGGAGGAGGAGGAGGAGAACAAGAAGAAGAAGAAGAAGAAAGGACATGAAATAATTTTAAGGCAATAGTTAATAACAAAGTGAGCATTGAAGTAGCAGCTGAGTTTTTAAGTCCTACTCTGCCAGAAGGCAAATAAATTGGGCTCCCTTTCTTCACCTATGAAACTGAGAGCTACAGCTGCTTGTTCTGTCTACTTCACAGCATTTATTAGGAAGATCCTGGAAGCAAATGCCAGTTTGAATGCACAGAAGTCAGGGGTCTTATTAGGCTTCTTCATCACTGTTAGTGGCACAGCAAGAAGGACCTGGGTCAGAGCCAGAAAAAATCATGGACAGAAAAGAATTTTACAGTCAAGAGATACTCTTAAAATTTCTTACTTTTAATTATGAAATAACTTAAACATAGACAAACATAAGAAAAAATATAGACAATGTGTATCAACCAATGAAAATGATGTGTGTATTAAAATTGGGCCACACTTGTTTAAGAAGAATTCTCCCCAATTAGATGCCAAGAAAGGAAGAGGGAGGAAAGGGGGCAGGGGAGGATGGAAAATGGAAATTTTTACACATACAGAAAAGTCCATCCTCATTCCTTATTCCTCCTTTCCTCTTACATCTTGTAACTTTCCTCACCTTGACATATCTGATTTTCCTTTGTTTTTCTCTAACTTTTATTAAATATATTGTTGGATAAGAATACTGGGCAAGAACAACTTCGAAAACTACTTAAACAGTATCATCCTCTTCATATCTTTTGCAACTTCCTTTTTCACTCAATATTATGTTTTAAGTACAGATCCGCAATAGATACAGATTTCTGTAATTAAATAAAGATTTCAAGTTCCATTTCTGGGAATTGCATGTTTACATTCTTTGTTCATTTATGCATTTGTCTACTTTATTTTTGTAGTTTTTGCATTCATTATATATGCCAGACATTTATCCTTGGTTCCATTTTTCAACTTCCAATTTTTATTGATTTCCAATTTTATGATACAGTGATTAGAAAAAAATTTGAGTGACTCTAATTCTTCCATATTTATTTATCTCTGTTTTGCATTCTCTTAGAGAATTTTTTCAAAAGGCCCCTTTGTGCTCACTTGAATGAAATGTCCTCTGCATGCTTGTTAGATCAGGTTTTATTGCACTATTCAAATCATGTATAGTATTAATAATTTGACTACTCAATCAATTTTTATTGGTGAAAGTTAAAACTTTGAACAAAATATTTGTTGTGCAGTCAATTTTTCACTGGAATTTGGTGACTTTTTTTCTAAATTGTTGAAGTTATGTTATGAGATCCATTTGATAAAGACTAAGGTTGTTCTGAAAATTTTCTATGATAAATCATACTACACTGAATATTCTTGTACCTAAATGCTCAAACACACATGTACATGTGTCAAAGAAATAAAATTCAAAAATAATTAGCTAAAAGCCCTTGGGCTTTTAAATAACTGAAAAGATTTTGCCAAAGTGATCCGTCCTGATTGGAAGAATGTTCCTAGTTAGAGCTGAATACATTTTGAGCATAATGATGACTATCTTTGGAGAATAAGGACCCTAGTTAAACTTGATGAAATCTTAACAAAGTTTTACCTTCTACTTTTCTAACTCCAAATCTCTGCATCCTGATAAGGTGTCTGCCTTCACTAGAGAGTCCTAAAATAGATCCATTTCCATTTTCCAAAAACTTTGATTTTGCTCTTATATATATATATTTTTTTCACCTGTTCCTTTGCCATTTGTGGCTGTCAGTATAATATACTTGGATAAAAAGACTGAAAAGTCATATCTTCTATCTCACAAATCAGAGTGTACTTCTCAAAATGAGAGCATTAGAGATAAACTGCCCTTCTTTTGCCGGTCGCTGTGAAAAACACATAACAAAAAAGAATCCTGGAGTCTCTGAAGAATATCCTCAATCAATTTCTTCAAGTTCCAATTTTCATCTTCCTGAGAAATATTACCATGCTCCTTCTGAATCACCAATATAAGTTGTTACCGGTAAGTTCAAGCAGCTATTTTATCTACCTGAGGCCAGAGGTTAAAATGCAGACAGCCAAACTGTGTGGAATCACCATGCTTGTCTTCTGTGGGCTTGTGGCTGAATTCTTCTTTTTCAAAAAGGATATAAAGGTATAGTGAAACTATTCTTCCTGATTCAGTTTGGGAAGAATAGCTTCACTATACCTTTACAGAAGTTGGTGTGGCTGTGGAGGAAAAGCCACATTTTTACATCACTGATGGAGTTGCAAATTGGTGCAGCCACTCTGGAAAGCAGTGTGGATGTTCCTCAGAAAATTTGGAATGGACTCACCTTTTGACCCAGTTATCCCACTCCTTGGTTTATACCTGAAGGACTTAAAATTAGCATACTGCAGTAATACAGCCACATCAATGTTTATAGCAGCCCAATTTACAATAGCTAGACTGTGGAACCAACCTGGATGCCCTTCAAGAGATGAACAAATAAAGAAAATGTGGTGTATATACACAATGGAATACTACTCAGCCATAAAGAAGAATATTATGGCATTTGCAGATAAATGGCTGGAATTGGAGAATATCATGCTAAATGAAATAAGCCAATCCCAAAAAACAAAGGCAGAATGTTTTCCCTGATAAGTGGATGATGATATATAATTGGGTTGGGGGGGTGGAGGAGTGAGAGAAGAATGGAGGAACTTTTGATTATATAGAGGGAAATGAGAGGGGGAAGCGGTGGGGGCAAGAAAAATGGTGGAATGAGACAGACATCATTACCCTATGTACATGTATGATTACATGAATGGTGTGAATGTACATCATGCACAACCACAGAAATGAAAAGTTGTAGCCCATTTGTATACAATGAATCAAAATGAAGTTGGTAAAAATAAAAAAACTATTCTTGGCATACCAGTCCCTGGTGCTCATCTTCAAGGAAAGCAGTATCTTCTGGGGGAGACTTCCATGGTCTCTCTGCTTTGGTTTCCTCACCTATAAAAGTAGGAAAACAGGCTTATCTGCAAGGTCAGTGTGTGTGTCATACAAAGTAGGTTGACAATTGCCTGGTTCACATAAAGGCTCAGTGACTTGCTCCTTGCTGTGAGTAGTGGAGTCTCAGCAACAAAAGTGGTGGTAGTAGATGGTGATTGAGATCCACGGTCAAGATAGAAAAGGCACCACTATTCCCTTTGAACTAAATGGGCAATATGACTCAGAACCATTAAGTAATATGCCTAAAACCACAGACCCACCATTTGCAGGTAGACTGGAAGTCTTAACCCAGGTGTGCTAATAACTAAATAAAAACACATAACTTCGGAAGAGTTAAACCACACAAAATTCACTCAATTTGATGACTTGGGTTTAATGATGTCCACATCTTATTAGTTGTACACAGTTCTATTGGAAAGAGAAAAGAGTGACTCGAGTGATTTGTCAAGACAGAATTAGGAAAGATACTTACAAACACATTTAAATACACATATGCACATAGTCACATCTATTATCACTTTGAGCCTAAGAGTTTGCACTTGTAAAATAGAAACAACTTTTTGCATACTTTGTGTGAAGATCTACGTGAGCATCTAGAATACCTAGCACATGATAGGCAGTGCATTGTGGTTAGCAGCTGTAACAGGAGTAGAAGCAGAAGTAGTGGTTGTGGCAGCCACTATTGCCTGGTGACGGGACCCAGGAGTACATGCATCCAAGTAGGAAGTTGTGGAGGGACCAGGGTCAGAGCAGCAGACTTTGCTCTGGACATGGATATAGAGGCACAGCCCAGTGAAGTCATCATTGGACTCTCTTTAAAGTTTTGCCAAGCTTCTCTGCTTTTTAAAATCACATTCTTCAAAGGCCATCTCTAAGCCATCTATCCACTGTAGCTTCCATTATGCATGGCAGTTCTTTTTAGCTCCATTTATTTATTTTTCACAAGAAAATGCTGCCTTGTCAGATACTCACTACCAGGTTTTGGTTAAGCATATGTAAATAATGGAGTCACAGGCCCAAGCTTCTCTCATGAGATTACAATCTAGTAGTCTCAAGAGTTTGTAGATTCCTTTGCCAACCTAGAACTTCTGAACCCCACCAAGATTCCAACACATTTCTACTTATCTTTTAAGAAGTATGTATGTTGCATTTACAGATAAATGGATGGAATTGGAGAATATCATGCTAAGTGAAATAAGCCAATCCCAAAAAAACAAAGGCTGAATGTTTTCCCTGATAAGTGGATGATGATCTATAATCTGGTTGTGGGGCTAAGGGGTGAGAAAAGAATGGAGGAAATGATAGGGGGAGGGCATGGGAGTATGAAGGATAGTGGAATGAGACAGACATCATTACCCTATGTACATGTATGATTACATGAATGGTGTGAATCTACATCATGCACAACCATAGAAATGAAAAGTTGCACCCCATTTATGTGCAATAAATCAAAAAAATACAATCTGTAAATATTTTTATAATTAATAATTAATTTAAGAAGAGAAGTACTTGTGAACAAATATGTCCCCAAAACTTTTCTTGATGCCCTACTTGCTTTCTCATGTTCCCAATGAGGTCCTGATGGTCAGTTTTATGTGTCAATTTGGCTTAGCTACAGTCACTAGTCATTCAAGCAAGCACTATATAGATGTTCCTGTGAAGGTGTTTTGTAGATGTGATTAAAGTTCAAAACATCCTTAAGAAGATTACCCTACTTATTTTGGAGGACCTAACCCAAGTTCTTAAGGGAAGAGCTGGAGAGACTGGTAAATAATACATTCCTTCTGTGACCAGCAGCTTCCAGCCCCTGATGATCCAGCCAGCCCTTCTTGATATCCTGCTTTATGGATTTCAGAATTGCCTAGCCAGCCCCACAATCATGTCAGCAAATTTCTTACCATAAATGAATACATACATAATATGTCAAGGAATCAATGAATGCCTCAAGGAATGTGTCAATCAATGAGCCAACCAATCAGTAAATACCATGATTCTCTGGTTGAACCCTGACTGAAACAGGCCAGCATGATATCCATCACTCTCTAATTATAATTGTTTCTATTGCAATTAATCTTTAGACACCTAATAGATAAACTCTCCTTAGTAAGAGAATACCTGCCACATAGTAAATAT
The DNA here is from genome assembly GCA_020662805.1 of Glaucomys volans. Taxonomy (NCBI): domain Eukaryota; kingdom Metazoa; phylum Chordata; class Mammalia; order Rodentia; family Sciuridae; genus Glaucomys; species Glaucomys volans. The sequence continues at coordinate 850,582 of JAJEJO010001772.1, forward strand.
TCAATATAGGCTTGCTAAATTTAATTAATTTTTAATGAGTAAATTTCCTTTAATAACTAAGGACTTTAAAAACTAAATTAATATTTGGGAGACCTAATTTGGGGTTTTTCTTTCACTAACAGTGGGGTTCTGGACAATTATTCTCATGTTTTGAATATTTAGACTCTGTAAAAAAAAAGATATTGATAGTGCCTACCACATAGAATTGTTGTAGGAGCTGAGGGGAGGTAAGTGCATACAAATATACTTCCATATACTAACTGGCACATACTGAGAACTTAATAAATATTTGTGTCCTTGTTCTTTGGGTGTTCTGCTATGGTAAGGAAAAAGGGGAAAGAAACATTATTTTAACTCTTTGCTGCTTAACAACATGATTAACATTGTCACTTGCTGAACTGACTTCTCCATTTTACATCCAGCCTGAAATCTGAGCTCTAAATGACACAATAAAAATGATATAAAACACAGCTTCATGGTATTTGTTTCCTAGAACCAATAGCATGGTTTATGTCTTCCTGCTGGTGTAACATTTAAAAAATTCTTATAACCTTCTTAAGGACCTTAAAACATCTGGAAAGAGAATATTGAGTACTTTTATTGGTCATTATCTCTGAGGTGGTATATATTGTCCCATTTTTAAATCACTTCAGTGATGAGAGATTGACATAGAAAAAGCTGTACATATTTAATTTTTGCAACTGAAGTTCAGAGATAATTATATACACAAGAAACCATCAACACAATCTATGCACAAGTTTATCTCCTCCAATGTTTCCTCTTACCTTTTTCACCTATTATTTGAGTTTGTGTGTGTGTGTGTGTGTGTGTCTGATAACACTTAACATAAGACCAACCCCTAGGCACATTTTAAGTATACTGTATACAATTGATAATATTGAGTACGATATTGCATACAATGTTTACTGTGAGCATTGTGTTGGACAGTAGATCTTTAGAACTTGTGTAACTGAAACTTTTTACCCTTTGACCAATACCTCCCCTGGTTCCCCCTAGCAACCACCATTTTACTCTCTGCTTCTATCAGTTTGACTATTTTGGAATCCTTCTAAAGAGAGTTGCATGTGTTCTCCTGTGCTGGCTTAGGGCTTATTTTCCTTAGCATACTGTCCTCCAGCTTCATCCATGTTCTTGCAAACAAAAGGGTTTTCTTTTTAAAGCAGAATAATAGCCCATTGTCTGTATACAACACACTTTCATTACCAGTTCACCTGTTGATGGACATTTAGGTTAATTCAATGTCCTGGCTATTGTAAACAGTGCTGTAACAAATATGGGAGCAGTTCTCTCTTCGGTTTTGTTCCAATTTAAAAAGAATACAACATGCAAGGACTCGAGGTAGAGGTTGTTACTTTCCTTATCTACAAAAAGAGAAGCTACAATATGTAGAATAACTATTGTAGAATCAAATCTAACATTCAGACAACATTTATAGATGTAAGGCTTTCTAAATGAATTATGTCCACATACATAGGGCCAATTGATTTCCAACAAAGTGACAGATGATAATATAATACAACAAAAGACTGTTATATATGAATAACATCATGAAAAAATGGAAAAAATTGATTGTAGACCCAAATCAAAGCTAAATATTTCTAATTTGTGAAGAAAACATAGGAGGAAATATTTCTGTCCTTGTTTTATACAAAGATTCCTTTAAAAGAAAAAAAAACATAAAATGTAAAAAGAAAAAAAATAGTACACTGGACTTACAAAAAATTTAAAACACTGTGGTCTTTGAAAGATGTCCTTAAGAAAACAACTAAAAGTAAAACCATGGATTTGATAAAATATTTGCAATACACTATGTCACAAAGAACTAAATCTAGCACATGGAAAGATTTCTTACAGCTCAGTAAGAAAAGTACACACACATCTACACAAAGAGTAAAAAGTTTTAAACAGGTACTTCATAAAAGAAAGCAGTGAAGGATCAATAAGTGCATGAACAGATGCTCAATATTACTACTAATAAAAGAAATGCAAAGTTAAACTTGAATGAATAACTAAATGTAAAAATTCAGACCCATATCAAATATTGGTGAGTACTTGGAATGAGCCAGAACATTGCTGCAGACACTATAACATCTTCAATTATATGAAACTCTCTGCCAGTTCACATGCATTCATATAACACACCAAGCACACTCTTAGATATTTAACAAAGAGAAATAAAAACCTATGTCCACACAATTCTTGGACAAAAGTGCCACCACAGTTTTAAGTACAGATACAAGCAATAATATAAACAAACAAAAAAATTCATTATTCTGAGGAAAAGAACCCAGATAAAATGGAGTACATACTATACAACTATATGAAGTTCTAAAATAGGTGACATAAAACCACAGTGACAAAAAAGCTATGAATTCTTTTCTAGGGTTGAAGGTGAGTCAGTCTGCAAAGTACATATTGGAAAATTTTGGAAATGTTGAGTCTTCAAAATATTTGCATGAGTATTTGAATTAATACTATTTATTATTTGCAAAATATGCCACCATACTTTTATTTTTGAAGAATAATGTCAATTCCAATTTGGGGCCAATGGGAAAGTACCACTTACTTCTCACTGTTCCCACTGTGATTAAAAATTCAAATAGTATATGGAAATAAAGTTATTCTTTGGAAATTTCTATGATAACATTATACGTCAATTCAGTTTGTGGTCCAATAGTATTCTTTTGAATTATGAAATTTTGAGACATGGTAGAATTACGGCTTCATAATTCAAGTGAATAAGAAGGAATGAGAAATTGAACTCTAACCACTATCCCATGAAGTGTGCATGAAAATTATTTGTCAAGATGAAAAATTACAGAAGTAAAACTTTGACAGAAGAGCATCATGATTTTAGAAACTTTGCAGTAAACAAAACTATTTAGTAAGAAAATAGAAAAGATAGAAATTGAGACATTTTGTGTATTGAATGCTTTATCCAATTTAAAATATAGTACTCTGGGTATTTCAAATACACCTAAGAATAGTATTTTATTATTGCATTTATCCTATCTTTCAGATATAAATTTGTTTAGGAGAAAATTTTAAGACTGAAGAACTGAGGCTGTAAGAATGTTCAGTGTGGGTCATGAATGGCTGCATTAGCCCTAAAGCTGGTCTGAGGACTTCTTGACCTGACTCTGAGAGAAAACTATGAAATTAACTGCCACTCTGATTCCACAGCATACATTTCCAGGAAACTGAGTAGCCCAATGGATGACCAGATTAACCCCACAGCTGGTCCAACATTTTGTTAAGGATGATTCCTGGAGATACTTAGGAAATTGACTTATTCCCTGGTTCCCATCATTGAATTCTGGAGTATATTAGTACTATTATGCAGTAGCTCTAGAGGGCTGAGGGTGATGAATAATAAGAATTATGTAATCATTTGTCCATTACATTATTATTTGTGCAAATTAACCTGCACAAATGAGTAAATCCCTGACATAAATCCAGATATACATGTTGAAATGCACCAGTGTATTAGGCTAAAACTGGAGACACAGCATTATTTTTTCAGAAGATAGGAGGAGACCCTATTCTCCCAGCCTCATCAACTACTCTATGTCCACAATGGGAGTTTGCACTTATATTTGTTGTAGAGAACACTGGTGTTTTCCCAGAAATGTGAAATCTGGGTGAACTTTCTTATCATCCTGTTTTATTACCCCAACTACTTTTGTGCCTAACTTTTCTGTCAATCTCTATTATTTCCATTTGAAAATATTATTTCCTTCATTAACCAAAGAATCTGAAAGCAAAATATCTCACTGGGCATATCAGAACCAGATTTTAAAGTCCTCCAAAATTTTTGAGTCATTTTTCTGCTGGCTTTTATTTTCTAGTATTAATCATGAGATGTCCAAAGCCATTCTAATCTGCAATCCTTCATAGTTGGACTTCTTTCTGGCAGCTTCTATTTTCAATGCTGAGATTCTAAAATGTCAATGATTTGCTGGAGTGTGGTTCTTCATTTTGCCAATCATTTTCTGGATCCTTTTAGTATCAAGCCTCATGACCTTCATTCAAGAATTTCTGGACTATTTTTTAACTCTTTAGTTATATGATGAATGGTTACTGAAGATGGAAGTCAGGGATGCTCTTCTCACAAGCTATACCCCCAGTCTGTTTTAATTTTTGAGAAATGGCATCTCACTAAATTGTCAATACTAGCCTCAAATTTGCAATCCACCTTCCTCATCCTTCTAAGATGCTGGAATTACCCTCATGTCCTACTATGCCTAGCTCTGTTCTATATTTAAAGAAAATAATTATTCCAATGCTGCCTTCCAGATTGATCTCCAATTTTTACAACTTTCTCTTCTACCTTCCTCTCATAAGAGGGATCCAAAGCTTAAGATTATCTTCTTACAAGAATGACTCTCTATAATACGGGGGAGAAGGGTGGCAAGAATGGAGGAAGGATAGATAGCATAGAGGGAAAGGAAGGGTGGAGTTGGGGTGGGGGGGTAAGAATAATAACAGAATGTGTGACAGACATCATTGCCCTGTGCACATGTATGAATGCACAGATGGTGTGATTCTACTTTGTGTACAACCAGAGAAACAATAGCTGTACTCCATTTGTGCCCAATGAATCAATAAGCAAATAAAAAAATTAAAAAAAATTAAATGCATTATCACAATTAAAAAAAAGAATGACTCTCTATAGAAATAATGTCAGTGGAGAAGATAGAATTTAAAATCTATGTGGGAAAGTGTCAAAGCTCTAACATAAATGGAATTGAATTCTCCAAAGAAAATGAAAGAGGGATATGTTCGAAACTTTATCCAGTAGTGAATGCCCATTAACTCTCCAAAAGTAATGAAAGACATTATGTTACATATACAAAACCTCAGGAAAAAGTTGATCAACATTAATGAAAAGATAAAATTTTAATATTAAAAAGAATTAGTAGATAAAATTTCAAGTCATTTAAAACCAAAGGTACGGGTGAGTTAAAATAATCAAATTATATTTTCATTTTCATATGAATTTGCTCCAATAAAACCTATCATTCTGCATGATTAATATGCACCAACAAAATGAGAAAATAAATAAAATCAAACAGAAGATTTTTTAAAAACCAAAGCATTTTTTAAAATCTTAAATGAGCAAAGATAATAGAGACAAAATAACTTCAAAAGCAAGAATAATACTGATATTTCTTAAATGACACTATAAAAGTCAAGTAAAAAGATAATGACATATTTCAGGTTGTAAAAGAAAACTAATTGGCCTATTAGAATCATATAAAAATATACATAAAAACATGATGGTACAGTAAAACATTTTCAGACAAATGGAACCACAGAGAAATGTTCACTTAAGTCTCTGGGTTAAAAGTAGTGGTAGAGAAAATTCCTCAGGCTTAAGGATAATGGTTGATGGATGCCCAGAGATGCTAGAAGGAAGAATTCCACTGGCAAACGGGAATGTTGGCACTCAGCCATCTTCAACACAAATAGATCTATGTGTTCATTGATGATATTTGATGGTTTTAAAACTACAGTGACCAAATATTTCACCCTTTTATGTGTTTCATGATGGTGTACAGCTGAACTATCCTGGGCCATCCCTTCAGAAGGCATTTGGCATAAGTGAAGCTGACTATCTTGTGCTTGTGGTAACAGAAGTCTCACTGTTGCATGAGAATTCATCTCCTTTGTACAAATCACCTGAGAGGCTGTCCCCTTTCTTCTCCCCTCCTCTATGTGTCTGTCTTCTTCTCTGAAGTGTCCAACTTCCACAGAAGTTGGAAAGGGTCCTTGGCAAAGACTGTCATAATTGTGTTTTTATCTGGACACTACCTGGGGATAGTGACCCACTGAGTCACTCCCAGAACAAAACTTGAGCTTTCGTCAAGGTTCCACTCTCTCCTAGGTTGCAAGACATGTTGAAAACCTCTTCATTCTCAGAGCTTCAAATTTCTACTTCTGTAAAGTGTGGGTAGTAAAAATAGGTACAACCCAGATATCTGTAAAGCATAGAAAATGGATTCTGTCTCGGAACACCCCAAAGCTCTGGGTTTCAGTTTCTGGACATTTATCTCCCTCATAGTCCAGGGATGCCCAAAGACATAAGAAAGAGTCTCCCTGAATTGTTCTGTGTGGGGTTTACTTGCACGTGCATGTGCATGCACACACACACAAACACACACACACACACACACAGAGGAGGTGATTGTTATTGTGAAAGGAAAGTCATAGGGTGTACACATATTGCTTTTAACAAGGCAAGTGTGCATATAGTATTCAGGGTTACTCACTTTTCTTCCATAGTTCTAATATAGTATAAATGTGTCAATTTGAACTAGATCAGCTATCAGGAAACTATGACCCATCCTCCAATTCCTGATAGCAACCTGTATTCAAACATAAAGTTTCACAGAAATCCAGACATGCATTTGCTTACATATTGTCTGTTCTACCTCTGTTCCACAACATGCAGGTCGAGTAGCTGCCCCTGAAACCACATGGTCTGCAAAGTCAAAATCATTTACAGAAGTTTGGCCACCTAGGAACTAGATAGAAACCAATAAGTCTTTATGTTGAGGTGCACCTACTATGTGCCTTATAGGACACTGAAACTTAATCTACTTTGCTTCTTTTGTATTTCTAAATATGTGTAAAATGAGCACTGAACTTAAGTCATCCTTAAACTCACCTTGGAATAGCTGGTAATGTCTTTTATTTTTCATTTTTTCTTTTTTTTTTTTTTTTACATTTTTATATATATCCGTCCATTTTATTTTATTTTATTCCATGGTCTCTTGCTATGTTGTTCAGCCTGGCCTTGAATTCAAGATCCTCCTGTCTCAGCCCCCTGAGTAACTGGGATAGTATGAAATCTTTGAAGTCCATTTTTTTTAAACAACAAGACTCCATCTAACTCTAAAGACTAGATATATTTGTGGAATGTTTACAGAAAAAGACAAAATAAGAAAAGCTTGAGAACTGAATCATGAATAAAATGCAGATGTGTTCAATAGGCTATTTGAGAATAATATGATTTTTTTTGCTTCCCTAGTAACTATCACAGAACTGTCATACAGTTGGCACCTACTAAAAATTGTATGAATGCGTCAACTCTGTGGGCTTAAAGATCTTAATATTGTATGAGATGAAAAAGACAATATATAACCATGATAGAAGTCAGATATATTATGGAGTACCCCTACAAATGACATGAGAAAAGTGAAATGTGCTTTTCAAAGAAGAAGCAAAGCTGGAGCTATTCATAATGCCTTGGAATGAAAAGACAGGTAGAAGTGGAATGAAGCTTGGCCCTTGGTGCAGAAGCTGTGTTCCTGAGTGCAGTGTGAAATTCCAGATTATTCTTCAAGGCATGTCATACTGTCCTGAGTAGAGAAAGAACAGGAGATACAAGTTCTAATTACTCTCCCTGTGCCCTTCTTCATATGGGGAGATCTCCCCAATAGGAAATTTATCTTCTAACTGGAAAATATGATTTAACCCTCTGTTCTCACCTATTTCAAAACACCTGTTTGAATAATTCCTAACTTCCTGTGCTGAGTCTCCAACGTCTCAGAAAGGTGAGTTCCAAATCCGAATCAACCAGTGTACTGATGATTCACATAGGTCTCAATGTATTAGAGAGAGCCCCAAAACTACCAATAGGGTTCAGTGACTACTGGGGTTGTTTACTTATTTCTTTTGATGTACTCTCTAGTTTTATGTGCCGCTTTAAAACTGTTCATGAATGAAAAGTATTTGCTGTCCCCATTTGTAACTGCTGCTCTTCAGCAACTCAAAACTGTTTATAGTTTAATCCTGGCCTGAAATCTCCAACAAACTCAATCCAAGTCTTTAATACCGAGGGACCTGTATTGGGATGATGATGTTATAGAAAGACTGGGGCAGTTGCCACTTACTCTGCTCTGTCCAATATCCAGAATTTATATTTTTATCAAATGTCCCATATGAGAACGAGCCTAATGATGATTAAGCTACCTGCAGTCATGGAAGGAGAGACCATGATAAGGTGTCAGGTTCCCATTGATGATGTTCTGGGATATCAAACTCAGTTGTCTCCCAGTTAGAATGGGCTATTCAACTATCATGCAAGGTGAGGAGAGGGGCAACTCAGAACAAAACACAGCTATTTAAATGATTGGTTTCAGAAGCCAAAATACCAAATAAAAACAATTTCCAACATGGTCATACATTTGAATGGGAATATAGAAATCTACCTGTCCAATCCTCTGAGACCATGAAGGCTTCAGAATTCATGACCTAAACAGAGCTAATTACAATGTATATACTTAAGTGCAAAATATCTCATATTCAAAGAAGTTCTAGATTGGTTTTACATACAAATGTGTACCTGAAACCTCAGCATACTTGTCTCCCCTTCTGATTAACCTGCATCATCCCAGTATGAGGGTGTTTACACAAAATGGCATTCTTCATCCCCTGCATTTAATTTTGAGAACAGAGACCATGTGCATCTGCACCCTTCATTAGGCTTGAGATCTGAAGCTACTTGTATCAACTTGACTCTCCTATTTGTTCCAGGAGATTCTTGGCATCAAAGATAAGGCTGTGAACTAATAAATAACTCTACTCCTGGTCCCAGGAATTTCCTAAAGGCTAATATATTTGAAGTAATAACTTTCTCATCTGGGTAAACAGTCCTGCTCTAGGACAAATGGATTGTCCACTTGGCCAAATAGCTCATTTATCAAACAATAGTTTACGGATCAAAAATTCCTTCCACACTTGCCACACAGTGTTCACCAAACCAAATGTACTACATCATGAATGTTATCCAGTAAAATTTGTGCACTGAGACACCTATCCTAAAACGTTGGATCCCAGAACCCAAACTCTAACAAGTATCTACATTTGACCCCTCTTTCTAAAACACTACTAAGATACTGTCAAGATGGCATTCTCTCTTACAGCAATAGTTTCAGTGAAATTAGCTGTTCGAACAGCAAGTTTTTATCCTACTGGTCATTTGCAAAGTGATAGTTCCTCATGTCCACATTAAAATATCATCTGCAATCTCCCCTGTCTCTCCATATCTAAATTGAGAAACGATAGTAATCATGGTAAGAATACAGAAGGGAAAACCACTAAGGAATTATACACCTTCAAGCATTTCAAACCAGCTTGTCAAAAAAAAGTCTAAAATTTTATCAATAATTAAAAAAGATTGTTCTCATGTATATATGTATAGCATGTGTACATATGTATATATGTATATATATGTATATATTTGTATACATGCACATACATGAATTATCAAATATCTGTGCTTATTATTGGTAAATATGCATTTATTATATTCATCATATGTTGAATGGGTATTTTTCATTTGCACAGAAATTTTACTATGTTTAAGAACTGGCTACCTCTGGGAGGGAAGTCCCTCCTCAGTCAGTGAGGACTCAGCTGCCAGAGCACTAACACTATAGAAAATAAGAAAATATAGCTAAAGATGCACATATTATATTGAATTATAACTTACATAAACTAATCTTTAGCATGCAACACAATAAATAGTTTTTAATTCTACACACATGTGTAATCACTATCCAGGTCAACATGAAAACATTGCCATTATTCCAGAAGTTTCTACTGAGCAGCTAATAACTGCCCCTCCCAGCATGATAATTGGGACTTCTATCATTCTGGCCTAGATTTGACTGAAATTGAGCTTCATATAAATGGAATTATGCATTATGAATGGTTTTATGTCTGTCTTCTTTCATTCTACATTATCTTCTTGGGATTCATTCATATGGTTGCACTTATCAGAATATGTTATTTTTTATTGCTTTAGAGAACTTCCAATGAAGTACTCTGTGAAAATATCACAATATATTTACTCATTCTCCAATGAAGTATTAAATATACTTGCATATTTTTCATGAACATATGCATTCGGTAATATTGGGTATAAACCTAGGAATCTAGTTTCAGTTAACATTGTCAAAAATATTTCCAGAGTAGTTGAAACAATCAGTCATGCCACCAACAATGTTTCAGAATTTCAATCACTCCACATTCTTGAAAACACTTGTAATTGACCTTCTTTAGAATTTAACTATGCTGATCATTGTGTAGTGCTTTTAAATCATGGCTTAATTTTCAGTTCCCTGAGAAGGAACAGTGTTGAACATCCTTTCATATGGTTTTTGTAAATATACTTCTTGTTACATCTTGTTACATATTCTCCTTCAAGACATTTGCTACTTGTAAAATAGACTTTTCTGTACTTTTAAAAACTCGATTCATAGGACTTTTTTTAATGTATTCTGGATATGAGTGTTTTATAGGATATTGCAAAAACATTTTCTCCCAGAATATGGTTTACCTTTTTTGCTTCTTAATAAGGTCTTTTAATAAACAAAAAGCCAAATTATAATTTTTTTGAATTTCAATTATTAGAGTTTTTTGAATACTGTTCAGAAATGTTTACGAACCCCAAGGTAATGAAAATCTCCCATTTTTTTCTAGTCTTTATTGCTTACCTTTCAGATAGGTCTGCAGTTCACATTGAATTAATTTGTGTGAATTATGTGCGATAAAACCTTCCACATCACCAAAACTCTTTGTTTATGTTTGAACTGCAGGTAAACAAGTCCCTCATGAACTAATGTGCATCACAAGAGCTGGATCAGGAATCTCCTCGTCCCCAAGGCACCATTGCTTCAGTGTTCAGTGGAGCTAGATTTTCAAATTTTATAATCAAAACTTATGAGTGCAAATTACAACAAACTCAGAAAATATTCTCTGGACAACAAAAACAACCTGACCTAAACTTTGGGATTCAAATGAGCTGAGACATCAAAACTACCATCTAAACCCTGCTCTTTCTTCAAAGTTTCTTATGGAGTTCATTAAGTAGTTGTCTACATCAAGGCAAGACTTTGTTTTGTTTTGTATTTATTGTTAACTATGTGCTATGTAAACATAAAATCCATATACTTTCCTTGGCAAAATCAATAATGATGTACCTCATTCACTTTATGCTGTTTATGACACAATATCTCAAAGGGTCCCAATTACTTGTAAAGAGACAAACTTTGGAAACCTGTCTCAATTCCTTTTGCAGCATCTAAGAATACAGGAAAGATGAGAACATATGTATGGAGGAGAATAGAAAGTATTTCATTAGAAAATGTAATACATACCTAGTTATCCAAAATAAAATGTAATTCTTATTGTAAGTTGTGTCTGAAATCCAAAAGTAGATATTATAACTTCGGAATTGGGTTATAAACCTGAATCTTTGACAAGGATTAAATATGGCTGATGAGAAAAAAAATAACAATCTCAAAAGAAACTCCATGCCATAGTGATTTCTCATAATCTTTCATTCTTTAATAAATCTACACAGAATTCCTATTTTTTTTTTTTCTCAAGGACCATGAGTTTGAACAAGCAAAGTTGAGTCGTGGCCTTCTTGGCATTTCCATTATAATATGGTAGATGGGCCAAAATATAAACCAGGGAAACAAAAGTTTCAAGGTATAAGGATTAGAATGAAGAAGAGAAAATGCTAAGACAGAGAAGAAAAGGATGCCATGATGTGGGTCGTAAATATTCCTCAAGGCTCGTGTGTTGAAGCATGGTCGCCAACAGACAGCACTACCAGGAGGTGATGTAATCTTTAAGAGATGGCATTTAGAAGAAAATCAGGTCATGGAGGCCATGCCCTTGAAGGAGATACTGGAATTCTGGCCCCTTCTTCTCACTCTTTGCTTCCCAGATGCCATACAGTGAGCCTCCTTATTCCACCGTGCATTCCCCACCATGATATTCTGCCTCATACCAGGCCCCAAAGCAATGGAATCAACTGCCCCTGGACTGAAACCTCTGAAATCATGAGCCCAAACAAAATTTTTCTCCTTTTAAGCTGATTGTCTCAGCTATTTGTCACAGTGATGGAAAGGGGCTAGGCACCCTTTCAGATCATTGCGAATGATTCAGGAAGTCCTCTGTTGAAAAAAAAAAAAAGGCTGGAGTTTCCAGAAAAATATTAAGCAAGCCCAGGAAAAGATTCAAGCCATCGCACATGCAAATCACTCAGTAAAACAAAAGCAAGAGAGCAAACTGCTATAAACTAGGTATATTGATTCATTGGTTTATGTATCAGTCTTCAAAAATACAGGAGAGAAGAATCCCAATATACCAGCAGATTCTGAAATGCTGAGTGAAGAATCAAGGTGACCTCTGTCAGTAGTTTTCAGCAGGAGACCTAAGAGAGTCAGTATCACCAAGAGTCCTCCAAGCTCCTTGTGTCTGCTATCATTAATGTATAAAATATAAGTCATTCCTAGTGGACAACAGAGACCCAGCTCTCAGCCTGAAGGAAAACATCCAGGGATCCAGACAGAATGTTTGGCCTTGCAGACTTTGATGTGGTTGACCTGGAGTCATGGGACATAAAGAATTCCAACTTTATTCTCTCTAGCTGAAGTTTATTTTAGCCTTTGCCGCCAATGTGGTTTATTATTTTTAATGGCATTCCTTGCAGGAGTACAAGCATATTCCTCCAACAGACCAGGCCATTTGGAGCAGGCCTGAGTAAACAGTCTTGGTTTACTCCCCCAAATAATTCCACTTTTATGTATATTCTCAACTAATATAAAAAGAGTTTTAATACTTGGCACTCTGCATTATCATCTAAACAGTTCATCTTTACAGAATATAGGCATTTTCCTCTAGCTGAAAAAAAACACCATTTTCCCCTTTCTCTTTGATTAGGTTGAATGCAGGAAAAGAAACACCTCTATGAAATATTTTTTCCTCCTTCAATTCTTTTTCTGTGAATATTTTGTCCTTCTCTCACAATTAAATAGAAAACACAGCAAAACCATTTTATCGGAAGCCTCTGAATTCTTTTCAGTAAGTCTACTCTGAATTTGTAAAGCTTCAGAATGTTGAGATGCATAAATTAAGACTTGTGGCAATGAGGTCTCGTGCCCCTATGATCAAAACATAACTAAACTTACAGAACCTATTTGAAAAGAAGGCTTCTTGATGTCCACTATCCAATTATAACCAATAGAAAGAATGCTAGATTTATTTTCCTGTTTCCTTCCTCAAGAGCTAAAATAAGAGCATCATTAAATCAATAATGTTTTTTTAGGAATGATTCACTCACCAAAGACTCATTACCCCAGGAGAATGAAAAACAAGTGCCTTGGAGAACACAAAAGGAGATACTGTACAATGTGTGTATGAGCTCAGGCCAGCATGTGAAATCACTTAATACTCTCCAAGTTAGAGATTAGATGCAAAGACCGCTTTCTATCTGCCAGATAGACAGGTACACATAGATACATGGAGTTATAGGTTGAATTCTAACTCCCCTAAATTTGTATGTTGACATCTTGAACCCACTACCTCAGAATATGACTGAATTTACAGATAAGATCTTTAAAGGGATAATTAAGACTAAATGAAGTTTATTTGGGAGGCCCTAATTCAATGTCTGGCACCCTTAGAAGAAGAAATACACAGAGAAAAATACCACGTGAAGACACAAGACCACCATCTACAAATCAAGGAAAAAGGTCTCTGAAGAACCAATCTTAATGATACTTTGATCTTAGGCTTCTAGTCTCCAAAAGGGTAAGGAAATAATTTTCTGTCATTTCAGACATCAATCTGTGATACTTACTATGACTGCCCTAAACTCCATTTGTGTGTGTGTGAATGTGTGTGTAATCGCCAATACAAACGCAAACTCCCCACTCAGTATTTACAAATACCATCCCTATTTGGTGGCGGTGTAAGATGTGCAACACTTAAGTGAGATGATAATTGTGTTTATGATAACCCCTGTTTCCTGCAGTGTATCTCAGAGCTACTATGGAATTCTAAAGATATATATTTTTAAATGCTCCTTACATAGTATCCTAGTTACTATTATAACAAAGTCCTCTGAAATCTCATTTCAGGAACAACTATTTTGTTCATGAATTCAGTGGGTCAAGAGTTTGGACAAGGAACAATGGGACTGGTTTGTCTGTTTTACAATATCAGGGATCTTAGTTATAAGGAATAAAGTAGCTGGAGAGGATTCTGAAAGATGAGAACTAGAACAATCAAGGCTTTACAGATGCACTTCCAAGATGTCTTCTTCCCCTACATAGCTGAATTCTAGCTGGGATGGCATGCAGACTGAGATGGTGACAGGTGCTACTTACTACACAGGGCCTCTGCATGTGGCCCAGTCTACACATCATAGCAGCTGATTTCCACGAGGCAGCATGCTTAGAGAGAATGTTTCAGGACAAGCTGGTATGCTACAAACCCTTCCTTCAGAAGTCACAGACCTCCAATATTCAAGGGAAGGGGACACAGTCACTGCCTATTAAGGGAACAGTGCCAAAGAATTTTGTAGCATATTCAAAACGTCCACGTTCTGCCTTCTGGCCACAAAGTATTTACATTCCTTCCATATGAAAAATATACGCACCCTCTCTCAATAGTGCTCAGAAGGAGCATTATAGCATCAGTCTCAGACAACGTCAGAATGTCGTCACCTAAATAATGATTTGAAATGTACTCACCAGGTTTGGTGCCTCTTAATCATAAAACTGGGGAACACAAGAGACTTGCCATCTGTTGTCCAATTACCCATTCTTCATAGAGGGGATCATAAGATAAACATTACAGATAACCCCAGATTAAGAGATAAGAGAAGGCACATAGCCATCTCTGAATTATAAAAGTTCTGAAATCCAGATGATACGTGTTGCCAGTTCCCAGATTATGGTCCAGCCCTATTATATTTTAAGGGAATGGTTTCCTATGATCTTAGCTCCAACCTCTAAAGTCTGGATTCTCCCTTTACTAACCCTTACTTTTCCATAAGAATGACCCCATGTTTATTGAGCACTTTTCTTAGCCTCCTCCCTGACTATTAAAATATGAATTCTAACAGCCTCTTTTTATTTTGTCTTTCTCAATTTGAGGGCAAGCTGATCATGGCATTTCTACCAGTATAGTTATCTTAAAAACTTTGTCAGTTTCTTATTATCAATTTATGATTCATTCCGGTATATATAAGTCACATCCACCAATCTATTAATCAGCTCTGTCTACCTGGAGTCTGCCATAATGCTTCTATTGAACAATACTCTTAAGTTCCATGAAGCCCTACTGTTAAACAGAGAGGATATTTGAGGTTAGCCCACAGGAATCACTTTTTACCTGAGAAGAATTATGAAACACCACCTTTAAATATTTCTGAGGTCCTAACAAAGTATTTTATAGTCCCACTCTGATTTCTTTCCCTTACAATCACATTTTCCTGACAGTGCCCTGGACTTACTTTATCTGCTTTGGGAGAGACTGGGGGTAATAAATAGTTGTATTTTTAAACATAAAGTTTTGGATCTTTTATAGTTGCTTTAAATACTGCTTGAAATAAATTACTTTTTCTTCTTATCGCTTATTTCTCTCTATGTTATCTTATAATATGAAAGTAAAGAAACCACCTAATACTTTAAAAACAGCTCCTAGGAAATGTGTTTGACCAGATCATCATTTTATTAATTTTATTTTTAATTTTTTAAAAATTTCTACTTGTAGCAATATTTTTTAAAAATTTTTTATTTGTTCTAATTAGTTGTACATGATAGCAGTTGTAGCAATATTTAAGTTGTAGTCTCATTTCTTCCAGGTTTTAATAAATTTCACTAACTCTACTTTAAGCTTTTACCAATAGCTTCCTTGAATAATATCAGGCTTCTACTAAAAGACTCCCAAGGCCTTCTAGTTTAACCACTACCAGACTTCAAAGTCACATATTTCAGGGTTTTATTATTCTAGAGTACCTCTCTGCTCTCCCTGGGCTTTTCACAGCATGGTAGCCAGGATCCAAAACAGAGCATCCCAACAGGGAATTTCTCTAGAGAAAGTGTTTCAAAGGAACCAGGTAGAAGCCTCATGGTCCTTTAAGACCTCACTTCAGAGCCACATAACATTATTTCCATGATACTTGGCCAAAGCATTCATGAGCCCGCCCAAATCTGAGAGGGGGTGACATGGAACACTTCTTAATGGAGCAGTGGCAAAAAATAATACAATACAATACAATACAATACAATACACAAATTGAGAAATTTTGCCTTAAAACTGTCACATGGTTTTTAAACTTTCCTGTCCCACAAGGTATTTCACTCCTAATATTTCTTTAATTAGATATTTCCAATATGGAGACTATGTTTTTTTAAATTGTCTTATAGCAATTTTTAGAAGGACCCAGATAATTGGTAGCAATGACTAGTTAAACAATGGATCAATGACTTTTGCAGATAAGAAAAATGAAATTAAAAAAGTATACTGGAATTGTTTATCCATAATGGAATTATGGGTAGTGGGAATGGAAGAGAAAGTGAGATTCCTAATTTGCTCCCTAAGCCAGGCAATCAGTTGGGCTCCCACCATAGAGAAAACAGGGTCTATACCTGGACTCTCAAAAGTGCCATAATGGGACTATAATGTCTGCAGTAATGCTGAGTGGCTAGCAATGAAACCCAGGGTCTCATGCACGCACACTGGGCAGGCGCTTTACCACTTAGTTATATCCCAGCCCAACCTGACAGCTTCCTTTCTAATTACTGACTTATTCCTTTGACAGTATAATTTCCTGTAGTGTAAGTTGACCAGCAGAGATTTTTTTTTATTTCCCTCTACAGCATAGAGTGGTTGTGGGAAGATGACTTGAAGTCTTCCTGTAGACAATGGAGCCCTACAACTACTTCTGGACAAAGGAATTTGAATAGAGCTGAAAGATGTTACTTGGGGATAAAGGGTCAGTATTTTTCAGCATTTCTTCTTGGACTGGTCCGCTTCTGGAGAGCTCAGCTGGGGGAAAGCTGAAGACCTCTGTACCTAGTATTCAGTACACATAAAATCACTGGATCCCCTAAATTCTCCTAAGAGACCCAGGCCCTCACTCTGCCTGGTGTCCCCTAGTACACGGTCTGTTTTACCATTTCCACAGAATCCATTTTCAGCTTTCCACTGAGGCCATGATAGCCATTTTCACAGATGCTTGGAGCATGGGAAGGGATCCAGGGATCGACTGCTTTTTAAACAGCTTCAACCCAAAACTACTCTTTTTTTTTTTTTTTTCCACATTTCATGAAGCAGCTTTATTCAAATTCTTCATATGCAATTTTGACACCAGGGACTTTATTATCCTTGGAACCTTCTGTAGATTTAATACAGTTTTCTAGAGCAAACTGTGACCAATTCTGAGGTGTTTTAGACACTGTAGTGTTAGAATCCAGATGTGATTCTGTTCCTTGAAATGTTTCCTAAAGTCACTAGAAGCCAGGAAACTGTTTTGTTTTGTTTGTTTTCCTGTGCCATTACTTACAGTACTCTCCAAATGCTGGGGTATAACACCATGCAACATTGGTGGTTACAAGGTCAGAATCCCAAGAAAATGGAAATAGCTGTATTAATTGACTTGGTCTCCCTTCTTCCTTTCTTTTTCTTTAGTTTTTACTGGTTCTTTTTGGTGCCCCCTCCCTTCCTCAGGTATTTCCCCTTCCTGCACCTCACCCTTGGCTCAAGTCTTATCACCCTGAGCACTGCAGCATTGTTCTTGGCAGCTCCCCCAGGGCCTGCTATTCCTCCCCACTGCCTGCTCTTGGGGTTTCCATCTAAGGCCCAGCTCAATTATTGGAGGAGGAGGGTGAAGAACATCCCTAGTGCTTTGCTGCCTGCCGCAGGCCCAACAGTCCATCAGAAAGGGCGCCCTTTCCAGAACCAGATGTTTGCCAGTGGGAGGATTGCTCATAACGCCAAGGGTCCCATGATGCTGAAAATGCTGTTCAATTGCATCCCCCCATATTTTTCTGAATAATCGTTTTATGCATATACAGATATTGCAAACATTTATTTTCCACTCCAAAACTTTAAGAAACTATGTCAAATATTTTGACTCATTTCATGTTCAATGGCTGTTTTTAAAAATATGCTGTAACTAATTTTTTCTTTTCTCAATAATTTTAGACATGTGAATAAATGTAAAATCATTGGCTATATTTTTACAGAGTGGATAGAACTGCATTAAAAACTATTTCAAGCACTTCCAAGCTACCCTTGAGCATATTGCAGTATATTTCACATGGTTATTAGTTATCCCATCTCTAAACTTAAAACATAAGTAAAATGTAAATGGTTAGAAAATAATTATTTTTATTTTTTAATTAAAAAAACATTCTTTGAGGTCAAAGTCATTTTGTTTTTTTTTTTTCTCTATTAAATTTAGTTCGATCTTTCCTCGATTCTTCCACTGCTTTGCTATGGAGTGACACAGTAAGCAAAGGATGGCTTTGGAATTAGACCAACTTGAAATGACTCTTGGCTCCAATATTCATTTATTCCATGGCGAGTTCCTTAATACAACTGATTCAGATTCTTCATCCAACTGAGAATTAAATAAAAAGTCTCTTTAAAAAAGGCATTACAATTTTTCAAAAATTTGCAGCATTTATTGACAGTTGAACAAAACAGTGTTCTTTTTTAAAGATGAAATAGATAGATATATATTGTCCTCTAAATGGGACTTGCCCTAAAAGCACAATATCTGGGCAACTATGGGACTAGATGGCTGATTTAATTAAGATCTAAGTGTGGACTGAAGTTGAAGCTCAGTGGCAGAGCACTTGCCTAGCACGTGCAGGGCACTGGGTTCAATCCTCAACACCACATAAAAATAAATAAATAAAATAAAGGTATTGTGTCCATCTACAATTAAAAAATATTTTTAAAAATTTTAAAAAATAAGATCTAAATGCATTGGGGGGAAAGAGTGGGCAGTACACTTGGGAAAAGGGTAAACGCATAGGGCACTGCGTAGGAAGTTAGAAAACCTAGATTTCTGACATATTTCTGCTACTTAGAAACTCTTCATGGTGAGCAGATCATTTATTTCCCTGCTCTGGGCTTTAGTTTCTGCCTCTGTAAAATGGGCATCATAATACCTACTTAAAAATGTGAGAGTCAAATGAAGTAATGGAGAGAAAGATGCTTATAAAACTGTAAGGCACTGGAGAAATACAGATTATGGTTGGTTTGTTTTTTTTTTTAAATTGTAGTTTGTACCCAAATAAAGAAAACCAGATTTACAAAGCAAATGAATTCTTTTTTTATGCAAAGACATGTGTGTTTCCTTCACAATAGGGTCTTGTTTTAACAAGAGCATTTTTCCCCTAAAGGGATGACACAAATTAACAATCTGTAAAAGTGAAAGGGTCACCATTCTATTTTGTTGTAGAAACTCTGCAATTTAAACCCACACCAGTAAATTTGTTTTAAATTCTTACCAATATTGTATTCTCTGATTTTCAGCTTGCTGTTTGTGGACTGTAGCTATTCAATTAAGATAATTGTATAAATGCATATTGTGCCAAAATATATGATGTTCATTTCAGGCATGGTGAGATGTGCTTTTTATTTTCTGTTGGGTATTGCTGTTAAATTTGGATTATCATTTGTGCTACTGAAGAACACATTTTTTAATGCACATGTTAAGTTATAGAACATATAATAATATGTTAACATAGAAGCATTTTCCAAATTCTTATTATTATAATTACAAAATACCTAAGTACATGGGATTTACTCAACATATTGTTTTTAAGCATGCCGAGAATGTCTCTAAAAAATCCTCAATTCTTTAATTTTGAACAAATATTATGGTTCATAAAGATACAGTATAACAATAATTAAAAATAATATTTTGAATGGTCTAGTCTGTAGTAGGTTCATGAATTAACTCATTGAATCCTTCATGCTAACTGTGAATTAAAAGATAGAGGTTAGAATACATGTTCATTCATAGGAAATAAAACTACTCTAAGAGTTTCAAGCAGAACTTTAAAAAGCATCCTGCTAAATCACTCATGGGTTTGAGAAGAAATCACAATGGACATTTTAAAAAGATAAAGGCAGTATTATTTACCAAAACATGTGTAATGCATCAAGCACAGTGGTTTGAAGAATTTTATAGCCTTGAATTATAATAAAAAAGTTTAAAACCTCACAATTAATGAGCCAAATATTGATGCAACTTAGGTTATCTGATTAAAATCAAGAACAAACACAAAATAGAAAGAAATAAGAAATTAAAAACAGAAATTGGTATTAAAAAGATCAAGAAACTTGGTTCTTTTAAAGAATTTTGTAACAAAATAATTTTTCAGTTTTATTGAGGCATATGAAAGAATAACCTATTGATCTGCTTGAGACAAGGAATAGAAGCAATGTATGAACATAAACAACCAAACAGTAAATTTGTGATAAATATGCTTCATTGGCCTGTTCTCGCTCTTAAGAAACCGTCTATTTAGGTCTTTTGCTCATTTTTAACAGGTTATCTGTTTTCTTGCCATTCCTTGAGTTTTTATGTGGTTTAGGTTTTAGCCCCTTATTGAATACAGAGTTTGCTAACATTTTCTCCTATTCTGTAGGTTGTCTCTTTGCTCTGATTCTTTACTGTGCAGAAGCTTTTTAGTTTGATTAATCCTATTTGTCTATATTTTTGCTTTTGTTCCTTTGTCTTTAAGGTACAAACAGAGACAGAAAGTAGATATGTGATTGCCTGGTCCTGGGTAAGCAACCTGGGGAAGGTGAGATGGGGAATGAGCACTAATGGTCATGGGCTCCTTTTTGGGTGATGAAAATGTTCTAAAATTGATTGTGACAATGGTTGCACCACTCTGCAAACAAACTAAGACCGAACTGTTGGATTATACACTTTAAGCAGGTGATTGTATGTATGATATGTGAATTTTATAGCAGTAAAGATTTTTCTACAAAAAAAGGTAAAAATTACTAAAAAGGTAATTTTTAAAGGAATTTCTATAGCTATAATAAAAAGGAAAGGAATTAATGCAAAAGTGAGAATGAAGGCATCCAGTGGAAGGATGGAATGAAAGAGGTGAATGGCATAGGTGGATAAAGATTATTTTCAAGATCCTAGCTTGTTTTGCATGGCAGTTTCCCATGAGCTCATTAAATTATGAAAATCAACTAGCTAAATATATAAATAAAGGCGGGGCATGTATTAACAAAGGAAAGGGGGAATTTAAAAATGGAAAAAATATATGTGCTTGATCTTAAATCAGTAGAAACCATCCTTTATCATGTGAATATCCAGGGTTGGAATAGTGCAGCAAACCCTAATCATGACCTCGATGGGTTCAGAAGTGATTTCACTCTCTAGGGAAGTTTTGCCAAGTGGTTCCATCTTGGTGCGGGACAGTTAGCACATGCTCTTCAAAGGAGTCCAGTTTATGGCAATTTAAATAATTTATACACAGAAAGTAAAGCAAAGCATGAAAATTTTAAGGCATCTTAAATCATTCTTAAGAGTGCATAAGCATAATAAAATAATTTAAGAAATAATTACGTGACACCATGGGAATGGATGACAGCCAGCAAATGAATCATGATGTTTGTATCCATTCTTTGTTCTCGTCACTGAAGCTGCATTTTAGAAAGTCAAATAAAGGAGAGTTTGAGCTTAGACCTTCATCAGAGTTTCTTCTTTAGCAAAGGGGATGGCTCCTAAATAGATGTTTGACCTACAACAAAAAGTAAAATTCTATGTTTCAAGAAAAATATTTTTCACTGTTTATCTTAGCAAGCACATGCACCTCTAAGAATGTGTTACAGAACAAGGAAAAGGCTGTCACTGAGAAAATAATCCTACTGAACTTCCTTCAGATGATCCCATCGCGTATGTGATCTTCTCCAAGGGAGTAGAAAGGCTACCCCACGGGAGCCCCATCAGCTGCTGCAGACAGAGGGCGATTATTTCAGCGGAGAAGTAACCCTGCTTAGAAGGGTCAGCAAGCAATTTGGAGGCTCTATTTATCACAGTGGACTGATAAAAAAAAAATAAGTTAAAACTGTCTTTCAACTTAGCAAACAGCACATAACATTTAGGTACATACCTGCTGAGAAGGTGGAAGGCAGTTCCTCTTCAGTGCTCTAGGAACTATCCTGTGCGGGAGATACAAACTGATGGTGCTAAGCTACACATTCTCTCCCAAGAGGAAAAGCACCTTCCTATGTTTCTCTGAGGAAAAGTAAAAGAATCATGATCTGGAGCTAAAGCATGATGCCAATGGTTATCAACTGATGGCATTGACAATGAAGAATCAGCAGAATAAAATGGGACCATTTATGTCAAGACCAGTCATCCAAATATATTTCTAAAGTGATTATGTTAGGAATTGTCACAAAATGACAGATATGGAATTGTGACAAAATGTCACAAAATAATAGATAGTTTTCTCTCTCATACACACAGTTCTGGAAGCCAAAAGTCCAAAATCAAGGTATCAAGTAGAGTTGGATCCCACTGTAGGTCCAAGGAAGATTCTGTTTCAGGTCTTTCCTGGTTTCTAATGGCTGCCCCTTGACTTGTGGACTCATGATTCTATGTTCTGCCTCTGTCTTCACATGGAGTTCTCTCCTGTGTCTTGTCATATCGTCTATCTGCATCTCCTCTCCTCTTAGGAGGACACCAATCATATTGGCATAGGATCTACCTTAATTAAGAATGACCATGCCTTAGCCCAGTACCAGTCACAGCACATTCACAGGCTCTGGGTGTTATGACTGGCATATATCTTCACTGGTACCACATGTTTTGAGGGACACAACTCAACCCATCCTACTTGCAAATGGAAAGAAAAAGAATAAAGACTTTCTACTGGGAAATAGCCATCTGGATAAACATTCTGGCAATTAGAAAACCTCCAACTACCTCATGAGAGACCTGACAGTAAACAGGTTGACAGCTTCCATTATCTGTGCTCTGGTTCATTGGAGGTTATGACTTTCCATCACATATTTATAATGTAGCCACGCTTTTGGCAAATTCACAGGCTTTGGCACATGTGTGTCATTCTTTTTAGCTATTCAGTAGGAATTCCTCTTTTGTTTGTATTTGAAACCCCAAATTCACAAGACAGAGGAAAGAGGTTCTCTTACTGGGAAGCCAAAAGAGGGACAAATGTGTACCTATAAATTCTCACTTCCTCATTCTCTCTTAAAGTCAAGCATGAGCATATGCTCTGAGCTTCACCTGTCAGGTGTACCAACTCAGACTTTCTTAGGATAACAAAAAACAAAAACAAAAAACAGGGTGTGTGCCAAAACCTTTCTGTTGAGGATGCCAGAGGTCCATCTTTATAGATGTCCATCTTGTGGAGGCACCAGGACAGTGGTTCTAGATGCAATACCTAGTATGCAACATCTGAGAATTAGAAGTGCCGGCTAGGATGTCCATGTCCATGAGCAGTGCTCGGTAGCAGAGCCCAGCAGGTCTTTTTGTACCATAACCTAACATGAACATTGTTCCCAGCTACGGAACCTCCAAGCTTAATTCTCTACCACTCTAGAAGATTGTGTGAGCTAGTCTGCATGTTAAAAACTTTCTTTTCTCTTTCAAATAACCAAACCTGGTTTTTGTTCCTTGATACCCAGTTTCTTGATTTATAGCACATAAATAAACAAAATGTCAATAGTGACAGTATTTTCACATCATTTTCAAAAGTTTTACCTCATGAAAAAATTCAAGAGCCACGGCTCTAAGACGTGGATACAAAGCACAGTGTTTGCTCTATTGGACTCTGGTTCAAATCTCAGCTGCACCACTTCCTACCTATGTGACCTTAAGCAAGTGCTTTAATTTTAATTGCTCTATTCCTCAATTCCCTCATCTGTAGAAAAGGACAATAATAATCAGCACCTATTTCATGGGATTGTTTGGAGGATTGTGTTGAGAAACAATAAGCACTCAATAAATGTTGCCTACTGACATTACTCACTTCCCCACCCCAAGGGGTGTCAGTGGGAAAGTAAGACCACATGGTTAGGTAGCACTTACTCTTGGTACAGCCACTCCATTTGGATAGGTCATAAAGAATTAGAGCCAGAAAGGAATTCTAAGACCCTGGATCTACAGCAGGTGGGATCCCAACCTCTCAAGAAAGCATCTGCTGAAACTAGAGTTAGACACTCCAAAAACCTAGGACTCAAAGAGAGAGTCTCTGCAGATAACATCTGTCACCTAATGCAGGTCTTGGAATCTTAGCAATAACAAAATACCTAGGTGGCCTCACTAATTTTATTCCTACACATTTTCTCAAGTCCACTGTCCTCTGAAGGCTAGCTGAGGGATGTATCAGTGAATAAAACTGGAAAACATTCTTGCTCCTATGGAGCTTATGTTACAGGCCAAAATGCATAGCTGAATTAATAATAAGAGATCAGTAAATTTCATATGTTGTGATGTACAAAGCATTAGGAGAGATAGTAGAGCAAGACAAGGGGAATCAGAAGTGCCCAGGGCAGGAGGTGGCAACAAATTACAATAAGCAGATCCTTCCAGAAAGGCAATATCCAAATAGATTGAAAGGAGATCTTGGAGCTAGGGTGTAGTAAGTTATTTGTAGGAAGGGTATTCCAAGCAAAGGGAACAATCACTACAAAGGAGCACGTACAATGTTTTGGAAGAATAGCAAGGAGGTTGATATAGATGCAGGAGAGTGAGTAGAAAAATTCATCATAGAGAAGTAGGGAGTTGTTTGCACAGAGCCTCTCTACGTAACCCTTTGGACACCTCCATTACTTTGCTGAAACAAGCATCTGCTATCTATGCTATCGCATTGATATGATGCCCGGTCAACCTGATTAGACATTCCCCCAACCTCTGAGAGTCTCCCTTCTAGTGCCCACGCTAGACAGCCACTACACTTAGTCCCACACACGGCCTTGTCTAACACGCCTGATCAATAACAACACCAAGCCCGTCCATCAACTAACATAGGAGGAACACTGAAAGAAGAAATATAGTGTCCAAAGCAATAGAAATTATCTACTAATATGTTCTAAACTTGCATAATTATCAACATAACTTCTTTAAAATGCAAATTCCTGGAGTCATCCCAGACCTACTGATTTGAAATATCCCAGGAGAAAAATACAAAGCTATTTTCTTTAAAACAAGTCCCTTAAGTTATCCCAAAGATGAACTCAATTTAGGCAACACTGGCTTGGACCCAACCTTCATTATAAAATTGGGGGGAAAAGCCCAAAGGGATTCAGTAATTTTCAAAATGAAGCCCTTCTCCTGCCCCAGTTGAGAAGAGATTTTTATTTTCTTTTTGCTTTCTTCTTTTAACTTTCCTCATTTGCCTTCCAATATGTAGGAGTTATGTGCTTTTGATCAGTCTCTGAGAGGACTGATAACACTCCCTAATCACATCTCCTAGGAGAAGTGACTTTAGAAACCTACAACCATCTGTCTCGGGAACTGCCCCATCCTTCCCTCATGAAAAGCTCACCTTGAAATGGTGGCAGCCACTGACTGTAGGAAGATTATTATTTCTTCTTAATTGGGACCATCTAGAGAGGCTTGGAACCACAGAGGCTCTTTGGCGAGTTTAAATAAAAAAAAGGTGTCCCTTTGTCCTTATTATTTTCAAGATGATACATGTGATCTAATGGCTCTTGCACACCACGACGCCCTCGTTGACATCAATAGGCATTATGCATGTGAAAGGGCAGCAGGAGCAGGCTCATTATCTCCAGCCCAAGCAGAGAGAAATGCAATAATAATCGTTCTCTGCTTTTCTCCAAGCTTTTAACTGGTGCTGGAAATATAAGTAACCTTCGTGCTTTGGGTTAGGGTGAGTATCACCTGTTTCAATTGGCAGATGGGGTTCAATTCAGCTTGCTAGACCACAGGGATGGGGGAAAGAAAGCTTTGAATGATAGAAACTATTCTTATCCATAAAGCTGGGATGGTTGATTTGTCTCTGAGAAGAGCTTTGACTCCCCCATAATACCTTGCAGTACACCCAAACTCTTTAGTAATGAGGAGGACGTTATGCATTCATGGGAGCCAACAGCACCTACGTCAAAGAGAATGGCCAGAGAAAATGCAGTACTCACTTGAAGAACTGGAAGCCAAGCCATTTTACTTATCAGGTTCTTTTACCCTTTTTCCTAGCAGGGGACACAGATGTGAAGTGGATGCTGTTTGCACCAAAGTCTCGTGAACCCAGTGAGGTCTCAGTTATATCTGCTCCAGTAAGAGAACCCTGACACAGGTCACTGAAATCAATGAAAAAGGTGCACACCTTAATACTTGAAGGCAATATTACCATCATGCTCAGTCTTTATCTTTCCCTGTTCCCTTTCTAATGCCACCAAAAGAAGAGATTCATTCAACAAACAGTATTATTAACTAAGGCAGAATATGCCACAGTAGAACTCTAGAACTTACTCATTCCCATACATGAAACTAGATAGCCTTTGAAGAGCAACCCTCTAATTCTCCCTAGCCCCAGACAACAGCATTGTATTCTGTTGCTGTGAGTTTAGCTTCTTCAGATGCCTCATATAAGAGAAGTAATGCAGGATTTCTCCTCCTGGGTCTAGCTTATTTTATTTACCATACTGTTACCTAGGTTCATCCACGTTGTCACAAATGGCAGGATTCCCTCATTTTTAAGGATGAGTAATGTTCTATTGTTAACATATGTACCATATTTTCTTTTTCTATTTTCCATCAATGGGCCTGTTGATTATTTCTTACATCTTGTCTACTGTGAATCATGCTACAATGAACATGAGTGAGACCCTGACTTTTATTTGCTTTGGGTATATTCTCAGAAGTGGTATTGCTAGGTCATATGGTGGTTCTGATAGAGGACCAACAGATATGAGTGGTGGGAACATGAAGTTCAGGGAATAATTCTATAAACTGGGCTTCGTTTATTGATCCCCACATGCTTACACTTTTAAAAACCCAAGCCAATCCCAAAAAACGAAAGGCCAAATGTTTTCTCTGATATGCCACATTAATTCACAATAAGGCGGGGGACAGGCTAAGGAAGAATAGAGTTACTTTGGATTAAGCAGAGGTGAGTGAAGGGAGGGGAAAGGGAGGGTAGGATAGTAGAATGAATTAGACATAATTACCCTATGTGCATATGTGACTACATGACCAGTGTGATTCTTCATCATGTACAACCAGAAGGAGAAGCTATACTGCATTTATGTATGATGTGTCAAAGTGCATTCTACTGTCATGTATAACTAATTAGAACAACAACAAAAAAAAGAATACAAAAAAATTTGCCTGCAGTCACTCTGGCTTACACAGGCAGAATATATTACATTCCTCAGCAAACTGATCCACAGGAGGAATGTGGGCCTGGAACACCAGTGACAAGAACACAAGCTATTCTGAAGGGCAGTACTTTTGTGACCCTTACGCAGTCCGATCCCAGAACTCAAGGAGATAAGGATAATTCCTGGAACCATAAAATCTATAAGGACAGGTTCCAGTTAGAACCAGTCAGCATGGGCCAAAGTGACCTAGAGTTGTCATGGCAGTGGGGACTTGAAAGTCTGATGTTATCCTGCTGTCAATCAAACTCAAGAGGTGGATCTGGGTAGGACTCTCTGCTAACTTCCCTATGATCTTCAATAAAAGTGATGGGCAGGAGAAGCACACTCTCTCTCTCTTCTCTGAGAGGACCCACTCTCCCCCTTGAGAGCATCCCCCCTTTCCCTTTTACTATCCCTTCCAATAAAATCGTTCCTGTTACACTGAGTGTCACCTTTGAAATCTTTCTGACCCAATCTCAATAATCAGGGTTGAAGGATGGAAAACAACAATCCCCAAGGGAAAAAGAGGGAACAGCAAATCCCTGGGGAGAAAAAAGAGAACAAGGAGTTCAAGGGAGAGAAGGAAAACAATGAATGAGCTCCAGACTTTCACCCTTTCCCAGCAAAAATGAACTTTCACAACTGTTCCCCTGACTGCCCAACCGACACATTCTGTATGATTCAAGTCTACCTGAACCCTGTAAAACTCAGACTCCTCTTGTAACCAGCTGCCATTTCTCTCTTGAAAATGTGCCACTCTGCTGCTTCATAAAGCGTCCCTGATCCATCGAGGTCTGTCCCCCTTTGTTTTCAAGGGTTTGATGGAGAAACTTCATATTGTCTCAGTTTCCCAGAAGGCCCCAGCTCTGTATCTTTTTTATTTATTTACTAAATAAATAAAAATGTTACTTTATCTTATTTATTTATTTATCTATTTATTTATTATTTTGAGGAATGTCTGTTCTTTTTTCCAGAGCAGCTACACCATTTACCCTTACCAACAGTGTACAAAGGCTCCGGTTTCTTCACACTCTCACTGACATTTTGGACAATCGTCCCACAGTGTACGTTAAGTGTAAGGGATACCTCACTATGGTTTTGATTTGCATTCCTCTGATTGTTAGTGATGCTGAGGATCTTGTCACATGCCTGTTTGCCATTTGTATGTCTTTGGAGAAATTTGAGACCCTCGCCAATTTTCTAATTGGTTTGTTTGAGAACTTGATTTCAGGGGTAGAATTTATTGTGGACATCTGTAAAGCACTGTTTCAGTTACCAACCATTTATGTCAGCTGCACTACCAAGCTGGACTAGGCCATTCCATCAGGCACATAAACTACAAAATCGATATAGGAAAATGGCAATCACAAAGATTTCAGTTTACCTAAGTCATTCAGTGAGAACAAACTTATAAGTTTAGTCTTTGCATTCTAAACCTTTGATGTTTCCTTTTTTTCCTGCCAGTAGGAAGGCTTGGTGGTGGTGGTGTTGTTTCATTTTGTTTTGGTTTTAAGCTTCTGAAATAGATTTGGGTCACAGCCTTTTTTAAATTTAGTAAAAAACAGGAGGAAATCTGATTCTTGCTCTACTAGGGCTATTTGGAGAGCTCTCACTGTTGATTCACCACCTCCCCTGGTCAATTCTCCATCGGAAGCCTAGGCCACTCAGCAATACTCCTACTCCATGAACTCACAGCTGACGTCTCTCACCCCCTGCTGAAAACATGCACTTCTAGCCCCCTGATTTAAGATTGCACACCTGTGTGTGAAGTAAGGTCTAAAAGTCAAGTAGCTGGCATCCTTGTGTAGGTGGTAAAGTGAGAGAATAAAAATCAAGAAAAGTATGAGCCTTCTTTCCTTTGTTTCAGGTTGTACTTCAAACCTATTATTGTCACCAAGCCACCTTGCTTTGCACCAAATCACTCCTGTGTATGATTATTCCTGTGGGCAAGGACCATGATTAATAATACTTCTTTGCATCACTCTCAGCCTCTAGTTTAGTCATGCAGTCAAGATCAACAAATTCTGATTATGGGCAGAAAATTTGATGAAGCTTGAAAAATCATATATTTAAACACTTATTTTCAAGTAGCAACCCTGAACAATGAAATGTAACATCTAAAGTCATATAAATATGTACCTGGTGACTGACACTGAACTGGAACCCAGGAATCAAGTGTTTGCCCTTCAACATTTTTTCAGTTTAATCTTTGAGCCTAAATTATCTGCACAGCTGGGGCTCTGCTTTCATTTCAATTTAAGTATCTTAAGTATTGCTCCATCTGGGAGAACTCTCTGCCAGACAGAACTCTCATTTCACACTCATGGAGTTGGTCCTGAACTTCTGTGTTCTGAAGGAGGTCACTTATATTCCACTCCAGTGGATTTTTCAAGAGGGAAAGGGTGTTCTACATTAAAGGCCTGGGTTAGTCGGCTTGGCATCTCTGTGATCAAAGTACTTGAAGAAAACAACAAACACTGAGAAGGGAAGGCTTATTTGAACTCACCCTTTCA
Source organism: Glaucomys volans (assembly GCA_020662805.1). NCBI lineage: Eukaryota > Metazoa > Chordata > Mammalia > Rodentia > Sciuridae > Glaucomys > Glaucomys volans. The sequence continues at coordinate 880,320 of JAJEJO010001772.1, forward strand.
GGGATTTTGTTAGTGGTCCGCCCACTCCATTGCTCTGGGCTAAAGGTGAGAGGGAACATCATGGAGGTAGGGCATGGCAAAGGGAATCTGCTCTGCTCATGGTAGCCAGGAAGCAGAGAGAAAAGGGAAAGGGTTACAGGGAATATGCACACTCCAGGGGCCCATGGCCCACCTCCTCCAGGCATACCCCTCCTGCCTACCATTACCACCCGGTTAGTCTGTTCAAACTAGGATGTTCTGATTAGATGACGGCTCTCATAATCTAATCATTTTATCTCTGAATATCCCCACATAAGCACAGAAGTTATTTGGGGACACCGCACAACCAAACCATATCAAGCCCACATTGATGCATAATGGAAAACCAACTATTCTTAACTCATGCCAGCTTCCTTTACCCTGACATTGCTTTCCCCTCAAGTTTTAGCAGCCATGGATCTGGCCCTCTAAGCCCAGCTAACTGGAAACAGGACGAGACTATGAAGGAAAGGCAAAGTTTCACCACTCCAGCCCCATTTTTAGTCATGTTTTTGCTGCTGTGACCAAAACACCTGGCAAGAACAATTATAGAGAAGGAAAAGTTCATTTGGTGCTCACAGTTTCAGAGGTCTGTCCTGAAGTGAGGCAGAATAACATGGCAAAGGGTGTGGAGGAGGAAAGCAGCTCAGGACTTGGCAATCTGGAAGCAAAGAGAACTCCTCTCACAGGAACAAAATATAAACTCCAAAGGCACACCCATGGTGACCAACCTCCAGCCATACCCTACTACCCATAGTTACCACCCAGTCAATCCCTATCAGGGAATTAATGCATTGGTTAGGTTAAGCCTCTCATAACACAATCAGTTCACCTCTAAACTTTTTTGCATTGTCTCAAACATAAGATTTGGGGTGATATCTGATGTTATGGTTTGGAATGTGAGGTGTCCCCCAAAAGTTCACATGTAAGACAATGAAAGAAGGTTCAGAGGAGAAAGGATTGGTTTGTGAGAGTCTTAACCCAATCACTGAATCCCCTAATGGGGGTTAACTGAGTGGCTACTGAAGTGGTAGGATATGGCCCAAGAAAGTGGGAATTGGGGGCGTGGCTTTGTGGTATATATTTGTATCTGGCAAGTAGAGAACTCTGCTTCTGATCATGATGTGAGTCACTTCCCTCTGCCAAACTCACCCCCCCACCATGATGTTCTGCCTTACCTCAAGCCCTGAGGAATGGAGCCAACTCTTTATGGACTAAGACCTCTGAAACCATAAGCCCTCAAATAAATTTTTCCTCCTCTACAATTGTTCTGATTGCATCCTTTATCCACAGCAGAGAAAAAGCTAACTAAAACAGAAATTGGTACTGAGAAATGGGGTTGTTGCAGTGACTAACCTGACCATGTGTTTCAGAAGCTTTTTGAGCATTTTGGAATTGGAGGAATTTTGAGATGTGTCACAATGTAAGCCTAATGCCTTAGGTTGTTGTAAGCTCAACTTAATGACTGATTCTGGTGGGAGCTCAGAAGTCCCAGAAAGCCAGTAGGACTGTGGACAGTGAAGAGAGTGCTCAAGAGGTTTCAGAGAAAAAGGAGAACACTATTGTAATTGGAGTAGAGGCCATTCCTGTTATGTTCTGGCTCAGAAGTTGCCTACGTTTTGCCCGTGTCTTAAGACTTTCTGTGAAGCTGATTTTAAGAGCTTCTTAATCTGGTGGAAGAAATTTCTAGGCATCATAGCAATCAGGCAGTGGTATGGATATTGAAGGCAGCTTTTAGCCAAATTAATTGTGATAATCAGGAGCAGAAAGACGTAGAAATCGTGGACTTGAGGGGCTGGAGTAAAACTGGGAGTAAAGAAGTTGCAGTTGTTATAAAGACATTATCACCACTAAAGAATGCTACAGACTTTGCCCAGAAACAATAGGAAAGATGGCTTGAGAGCATCTCAGGCAGCTGACAAGACCACACCCATCCCAAGCTCAGGGGAGTAAAAGTGAAAATTCTCTTGAGAAGAGACCAGTGGGGAAATCCTTCTTGCACAGGGCCCCTGGAAAGTTTTTCCAACATGCTCAGCCACCCAGACACTCAGAGGCTACCGCAGCAAGGGTCCCTGGAGGCTTGGCCACTGCTCAATATGGTGGCAGATCTTGGCATCAACCATGTGTTGCTGGTTCTGCAGGAATGCAGGATGCTGGAGTTAGGAGATCATGGAGGCTTCCACCAAGATTTCAAAGGAAAGCCTGGGAGGCCAGGCAAAGTGCAGAAGAGTCTGAGTCCCTGCAGGAACCCCCTGAGAAGTCAAAGTGTGGAGATGTGAGGAGGAAGCCAAAACTAGTGGAGACCCCCAAGGTGAAGAAATACCAGTAACATGAGACATTGTCCAAGGAAAGCTTCAGAAACTGAGCAGAGATAAACCAACAGAGAAGCCACTTGGGCTGCAACCAACAAGGCCACAGGGGAGGAGCTACACAAGCCCTTGGGAGAGGGCATCATGCAATGTGCTCCAGATGCTGGACACAGAACTATAGGACTTGTTTGCCCCAGCAGATTTCAGTCTTGCTTTGTTCCTATCCCTTCTTTCTATGCCCCTAATTTTGTGAATGTAAAGGTTTACTCTGTACCATTATATATTGCATACTTTTAAATTACTTTTAATTCCATAGTAGCTCACAATGCAAGATTGCTTTGTGCCTCAGAGAATATTTTGAACTTAAACTTTGAGTAATCTTGGAACTGTTGAGACTTTGGGGACTCTTGGGAATGAACTAATGTATTTTGCATTGTCATATGAGTGTGAGCTTTTGAGGGCCAGGGGCAGAATGCCATGGTTTGGGTGTGAGGTGTCCCCCAAAAGCTCATGTGTGAGATAATGCAAGAAGGTTCAGAGGAGAAATGATTTGGTTGTAAGAGTCTAAACCCAATCAGTGAATTAATCCCCTAATAGGGATTTAGTGGTAACTGAAGTGGTAGGATGTAACTGGAGGAGATGGGAATTGGGATGTGGCTTTGGGGGATATGTTTGTATCTGGCAAATGGAGACCTCTGCTCTGCTTTCTGATCATGATGTGAGCAACTTCCCTATGCCAGACTCTTCCGCTATGATGTCATGCCTTAGCTCAAGCCCCAGGAATGTTGCCAGCCTTCTCTGGACTAAGACCTCTGAAACTGTGAGCTCTTAAATAAATTTTTCTTCCTCTACAAATGTTCTGATATGGCCCTATTCCCAGCATCAAAAAAGTTGACAAAAACACCTCATATCCAAACCATAACTTGCACTCTCAACCAATCTATCCTGTCAGAGAAGCTGGGTAGAAATTCATTTCAGTAGCACCTTCCACGTACAAAATCCTGTGTTAACTGGAAGAAAATATAGTTAATTGTTTTGGTTATCTATAAGTCACAAAAGTGATAACTCAATTCTCATATATAGATCAGATACTGAATGGGTGTAACTTATTAATAAGTAGTAAATTTAAAGGAATACTCTTTGATTTTTAGGAAAAAATATGTAGTTCTTCAGGGAATAAGTTACAAACTATTTTCACTCACTCACTTATTCAAAAATATATGTTGAGCATCAAATACTTTCAGGCATTCTCTCAGACAATGGGAATACAAAAGTGGCCAACTTCAGATCCTTATTCTCTGTGAGTTTGCAAACAGAGAGAGACACAAAGAGAAGTTAAAGACAACAGAGTGGAAAAGATGCTGTGGTGCAAATCTCTGTGCTATGGGAGATGGACAGCATGGAGATGGTAATCAAAGACCTGAGAGAAGTCAGTTCAAAGAGCATCTAAACCTGAAAGACACTTGTAGAGCAGCTGAAGGAAAGCTATGGTCCAGATGGAAAGGAAAACATAAATCAGGGCAATGAGGCACAACACCCCCAGTGAAGAACATGGGACAAGAAAGAAGTGATGGGGGAAGAGTCAGGGGGAATCTTCTGGCCTCCATCCAGCCACAGAATTTTGAACTTTATCCTGTGGACAATGGAAGTCATGGAAAGTTTTATAGCAGAGGAAGGTCGTGATTAGATTTGGGGTGAATTGGGAAGGTATGGCAAAGCAAGGATATCCAAGTGACACCGAATGTTGTTTACTACCTGCTGCAACGGACTTTGATGTACACATTAGAGGTTTGATGTGAGAGCAGGAAGGAGGTACAGTCTACACAATCTGATGACAAATTAGATTTTGAACTTTGTGGTAGGCAGAATAATGGCTCCCCAAAGATATCCATGCCTAGTGCCCATAAACTGTGAATATGTTACCTCAAAAGGAAGAGGGACTCTGCAGATGCAAATAAGAGTATGAGCCTTATAATGAGGAAAGCATACTAGATCCAGGTGGGGCTGATCTAATCACGTGAGTCTTTAAAAGCATGGGAACTTTCCCAGTTTGCCAGGTATATCAAAGAGAGGTAAAATGGAAGAAGGAGATGTTCCAAGAATAAGAGGGATTCAACCCTTCACTGCTAGCTTTGAAGGAGGAGGAAGGAGTCCTTGAGTCACAGAATATGGGCGGCCTCTCACAGCTGGGAAAGACCTTCAGTCTGCAGCCAGCAGGAGAGCAGGGAACTCAGTCCTACAATCAGAAGGAACAGAATTCTGTCACAAAACAAATTAGTAAGGAAACAGAACCTTTTCCAGACCCTTCAGAAAGGAACAGAATCCTGTTGACACTTTTTTTTTAACCTACTGAGACTCATGTCAATCTTGTAACCTGAAGATCTATAAAGTAATAAATCTACAGTGCTTCAGCCACTAAGTGTATGGTAATTTTTTATGGCAACAATAAAAAACTAGTACTGTTTTGAAAGGAAAAGAGGGATCTGAATGATTCCCAGGTGGAAAGTAGGAAGCAGAAAAATCTTCCAGGAGGATTGAAACGGAAAAATCAGAAAAATAAAGATGCCCCCAGAAGGAATGACCCAAATGAACAACTGCAAAAGGTAAGTCATATTGGACTGGTAACTTTTGCTAAAGACAATCTTCAAATCTTTGCACAGAATCTGCAAGGAATTAAACAGAAGAAGAAAGAAATACTGTTCTTAAATGCCCGGAGCCTGTGCTTAGTGGACAGATGTCCCATGAACCACGTCCCTCATTTGCCAGAGATGATTTGACCCCAAATTTAGTCACAAAGGGAACTATCTGCAGAGCAAGTAGGACATGTAATGTGGTCTCTCTCTCCCTTCTGACTTAGTGACTTCATGCTTTGTGAATGCATTCCCTGGTAGGTAAAACTAGTTATATTTCAAAGCTCTTAAAGTATTATTAACAAAGCTGAAAAGGGTGGTAAATTTCTTTATTCCTGAGATTCCAGCAGTGGTAAGTGTGGCTGCCAAAGAGTTCAAAAGCTCCAGTTAATTGCTCCACTTCTCCTGAATGCACACAAGCTTTTGAATGACCAGTTACTTGAATTTAAAAGCAGCTGCTTTAGACCTACATTCCTCACAAATATACTTGTGGGAATATGTCTTATTCATCTCGGTAACCCCAGTACCTAATCAGTGGTGGGAACATAGTGTGTCAGGAATATTTCTTTGTACAATGGGGAATAAACGAGGTTTGTAATAAATTGGTGAATTCACCATAATAGCCAAAACACATTTTACTGCAAGATTTTCAAAGACCCCCATCACGAGGCATAATATTCATAATATGGGAATTTAATTCTTCTAAAACTTGTAACAAAAAAAAAACTTACATTAGCATAGAGATAATATTCAAAGTACTACATGCTCCTGCACACCTCACAGAGCTTTGTTCCAGGAAAGAATTGTTCCCAGAATGTACCTTATCCTGATGAGGCTGGTTTGGCAAGCAATTACAATATATGTCCTTGACTATATGCAAGTTCACAGAATAGCGTGTATTTTCTTTTGTTAAATGGCAGAGACTTGTCTTGCTCCAAGCATCCCTGGGAAGAGTTGGGTATTATTTGAAAATCGTTTTCCCATTCTTTATGCAATTTTTTGTAATATTTCCCCAAGTAGGTCTGCAATTGTCTTCTTAGTCCACTCTATCCCAAGTCCTTTTCTTTTCTTACATTATGACCCAGCTAAAGTCTCCAGGGTTGTCCTACAGCACACCCCAGCAAGAGCTAACCTAAGCTCATCAATTCAGCTCTGTGGAGTTTCTAGACCGGAAGGAGACACAAAAACAAATTAAGCTAAGTCTTTGAAAGAGAGAGGGAGGGAGGGAAGGAGAGGGAGAGGGAGTGGAAGAGGGAATGAATGGGGAGGAGAAGGAAAGAAGGAAAAAAGAAATAGTTATAAATATAATTGCTTGATTATTTATTTATTTGTTTATTTATTTGGTACCAGGAGTGCTTAACCACTGAAACACATCCCCAGCCCATTTTATTTTTGTCTTAATTGCATAGGGACTCATTTAAGTTGCTGAGGCTGGCCTTGAACTTGTGATCCTCCTGCCTCAGCCTCCCAAGCCACTGAGATCTCAGGTGTGTGCTACTGCACTCAGCTAATTGTTTTTCCTAATTATTTTCAGCAATTTCAGAGATCCAGTTAGATGCCATTCAATTTGCCATGATCCAATTAATTAATTGGTTCTTTTAAAAAACAGAGAATATGAAAAGATTCCTCCATCAAGGTACACCCTCAGCTTATCTTAAGGTGACCCTGATATAAGCAGCATGAGTAGCTGACAACCCCCAGCTGTCACTTCTGGGGATGTGCACAGCATCTACTCCTGGACCATGTTCTCCTGGGCTGCTCCCTACCATGCCTGAGAACAGCAGAGCCACCAGAGCTCCACTCTTATGTGCAGTGTGAATTCCCATGATGGATGATCTCTGTTCTGGCAATTCCCATCCACTTGACCAAGACCTCAGAGCAGCAATCTGAGGCCACCTCTTTCTCACCATCTATGCCCCTCTCACTCTGGTCATGCCTGCACCATGGCTGGGAGTGCCCCTCCCTGCCGCTGCTCACTTTATCTAGAACTTTGGGAGACAAATGTCAATCAAAGGAACTTCAACACAAACATTATATTAATAATGATCAATATTATGCTCCCTGGTTTCTAAGGTCTGTCTTGGTGAGTTCTCTTTTTAATTTAAAGTTCTGAGCAAAGAAGAACCCCTCCATACTCTAACCATCTGGGAGGGAAAAGAAGAAAGAAAATTATCCACAGCTTTGTGAACATGATAGTTTTACTGCTTCCAAGAGGGAAGATGGACAGTGACTTCATCAGTTACAACTTTTCTTGGATTATGGGGATGCTAAAAACCAACTACTGAAACCTAACAGTGATGTTGCTGGCCAGTCTCTCTAAACAAGCAAGACAGGCTTTTTAAAAACCTGCTCCTGCTTTTGCTTCATTCCCTAGTCATAATTATATAAATCATCATCTGGGATGAAATGGCTAAGGTCTTACAGGAAAATCTTCTGATGGTACAAGGACACTGCTATGGACTGAAATGTACCCACCCCATTCTTATGTTGAAGCCCTAACACTCTATGAAAATGGATCTGGAGATGGGAACTTTAAAGAGGTGATTAAGGTTAAATGAGGGCATAAGGTGGGGCGCTAATTCAGCAAGGCTGATGTCCTAATAGTAAGAGATATCAGAGATCTCTCATGCATTCTGCCCCTCTCTCTGCCACGTGAGGACACAGTGAGAATTCTGCCATCTATAGGCCAAGAGACGAGCTCTCTGAATGGGAGCTACCTTGCCAGCACCTTGATCTTGGAGTTCCCAGATGCCAGACCGTGAGAATAAAATTTCTATTCTTTAAGACATCACATGAGTTAAGCAGCAGGAGCTAATTCAGACACTAATAGCAGTTATCAAATCCATCTTTTTCCAAGTGAAAAAAGCATTAACGTAGGGCAGAGAAGCAAGAGTCTCCTGATACAGTGATATACAAAGATGCCTTTTGAGGAAAAAACATTAATTCTTTGCCTTTGGTTAATTTCCCATTAGGTAACTTTTATTGCTGTTATGTATTGATTAAAATATATAACTCAGGATTTTCTCAGATTAATTCAGAAATACCTACAAGTTTTATCAGAGCCCAAATAGAATCTCGAAGGAAAAATATTACCAAAAGGAATTAAGCTTTTGCAATCAATGTCAAGTTCAGTTCAAGAAAAACGGGTGGGGGAGGGGTGGGGAAGAGCGAAGCAGAAACAAAAGAGCTACATAGGTACACAGAGTAGAAGAACACCTTGAAGTGCCACTAATTACTTGTTTATTTTTAATTTTAAAAAGTTAAAATAATACTAAGAAATGCAAAGATAACTAGAAGCCCCATCTCTTTCCTGACATTTTCTTGTACTAAAACCAATGATTTTTATCAGTAATAAAAGCTTTTTGGACTCTCTTTTAAAACTGAGAGATGGGAAGGCTGAATCGTAGTTGCAAAGTCATGCAAAACATTCAAGACTGGTGGTCAGATTCTTCCACAGAGACTTTTAAGTAAGCATTTGCCCTAGGGTTGCTTTTTTTCCACCTGTGCTCTTCAGGACCCCTGAGTTTACTAGAGGGGGATCTTTGAAGTGGTGGGGACACTACTAGTCCCTAATGTTCCCTTCTCAGACCCTTTGTGTTTCTTTGAAATGTTTCTAAATAAAGTAGAGTAGGTACTTTATTTAATGCCTCCCCAAAGATGTCCACATCTTAAGACCCAGATCCTGGGAATATGATTCCCTTATAGTCTAAAAGGACTTGACTGCAGTGACTAAATTAAGGATTTTGAGATTCAGAGGGCATTCTGGATAATGTCATCACGAAGATTCTTATGACAGAAAGAAAGGTGCAGAAAAGTCAGAATCAGTGAAGGAGAGGTGATGGCAGAAGCAGAGGCCACAGCATGGAAAGGATCCACGAGCCAAGGAATGTGGGCAGCACCCAGATGCTGGAAAGGGCAGGAAGCCAGATCTTCCCCAGAGCAGCTAGAAGGAATGCAGCCCTGCCTACACCTTGATGTCAGTCCAGTGAAGCCCACTGCAGACTTCCAACCTCCACACCTGTAAAATAATGCGTGTGTGTTGTCCGAAGTCACTACTTGGTGCAATTTGTTTCAACAGCAATAGAAAAAGAATACACTAACAGACTAAAACAAGCCTTTTCTCTAATATACATATTTAGTATGCATAAGCTTTATCTGGCATGTTTGTCAAATACAGTTTGAAAGAGGCACTCCCCCAAATATTAACACTGGCCATCCTCTGGGAGGCCTGAGAACCCACAATTTTAACAAATGCATTCCTTCTGTGACTCTGATTCCAGTGTTCTAATGGCCACACTTTGAGAAACACTGAATGAAACCAGACTCAGCACAGACAGTCTCATGAGGTACAGGAACCACGGTGCTAGCTGGAAGGAGGCTGCACAATCCCCTTCCCCCGACCCCCATTATCTTCAGCAGTGGTCCCCAAGAAGAATGCAAGGAACAGGGACCTCTCATTTTGCTTCCGTACATCTTGTAACGCTGTTCATTTTGTCAGTGCATTTCAATAGAACAGGTAATATCCACATCACCAAAGAAATAGTGTGAGGAAATAAAAATAGAGTCTTCGTCTTGCAATTGAGAGACCCAGAAGAAACACTTTTCTCAATCTTTGCCTAAATGCACAGCACTGGGTGTTTCTTATCTCTGGACCTCAGTTTCCCATGTAAATGAGAACAGTCTCTTCATTTCCTTTAGCAACCTCACCCTCTAACTTAGTGGCCCACTTGAGTCATTTAAGAAGTAAGTAAAAGGATGTTAGGACTCCCCTCAACTTTAGTTGTTTGCTCTGGACATTGATGTAGGTAAGATTTTCATTTCTACTTTAAGATCTCTATTTTCCTGGGAAAATTAGATCATTTCAAAGGGAGGCACAGGTACACCAGAATACACATGGTTTCAATAACTGTTTCTTTACAGACACCCCTCACCCAATTTAATTTAAATAAAAGCATGGTGGCCCCGAGCCCAGCACAATGCATGCAGGCCAGACACTGAGTGCTGGTGGCCATCCCTCCCCACTCCCGTCTCCTTTGTCCTCATCCCAAAGGCAATAGACAGGAACACAACGTTCTAGGCACAGTTCCTGGAAATGCTGCCAGACAATGTGCTTTTCTGAGAACTGGATTTGGACTGGACCTGCGTTGGGGCTCTGTGCCTGCCACCCCTGCCTCCAGTGCTCTTCCCCTGCCAGCTCTCCAGTTCAGCCACCACACATGTAGGACTTGCCTTCCCATCTGCCAAACACACCGCTTTGAATTATTCTGACCTCATGAGCCTTCCTATCAATCCCGGAGCTCCTTTGTTTCCCTTCCTTCTTTCTCTAACTGGCCTTGTCCTTATCAGCTCTTTGGCTTGGCATCACTTCTAGGACAAGCTAAGTGACAACCATCATCTACTCTGAATTGCTCAAACCAGACCTGGAAAATTTAGCTTACCTCATGGGGTGGGTGAGGGAATGACTGTCACATATGATAAAGAAATTATAATGTACAGTTGAGAAAAGGCACTTGGGAATCACTAGATATCAATTCAAATCATGGCTCTGTCTACCACTAGGTAGGCAGGCTTGGCACAGCTTGTCAGCTTGGCTTTTACCCTTGGTTTCTATCTGTAACATAAAAATAACACTACCTAACTCGGATTATTTTAGATGTTAAACATAGTATTTGTAAAATACCTGGAATATACTAGAAGTTTAATATGCTAGTGTTGTTGTTGTTATTATTATTAATAATTATTATTATTATCAACTAACTATAGCATACTCAGAGCTAAGGGTTCCACGATGGCTAGACTAAAAAATCACATCATGTAAGTATGTATCATCAGGAATAGTTAGCGTAGGGGAAAAAATAAACAGAAGACAGAATTGTCTTCAGACTGATACAAAAGGAAAGAAAAAAGAATTGAATGTGCTTTTGTCTATCCAAAAGAAAACAGAACAAAAGTTAATGGGGGAATTTCTTTGCATAATAGCAATTTTCTGACCACTAGAGCTATGTAAAAGTGAAATAAAGTCACTGGAGGGGTAATGACTAGAATTCCAAGGAGCCTGGGCTGGCCTGTGGGTGGGAAGAGTGTATAAGAGAGTCCAGCATGGGATTCAGCTTTTCTGACTTATAAGAGATTCCAAGAGGAAATTCTGTGGTTCCATGATCATTACCAGCCCCAAAAGCAGATGTAGGAGAAGATTTTTAAGATGAGAAAGGGATCCAATCAGTTTGGCTCCCTGTTAGCCACTCTTGAGAGAGAAAGATGAGCAAAAGATGTTTACAAGATTAGTAAAACTGAGAATTGGGGATTGCAACATTCAGTACCTTCTCATTTACCAGGGCTCTTAAATGTGCTTCTCTCAGGTACAGTCCTACAATGCCAAGTTCATTTTGGATGACCTGAGTGGACGGATGGATATTCACTGTGAGGTGCTCTTTAAAATGGAACCTCAGCGGCAGAGCCCATTACACAGCATTACATTTACTTAATTAGCTTAAGGCTTAAAGGTACTTAAAACAGGTAAACTTTCTTCTCTCCAGCTGAGATCATAAAAATGGATGTGAAGAATGATAACAAGTATCCAAGGATTTGTAAAATGTCAGGAGCAGCGAGCTATTGAGTTTTAAGGAAGTGTACATACAAATGTTTGTCAAGTCTTAATAAAGGTTAGCAAACTGCTCTCTCAGTAGATTGCTCTCTCTCTTCCTCAAAAGGGTTCAAGAACATCTTGTGGAAACAGGAAATTAGCAGTCTTGTAATTGAAAAGAAGTTGTAGTAAGCACTTTGAAAGGCATTATTTAGAAAGAAAATTAAATAGAAATGTTTAAAGCAAACCTAATTTTTACACACAGGTGTGTGCATATATACACAAGTTACAGGCTGATACACTGTATTAAGACTATCAAAATTAAGTGCTGGTTTCAGACTCTGACATCGGTGCTGAGATAGACTTTCACTGTATGATTGTAATAATAACAATTAAATAATAATAATTTAAATTTTTTTAATTTTTAATTTTCTAAATTTTTTTAATTTAATTATTTTGCAAACTGTGGGATATCCACAGCTATGTTATTTCATCCTTACTTCAACATCTGTTCAGTTGGCTAGGAAATCTTGAGGGCCAATTATATTTGTCCTTCCATATCTCAGGATCTGTGACCAATACTCACACGTACAACAACATGTACCAATGAGAAAACATTAAAAGTCTAATCATCCAAAAATCCTGGTAATCTTTCTGTTGTTGTTGTTTCAGGTAATGATTATATTGAAGTGCTTTCTAACCATTGAAAAATGAAAGAGAGGTCAAAAATCCAGAAAAATTCAATAGGCAATCAAGGACTTCTCTCTTTTTTTTATTATTTGTTCTAATTTGTTGTACATGACTTCTATCTTTTAGGCATGTACACTTTTGAGAGAAGAATTTCATTGTGCAGATGCTATTTACGCAAATGAGATGACTCCAGTGTTATCCACTGGTAATGAGTTGTACATTTAATCTTTAAAGACCTTTAAAAAAATACATACATACGTAATCAACGTGAAATCCAAATCTATCCATTATTTCCTGATTCTATCAGCAAATGGTACTATAAAGAGCACCTAATAAGAGAATTTGAGCAGAGCCCTCTGATCAAGAAACAGTTGAGGTGGACCCCAAATCATCTGAATTCCACTCAGGAAATTAGATTGCAACCAACTTAAAACTTAAGCAGAGGAACTACCATTAGATCTTAGCAGAGATAACAAGATAGGGTGATAATCATCAGAGATGACCAATGTGCCTACATGAGAGGACTAGAAAAGTCCAGAAGCCATTCAATGTGCTGCATTTCCATGCAAATCACTAAGGCCCACAAGCCAGCTCTGCTGGAGCTGTGTGATTTGAGTCATGCATGACTGAACCTGGGCTGAGTGTCATGATGAATGGAACCTGGGAAGGATCTAGCACTGCCCAACCTCCAGACCAATCACCTACTTCAGGTGCAATGAGCTGAATCTAAACTGTAGGTTTTTCTCAAAGATTCTTTCCCTTTCAAATTAGAATTTTGTGTGACATAGCATTAAACCTTTACTACCACTACTAGCAATAATAGTAGCATTTAACATTAATTGAGCATGTTCCATATTTAGAAATCAAAATTCACCATGCCATTAAAAGGAAAGAATTTAAGATTTGGGGAGCTGGCTTGAGCTATCAAAAAGCAAAAACGAAAGGCATGAACAACAAAGAAAAGAAAGTGTTCACTTTTGCAGGATTAAAACTAAACTAGCAAGGAACACAGACCCGGATCTGGGTGAGCTGAGAAGCAGCTGTTCCAACAGCCGCTGAGGACTTGGGCGAGCCTGGACAGACAGGAAACAGGCTGCTGCTCAGTCACCATGCTCCAGAATGCTTTGTGTTTGTGTGAAGGAATTTACAACCCAGTGATTCACACTGTAAAGCTTATACTTAGCTCTTTGCAATGTGTGCCAACTCCTGGTGTTTCCCCATTCGCTAACTCAGATGTCAAGAGAAAGGGGGAATAAAGGTCCAATACAAAGAACATGAAGACAAACCACTATATTTAGATAGAGATATAACCCTCTGTCTATAGACGTAGTGTCCGTGAGGCACAAAGCTGCTTAATCTTTCTCTCTTTGCAGGCTTCCAAATCCCTTCTCATTTTGCATCCAGTATGCTTTGTACAAATGCCAATCCCCTCCAATTCAGCCCTGATGTCAAGTGACAAAAGGAAATACTCCCACTTGAACTCTCTGCCTTTCAGCCTCTTTGCCTCAAGTCTCCTTCAAACAAAGACTTTGCCTCTGATTCCTGGCTTGAGACCACTTTCTTAGATGACACATAGCCTGGTGTGGCCAAGCAGTTTAAAAAGGGAGTGGGCAATGCCTGGGTTCCCCCACCATGTAATTAGAGAGTCTGCAACTGCGTGGAGGTCTCCAATGATGCCTCCCACGGTGCGAGGAGCTACTGGATTTCCATCTGTGTCTCATACCATTGGTGGCTATTGTTTAAATAAACATTACTTTGTATAGCTTTTTTAAAAAAAATTCAATGCATGTTGATGCCTGGTTAAAAGGAAAGAAAATTGCGGTATTAAAAGACTAGTATTTTCAGAGTCTTGTGATGTAAATTGCTAATTTAAAACCCAAAATATTGTTAAAGTGTCTTTATTTAATAGCAGGTGATTGCAAGCTGTAATTTGCAAGCTGTAGATGCAGATGGTAATGTTTTCCTCCCTTTTCAGCAGTGCAGTACAGTATTTACTGCAGATCTATGCAGACACGGAACAGCCAACTGTGAAAGAAAACACTCTGGAGGAAGATCAACCACAAAGTTTGTAGGGCAAAGATGGGTTTGGAGACCTGCTCATGTTTCAGCCAGGCAGGGTCCTCTTCTCCTGCGCCTGGAGGGTGCATGTTCATTAAATGAAGCAGAAGGTGCTGCCCGTTGTTCTGACAGGTACTTGCAAATATTAAATCGTATGTCAGAGAGCAATATTTAATTTAAGCTTGACTTCTTTATTCTTGGACTGAAAAGAACCTAGGGAGGAGAGGGAATCGGGGGCAGGATTGTCAAATAAAAGGTGGAACGCTTTGTTAAATTTGAAGTTTAGGTAAACCATGCATAATTTGTTGGCACAAATATGTCCCATACAATCTGAGATAGACCTCTACTAACAAATTATAGGAGGCATACTTATACCAAGTATTTGTCACTTATCTGATCTTCAACTCTAACTAGGAAGTCCATATTTTTATGTGCAGCCCTATTTGTGGAGAAATGGTGAGGAAATAAACAAACACAGGGATGGAGGAAACTGACCTTTACATACATGGTGCTGGGGACTTGTCTTTTGCTCGCCTATGGAATCATATACCAGGTAGAATGTGCTGTAACAACATTTGATTAATCATGGGGCCATAATCATGGCCCTAAGACCTTTAGTGACTCTACCAAGCCAATCCTGCTTACACAGGATCACAAGCAGGAGTTTGCCAGCTGTAGATCAAGGTCTACACTGTGGTTTCAAAGACTCAGTTCCTTCTATAGGATGATGGTGATGCTTTGATTTTCTTTATTTTCTCCTGTGAAACTTAGGGAATCTGGAAGTATTCTAGAGCCTTTCAATACCTCCCGTGGTCTCCCAACTCCCCGACTCATGAAAAACTATAAACCAATAAACAAGCTAATTCAGCCTCTTTTTTTCCTCCTATCCCCATCCAGTGAGCAAGTAAAAGAACTATTTGTCATTGAAGAAGAATAACAGGCCTTCCTCTGTTTATGTTATCCAAATGTCACAGTTTGAATCTGGAATGTCCATTGAAAACTTGTATTGAAGGCTTGGTGACATTGTGGGGAGTTGGTAGAAACTTTAGGAGGTGGGACTTTGTTGGAAGAGGTAGGTCAAGAGCATGTCCTTGAAGTTTATATTTTATCCCCAGACACTCTACCCTTCTCTGCCTGCTTCCACCATAAGGAGAGCAGCTTGTCACACCGCATGCTCCCTGCCTTGATGATCTGCCTTACCATGACCCAGAAACAAGGAAGCCAAGTGACCATGGACTGAAACCTCTGAAACAAAGAGCCAAAATAAATCTTTCCTTCTTTTAGTCTGACTTTCCTCATGTACTTTGTCACAGTGACAGAAAGCTGACTAACATTGCAAGTAAAATCTTCATAATTCTTATACTCTTTTCTCTTACTAGACTAAAGAGCTGGGAGGCTGTCCTTCCTTGAGCATTTGACTTTCTAAATACTTGCGCAGAATTCTTGGAAATGGTAACACAGGACCAAAGCAGGAACAAAGAGCAGGTTCCACTGACTGTTTCCTCAGAAGTCATACCTCCTACTTTTCAGTTGCCAAGTCCTGATTAGTTCAGCAGTCCACTGGCTACCCTGTGTCTCCATAAAAAGTTCTATTGCTCTCCTGTGTTTCTCAACAGGTATAATATTCTTTTGGCAAAATGATTCTTCCACATAAGGTACTGGCCTGAACATTGCAGGACACTACTCATTCCTCTGTCCTCATTCTAAATACTGCAATCATTTAGTCACCTTATAAACCAAAAACGTTCCTGCATATTTCCAAACACGTGTGTTGGTAGAGAAGTACCTCCCCCAGTTTGAGAGCCACAGGACAGTCTGTTGCCCCTGGGACATCACAGGTGAGGTGGGTAGGGGTGACTCAGTCTGGCCAATGAGACATGAATGAGGGTCTAAAAAAGACTTCTGTGAAAAGTTCCCTCACAAACAGAAGAGGCTCATGGAAGGAACAGTCCCTCCAGTACCACTGGACATGGTCAGGTGTGTATGTGATATCTGAACTGCCAAAGTTACTTTTTATCCTGGGGACAAAGAATGAGAATAAAAAGATGGCTGAGTACAAAAGCTGAGGACCCCTGGGCCCTTGATGATACTGATCTGCTGGATCCATACACCTTGCCTACCTCAAGTTTCCTGCTAGGAAGGAATTAGTGTCATTGTTTTAGCCTTCTGAATTGTTTTAGCCTCCTCCTGACCACTTGCCACCCACACACTCCAACCGTCATGTCATTCAACTTCTGAAGGGAGGACGAGCAAAGACCAACAAGGAGGCCAGAGTGCTGCCTACCAGAGCACTGGCATGCCTTTAAAATAATAGCCCTGCACATTCCACTCATCCTGTTCAACTCCTTATTAATGTTTATTCGTAGAAAAATAACTTTATCACTAAATAGCTCTGTGACCTTGGGTAAGACACATTCCTTCAACCTTAGATTTTCTCTGAAAAACTAACCCAATTGAACTGACAGATGATGTCCTTCAAAGTCTGCGCTGGACCTGCAGATGTGCCCATCCACTGCACATGCCCCACATCCCATTGTACAACAGGTTCTCACTCCTCTCACCTTCCCATTTCCTGGGCCCCGTCCAAAGCCCCCCATCCTTTGAGACCCTGATGCTGTGCTACATGGCTCTAATATTGTGCCAATAATCAACTTCAAGATCTCTGTCATGCATATAATTCTCTTTGTCTGCAACAAATAAATGCTATTCTAATTGAAATATCAAAAACCAATTGGGAGACATCCACTGTTAAAATCATCTATTTTCATTTTCAAGGAGCACCTGGTATATTTTTTAAATAACAAGTGTATAAATGCTAACCTTGCACATTACATTCCATCCTGTTCAACTTCTTATTAATGTTTATTTGCAGAAAAAGAAGTTACTTGCCTTCATCTACTAAAGGGTATTATATAAACCACTTAAACCACTTAAATGTGATATTCTCTAGTGCCATCTAGGGGATTTCAGACTAAGGAAAAATTTTTAAAAACTGGTGTGTTCAGCTGAAAGAGAAGAAAAGCTCTAAAAAACAAGTTACAATTAGCAAAATAATTTCTTAAATGGATACAATAGTGTTTGGGTAATCTTTTATTTTGTTTGGATAACTGAGCAAGGCCATACCTGGTGCTGCATCTGGGGAAGCACAGATGAGTCAAACGTGTGACACTGTTCCCATGTTCCTTCATGGCCTAATATTTCACAAACATAACCTTGAGAAGGAGTTTCTGTATGGAAATCAATGCCTGTTTCTAAAATCAAAACAAGCAGAGTTTGTTAATATTTCATAAATATGTTTTCTGGATACCAACATAGGAATTGCCAAATTGTAGGAATTCCAGAAAGTGCCCTTCAAAGATAAAGAAACAAACAGTTACTGACACTTTGCAGGGACTTGGTGTCTCCATCTGCAACCCCCAGTATAATGTCTAGCAGATAGAGGTCACTCCTAAGTGTTCCCTTTTTTGAACAGAGCTCAGTCACCTCCAAATAGTATTGATTGATGGTGGGTGCTGTCTATCTCTTTCTAATGAATTACTCTCAATGGATGCAGATTATGTAATGCAGTATTCTGTATTCCCCTAAGTAAGCCCATTTCTGGGTGGGTCTGTATGCCTACTTGTGTTGAAGCTCTGTGCTAGGCACCTTCCCCCCCAGGTTATTGCAAGGATCCTTCCTTCAAAGCTTAGATTCCTATAAATGTTTAATTTGCATTTTACTGCTAAGAAAACTGAGGCAAAGAGGCATTCCATCTTCTCCTAAGTAATACAATGAGAAATGCCTCAATCAGGTTTCACATCCACATTACATTCCAGCTTCCACCACTGAAGTACAATTTCTAACATCGTATTGGAATATGACCTATCAAATGTTTGAAAACTATTTCAACCAAGAATACACACGTTAGGCTACCCCACATGAAATCCCTGAAAGCCAACTATCTTTGACCTCTAAGAAGAACATGTGTATAAGTCAACAACATGTTTCAAATTCCAGTCTACTTCCCTATAAGTCTGGTCAAAAAAAGTCATGGACTACCATCTCATTGACACTGAGTTTCTCCTGGTCTTTAAGTAAGTGCTAAAGAATGAAGGAGGATTACCTTCAGGGAGGACACAACGTCCTCATGTATACTATGTGCTTGGCAAGGCAAGGGCTCCTGGACATCACCTCCAGGTGGTATTGAACTTTTTTATCCCACAAGTGCTTTGTGAGGCAGCAATGAGGCAGTTCCAACATCATTTGTTCAGAGTCACTTTGCTGAATTCCTGGCTTCAATAAACACTCTTTCAGTTGGTTTATTTGCCTAGAACAAACCTCCATGCCACAGTGAATAGAGAGGGCTAGGGGATGCTCAGGAACAGATGATAAAGGTTGATACCTTTGAATAACAATGACTCACATCTTATTATTTTGCAAAAAATAAAAAGCACCAGGTATTTTACAACTACTCCTAAGCAACCCTGAAGTAACCTTCAATGGACCACGCAAAAGTCATGTACATGGAGGTGAAAATAATCAAAACTTGCTGGTTCTCAGTCCAACAGAACTGAGGACTTCTGCTTACTATTCAGTCAAAGGGTAGTTGGTTTAATCATTGCTTTTATAATCCACTTATACTTTGTCTCAAAATGTATTCTTTCCACTATTGTCTCTCTAATATAATAGGGGCAAAGAAATTAATGCATAAACACAAACTGTCTTTCCTTAATCTCAAACCACTCCACTCCACCCACTAAGGAAACATTTTTCAGAGTAGTCAAAGGGAAAGGGGATGGGGTGAGAACACAGGGTCCTCAGAAATTGAGTGTGGAGATGAATTTCATAGAAAACCACAAGATAAAAAAAGATAAATAAATTTGGGAATCATGGCAGATACCAGGACAAGTAAGTAGAAAAAAATGAGAGGAATGAAGCAGAACTCCTTTGACATTATTCAATAAATCCAAGTGAAATTACAGTCATTTTAATTACCCACAAAGATTTATACATATTATGCTAAAATGATGGACAATAAGAAAGAACATTAGGCCAGGCATGGTGGCACATGCCTGTAATCCCAGCTACTTGGGAGACCGAGGAAGGAGGATTGCAAATTCAAGGCCAGCCTTGGCAATTCAGTAAGGCCCTCAGCAACTTAGCAAGACCCTGTTGCAAAATAAAAAATATAAAGGACTGGAGGCTTAACTCAGTGGTAAATCGCCTATGGGTTCAGTCCCTGATAAGAAAAAAAGAAGAAAGTAAAAAAATTTTAACAAAACTTGTTTTGTGTGAAATTAGCTGATATCTATCTGCCAAATGTTCTTAGGATCTTGAGATTTTCTGTGTGATTTACTATCTGATTTTTATTGCCAACAAGCCAATATCCTGATGATTTGGGTCTCCACCTTCAACACACCTCCTGCCTTTAATGACCCTCACTTGGGCTGGGGATATAGCTCAGTTGGTAGAATGCTTACCTCACATGCACAAGGCCCTGGGTTCAATTTCCAGCACCAAAAAAAAAAAAAAAAAAAAAATGTCCCTCATTCCCAAAATCTCCCCACAGGATCAATTCCAAGAAGCCCCAAATGAACAAAGATCCAAACAACAATTAAGATTCAAATTTTAGAGAGTACCAAACAAAAGGTACCCATTTGACAGTAAGTACCACAGCACATCTACAAATCACAAAGATCTCACTAAACCAAGAGTCTCAGAGACCCCCCCTTAGAGGTAGTGGATTCCAGATTCCAGACACTTAGACAGCGAGGGTCTCATGATTTTCTCAAAGCCTTATACTAAAGAAGTTCTCTTTGCAATAGCAATACCTGTTAGCTCACAGATGTCTGTCAATTGTGTGTGTGTGTGTGTGTGTGTGTGTGTATTGACATAACCTGAAAGAGGCACTGAAGATAATTTGAAGAACTCATATTAACTTTTTGTAATACTTTTTATCACTGGATAAAGTGATAGAATAGCGATCTGCATACTATTTTTGGAAGTCAACTGACCTCAACAAGTCCTAACTTTCCCAGTCTATACAAGGCAGACAATGCAACATTCCTTCTTCTAATATGGATTTCTACGTCTTCTTGAATATTTCAGAGATATATGACTTCCACCAGGAAAAATATATTTGATTTTAGGCCTTGGGTACTATGTTTAGTGTATAGTATTGTGCCCTCTGTTCTTAATATGACACATCTAGTCGTGACATCAGAGATGTGTCCAAAAGCACATTGGCATTGGAATTAAAATATGCAGGTTGGTTCAACTTCTAGGTTGTCTACCACTACTAGTTTTTGAGCATCTGATTCTGTGCAGTTAAAATAGTAAGAACTTCTCTGGCATTCATTAAACTCTCAATCAATTGAATATAAGAAAATCATGATATAGAATCTGGTTGGGGGTGGGGGTGAAAGAGGAATGGAGGGTCTTTAGATTATGTAGAGGGAAATGAGAGGGGGAGCAGGTGGAAGTATGAAAAATGGTGGAATGAAACAGACATTACCCTATGTACATGTGTGATTAACAAGAATGATATGAATGTACATCATGCACAACCATAGAAATGAAAATTTGTACCCCATATGTGTGCAATGAATCAAAATGAAGTCTGTAAAAATTAAAATTAAAATTAAAAAAAGAAAATCCTGTTTAAAGAAGTCAGATAATAACTGAAATGAACACATTAAAATCTCAGGGGTTTAGCATAACAGTAGTAACCACTTATACACCTGTTCCCTATGGGTGGTTAGCCTACAGCCTGCCATGCAGTGATTGAGGGACCAGGCTCCTTCTAGCTTGGGGACCCACCATTCCTGTTACTATCTGTAAAGGGCCATAAAGCAAGTGTTTGAGGCTTACAGGGCACAGTTACAACTATTCAACTCAAAGCAGTCATTGACAATATGTAAACAAATCAGCATGACTGAGTTTCAGTTAAACTGTATACAGACCATTCTTGATTTAACATTAGTTTTATTTAACAATTTTCAACTTTCCAATGGTGAGAAAACGATATGCATTCAGTAAGGACCCAATTTTGGTCTTTTCTCAGACTAGCCATATGCAGTATGATACTCTCCCAAGATTCAGATGCTGGGCAGTGGTCACAAGCTATGGCCCCTGATCAGCCATGGGATCACAAAAGCAAAAAAGTTTCTGGTTGTATTTTGCTTTGTTTTCCTACTTTACAGTATACTATGTTGCTCGGGCATAATGTTTGGGAGTTAGGTGTATGAAAGGCATTTTCAACTTAACTTAAAAATATTTTCAACATGCAATGGATTTATCTTGATGTAATGTCATTGTAAGTCAAGGTGTATCTATAGCCAAAAGCCAGTGGCAGGTGAAATTTGACCCACTGGCCATATTTTTTTGACCCTGGCCCCAGGTTATTGAAATCCTCTTCTGGATTCTTTTCAACCAGCTTGATAATGGGGAAAATTCAGAGCATGAAAATGGCAGGAGTTTTTATCAGGCAAAGCTGAAAAATGGCATATAATTTTGTTCATTTCACTGGCCAGAATGTGAGCAACCTAAACTACAGGGAACCTGGGAGTAGCTCTTGTTGGCCCACCCAGCAGGAAAAGAAAATAGAGTTTAGCAAGCTTGTATAAGTCTCTGCCAAAAACACTTTCTTCAATGGTTATAGAGAGTTATATGAGATAATGAGTATGCAAAGTTACTTTGTAAATTATGATCTGCTATGCAAATGTAGAGTTCTATTTTTATTATAATTACTATATGCAATATCTCTATGACTACCTTACCACCAGGGAGTGGTAGCCCCTTTAGAAAGAAGAGAGTTTATGGGCAAAGAAGGTACTTAACCTCTTTGGATCAAGCAGTATATATTCAGATTACACCTTACAAGCCAGGGAATCATGATCCTTTGCTACAACTTTGGTGACTTGAAATGTCTTGAAATCTTCTTTCCCACTGTGATAGAGCCAAGCTTTTTGTGTGTAGAAGCAAATACTGAAGCACTTTTCAGGTTATCTCAATAGTCAGATTATTTGCCTTCAATTTGAAGTTTACTTAATGATATCCTTCAATGCCAGAAACAATAAATTGGAAATGTAAAAATGAAGTTATCCATAGTATTAACTAATTAACTAGAAACCCATGCTTAATATTCTCCAAGAGTAAAGCTCTGTGCTGGAGAGATAGGACACATCAGAAAGTATATAAGCCAAGATAAAAACAATTCTCAATGTGATCCTTTCAATCAGATTTTGAAGGTCTCACTTCTAAATCATTTAATGTTTGAGATAGGGTCATGGTATTTTTTTCTGACAGTCTTTTCGTACAGTACCATGAGCAGCACAATTATTCAACTAATTTTAAAAGGTTTCTCTTCTGTTTGTGTCTTTTAAATGATGGAATTAAACATGGAGAAAATGAAAATGCAAAAGATTAGAATTAATTATGTTGAATAAAGAATAAAGCAAGGATGATTCATTTATTTATCTAATTTTTAGCAAAGGGACAAATTGAAGGGACTTCCTAAGAGGCAATTAGCCATCCATCACTTGTTATTTCAAACAAAGCAAGTGAATCAGACATTTAAAGGGGTTTGTAAAGAATTCAGAGTGTGGGAGGCAAATGTGGGAGCTGTGTTGGCAAGTAGGGACAATGGTGCCTTACTTGAAGAGGTGCCCCAACCAGGTACATTTGTCTCCCTATTATAAATAATCTCCCCACCTCTGAATAGCTAGTGTTCAATGGTCAGAGCATGCATAGGTCCAGTTTGCTCAAACAAGTCCCTGCTCACCCTTGTCCCACAGCATTATTATCCACAGTGTCTTCATTCACTTTCCAGAGTATCTCTGGTTTGGAGAATACAGTATATGGACAGGTTGTCCATGGATATGTGTTCAGGGTCCATGTGCAGAACTTGGGAAGAGGGCACTCATGCCACCTCATAAGAGGCACAGCCAAGAGGAGCAGAACATGAAAATGCACAAAGAACTGAGCACAGAACAAGAGACAGGATCCATGGGCCCATAACTGAAAGACTGGCCATAGCCATTTCTCTCCCATAACCCTGGTGAGAAAACCAAGCTACAAGAAAATGGCCAATAAACACTGATTTGATCTGCTGCTTCCTGAGTAAGGATGAGCTGAATGGTGATATAAGGATCTGTATGAGCTTCAGTCACCATTGCAAAATACTGGACTTTGGCACCCAAAATACTTCTCCAAGTTTATCAAACTCCAGAATTCTTCATCTTTTATGAACAAAATAATGTCTCTAAGTATTTATCAACTAACTTATTCCTTCATACTCATGTTAGGGTGATTTTTTGGTGTTTATGAATTGTCTTCTGAATAGTTCTGAATTTATTAATCATAATGATAAAATTTTGGATGACAGGGGGTCAGACCAAACTAAAACAATATCCCACATTTCTCAAGACATAATACTCAGAGAAAATTAATGAGTGACCCACAGCATTAGCCAGCTAGGAGCCTATGAGGATTGTACACCAGTCCTGAACTGTTCATCTACTATCTTATATCCTATGTCCAAGTCATCACAAACAGCCTTATGCTGGGATCCCGCTGATGCATTGTAATGGAGAGGTAGTCCCTTCTCCAGGAGATTTGGGAAAGAGGAAATGGGTTCATCATCCAGCTAGAGAAATTCACTGCTCATTTAGATAATTCTAATGTCAGAAATAATGAGAAAACACCTAGTTTTCTGAGTTTTGATAAGATGGTATCATTTAACAGCAAATGAAATGTTTCCCTTCCTTTCAAGCTTTCACAAAACCCATTTTCTTCTTCCATTAGCTAGCAAAAAATTATCTCTAAACCCTAAGAAAGGATCCTTTTGTGTGTCCATTCTTGTATCTGCAGAACCTGACCTGGTATCTACTGTTGGGGTTTTCCTATATATATTTACAAATCAATGAGTAAATGCACCAAGATAACATTCAGCCAAAATAGAAGAATCTGTTAGGACATAAATAGCCATGTGTCCAACGCTGGATTGATGTCTCCTTGCTGTCAACACCCCTAATGAGTTGGGGAGTCATAGACACCAGGTACCTGGAAGGACCAAGAAGCAGCTTAGAGTAGAACCAAGCTAAGCCAACAGAAAAGAACTTTTCAGAAAAAGTTCCCAACACTAAAAGGAAAAGATACTCCTTTCTGGATAAGAAAATTAGTATTGCAAAGGAAGAGCAAAAAAGATACAAGAAGTAAAGTGTACTGGGGAGGATAACAGTAATTGGGGTATATAAAAGAGATAATGGATGCTGTTGGCTGGGGGAAGAAATATTAACTCGGTGTGACTTAAATAATAAGACCATATGTCTTCTGAAGTAACGGACAGTGCAAGGTAGGAAGGCTTCTGGACTGAGTAATTCAGAGACTCAAAGCTTTGTCATGATAGTTCCAGGTTCCTCCATTGGCTTCACAGAATCCTCAGTATCACTGTGACCTCTGGATTATGGCACAATGACTGAAGCAGATGTCACATCCAAATAATAGTGCCCACAGGAACAAGAGAGATGCTTTCTCCTATGACTTTCTCCCTGTTTTATTTATGCATGTATTGTTCATCTATTTTTGAAGAATGCATGCTCTTTATTACTATTAATGAGGCTTGTAATCCCCTGACTGTCATTTTCTCCCTGAACCTGAGCAAACAATTCTGCAGCCAGAGTCTGCACCACTCTTTACCAGTAAGGAAACTTTTCCAAGGGATTCTCAGAATCTTTCCCTGCACATCTCATTGACCAGAATAAGAACCCATGGCTACTCCTAACACATTACTCACCAGAACTCTGATCTGCATCCTGATTTCCATACAGCTGCAAAGTGAGGGGCAGATACAAAAAGCAAGTTGTGCCAGGGAATGAGAAGAGGGAACTGACACGTGAACAACCCTCAGTACCCCAGTGAGAATGGTGAATTATCAGCCTCGGTTAGCTCGGGGACATGTGGAGATTATAGTAATCCTAAGAAAAATATCTTACCTGGGCATAGCGCTTGACAGTTTATAAATCCTTCCAAATCTCTGAAATTGATAAATACTGTATTTTCCCATCTTTACAGATAAGGAACCCAAGGTTTACTATCTGACACACAGAGTTAAATAGGAAGTGGCTGTTGCATGTGAAAGTCAAACATTTAGTTAGTGAAGATTTGTCTGATTGCCTCAAAGAAAATTCCAAGTTGTAAACTTTCAAGATTATCATGCTAAGTGAAATAAGCCAATCCCAAAAAAACAAAGGCCCAATGTTTTCCCTGATAAGTGGGTGATGATGTAGAATCAGGTTGAGGGGGTGGGGGGTGAGAGAAGAATGGAGGAACTTTAGATTATGTAGAGGGAAATGAGACGGGGAGGAGGTGGGGGTATGAAAAATAGTGGAATGAGACAGACATCATTACTGTATGTACATGTATGATTACGTGAATGGTGTGAATGTACATCATGCACAACCATAGAAATGAAAATCTGGACCTCATTTGTGTACAATGAATCAAAATGAAGTCTGTAAAAATAAAAAAAAAAATAATTAAAAAAAAAAAAAAACTTCCAAGCAAATGCCCCAAACCCTATGAAGCCATATGCTAATAAATTTCTCTCTTCATAACCATATTCTTTTTGGCACATCATTTCCTTGTTTGTTCAATTATTTATTCATTGTGTTCTTATGTAAAAAACAAATTATCTTGGGATGAAAAAGATTAAAAAAAAATATCCCCCCGTGTGTGCACTCCCAAGTTCACAACACACCAAGCCAGATCCCCAAGTGAGGAGAGATCACTCTTCCTAATTCAAAGACTTCATCTGACTGGAGTGTGATGAAATCTCAGTATAGTTTTCATTTGCTTTTCCCTGATTGCCAGGGATGATCAACATTTTTTTCATATATTTATTGGCCATTTGTATTTCTCCTTTTGAGAAATGTCATTTTAATTATTTTGCCTATATAATGATTGGGTTATTCGGTTTTTGGTGTTAAGTTTTTTGAGTTCTTTGTATATTCTGGATATTAAACTCCTCTCAAAGGAGTAGCTGGCAGACTTTTTACCATTCTGTAGGCTTTCCTTCACACTCTTAGAGTTTTCTTTGCTGTGAAGAAGCTTTTTAATTTGATGACATCACACTTAAAAGATTCTAGGTTGTAATTCTTGAACTTTAAGGGTCTTGTTAAGGAAGTTAGTGCCTGAGCCAGTATGTTGGAGTGTTGAACCTATGTTTTCTTCTAACAGTTGCAAAGTTCCAGTCAGAATAACAATCATTAAGAATACAAATAACAATAAATGCTGGCAAGGATGTGGGAGAGAGGATACAATCATACATTATTGGTTATCCTGACTAGTTATACTAACTTGGACTGCAAGTTAGGATAACAACTTTGTAAAGCAATATGGAGATTCCTCAAAAGATTAGAAATGAAACCATCACATGAACCAGCTAGTACACTACTTGGTATTTATCCTAAAGGACTAAAATGAGCACACTATGATAATGTAGGCACATCAATATTTATAGCAATGCAATTCACAATAGCTGAGTTATGGAACCAGCCCTGGAGACCATCCGTGCACAAATGGATAAAGAAAATGTGGCATATATACACAATGGAGTTTTACTCAGTCATAAAGAATAATAAATTATGGTGTTTTCTGGTAAACTAAGTTTACCTGTAGCCAGGGGAAGGTGATGATGCTGAGGGAGAAGTGGGATTGTCAAAGGGAAAATATGGGAACTGGTCCTCAGGTAGCTTCCAGTTTAAACTGTCCAGACAGACATTCTTATTTTTCTAGTTTATTGTTTCTATAAACTAGTTCAGGCAAAACAACCTGAAATTACTTACACAAGGCAAACTCACAAGTGAGTAAGTACCAACCAGAATGCCAATTTGAGTAACTGACCCAGAAAAATTCAACTACCAGCATAACTGGACTAGAATGCTAGGATATCAACTCAGGAAGCAAATTTGGAATAAGGAGACTGCCCAGTGAGCACAGATCTTGAACAAAGGAGTTGGCTTTAAGATAAAAATGTTTAATGGCACTGGGCTCTGAGCGCAGGGCATCTTCTGCCCCAGAGGGACACCCAGGGAATGAAGGGTTCAAAGCTGGGAGCCAGGTGAGAACATCATGCTAAATGAAATAAGCCAGACTAAAAAAGTCAAGGGCTAAATGTTTGTTGTCGTACGTGGAAACTACGGAAAAAAAAAGAAAAAAAAAAAAAATGAGAGGGGGGTAGAATCCCACAAAAAATAGAAGGGAAATCAGTGGAGTAAGGAAGGAGTCAGAAGGGGAAGGAGGAGGATGGGAAAGGAAGAACTGCAAAATGAAATTGACCAAATTATGCTATATACATACATGAATATAGCACAGTGAATTCCACCTTTATTCATATCTATAAATAATTGATTTTAAAACAATAAATAAATAAAAGGAAAACCAATAGAGTAGAGGAAGGGGAATGAGGGAAGGAAGAGAGGGAAAGAGGAAGGCCTGGGGACTAAAGCGGAGCCAATACACTCCATACATGTATGATCTTGTCAAAACGAACACTGGTAAGATGTATAACTATAATGCACTAATAAAAACATTATGTAAAAAGATGTCATCTATTAGAAAATGTAAATATCAAGGGAGGAGAAGGAGAAAAAAAAATGCAACATTAAATGTACATGTTGACTGCAAAATATACACACACTGCAGAACTGCTCTAACCTAAAGGAAAAGAGATGAGGCAGGGTGAGTTCCGAGGACCACGGAAGAGCAGAAGGAACACACAAGGAGCAGACAGTGCCCTGTGGAGGCACAGCATGACCAAGCATCCATCCTGCAAAAGGACATGGGACGATGTAAGAAAGAGGATAATGCTTCAAGTCCAGGTGCAGAAAAACAAACTGGAGCTTCCCAGATCTAGAGAGGAGAATCCAGGAAGAAAGAACAGCACAAGTGAGAGAAGGACTTGTAATTGACAGTGAATAACTTGTGATGTTGAGCCAGGATCCTTCTCATGGAGGGAGAGAAGCCTGGTGACACAGAGCCCATGAGACCCTGCCCTCATGAGATATTCAGCTTCCCTATTGTTTATTGAGCCACTGGAGCCAAATCCCTCAGGAAGAAAGTTCCACACCCCAGTTCACTGGACCATTTGTGTCATATGACTCTTCTGAGTCCCATCCTCATCCTCTGCAGAAGCAATAGCACACCCACGCCTACCTGTGAGGAGGACCTCTCAGGATTTCACATGGCGCTGCCTGTGAAGGGCAGAGCTCAAGACCCAGCACAAGGTAAGTATCCATCAGCTGGCAAAAGAAGAGGGCTTTCTTTTCTCAAAGAAGCATGTTTCTCAGGGCCAGCAGACCCCTTCAAGTAGACAAGGTGGAACAGACAGAGAAACTGTGACCCAACCTGAGAGACTTTCCAGAACACCTCATTCCTCCAACCACTCCTGGAGAAAGGTGGGGTGAGTCTGGGGAAAGCAGACTAGAGCCAGAGCCAAGTACTGAGTGAGGACCAAGAATGTTCACCCCGCTACCAGGTGATTCCTGGAGGCAGAGGAGGCAAGAGACTGTCACCTGAGGTATAGGGTGACTTCAAAATAAGGGAACTAGGATCTGCTATTCATTTGAAGATGTTTGCAAATGGAAGGTTTAAAACTCAATTCCCTCGGTGGGCTGTGAGGGACCCAGTTTGAATTGTCCCCACCTGACTCCCTGTGTTCAGGGTACACTCCTGAGCCCCTGAATGGAGAGACATAGAGGTTACTGGGGTGCAGTACTGGCATGAGAGCATGAAAATCCATCCAGGCAGATACCAAAGTGGAAGTGGTAGGTCCCCTCACCAGGGAGCAAAAATAAAGACAAACTCTACTGGCTCACTGGTGAGGATGGATGTCCTGTGTATACCACATAATCCAACACCACCTTTTCAGCTGTGATTCCTGACATCAAAATAACCACGTGGAGAAGGGGGATGTGGCTCAGTCACCTGCCAGTTGCCAGCTCATGCTGCAGCCAGGAATGCGCTCACAGTAGACAAACTTGGGGATGTGGAAGGAGTCACCAGTGAAAACCCAAGTGCAGTGAGCCAAATCCTGTGGTCCCCCAAATCTGTACATTGAACTTGGGATCTCTGAGATTATGGTGTTAGGAAGTGGGACTTCAGAAGCTGATTAGAATACACGGGTGGAGCCTTCATTGATTTTTATTAGCACCCAAATAAAAGAGGTCCCAAAGGCCACTCTAGCCCTCTTGCTACCACATGAGGACACAGCAAAGAACAGGAAACAGGAAGCAGAGTCCTCCCCAGGCCCTGCAGCTGCCCATGCCTCATGGACTTGAGCACCCAGAAATGGAAAAGCAAACAATTTCAGGTACTTTGTTACAGCAGCCTAAACAAGGATGCTAGGGAAGGACCCACAGGTACAAACCACACATCAGGTAAGGAAATAGAACCAGCGTGGTCATCAAAAAGACCACCCAGATCTGTGAATTCTACCGGTAGACCTGAATCTGAGTATCTGACCGGCGAAGGCAAAAGGATTTGTATTGTTTCTAAGCAATTATGCTTTCAAAGTATTTTCAAGTACATTTTTTATTTGTTTCTCACAACAATCCAATGAGAAATTTCCATTTTACAGATAGGAAAACTGAGGCCCTGTAAGTGAAACTCTCTTTGTTGATCTCTACTGGCTATTGACTCAGATCCAGGGGTCTTAAGCCTTTTTTCATTGTCTTATATTGCCCCATGGCCCCCTACTCACAGTACAGGGGAGAAGCTTGAAGCAAAATGAGATTTTGATGTGCAATGATACATGCATGTCACTGTTCATGTAAACAGTATGGAAGAGAATTGAATAATATTGAAATTTATTAGCAGCCCTATTACATGCTTGACAACACACCTGGCCACTTTTTATCAGGCTCCAGAAGTAACTGAAGGGTCAAATGAGGTATCAGGGTTTCACCCAGGTCACTCCCAGTTTTTCCTTCAGGACACTGAAGGTATAACAAGACTCAAGTCTTCCTTCCTGATGTCAGGAGTTAGGTATTACTAAAACTCTCCATGGTTAAATAATGCTTAGCAACAGCATCTTCCAGAAGCTCTTCTCTACCAGTCATGATTAGCCTTTTCTAATGATTCTGCTCATTTAGGATTTTTAGTGTTTTTTAATTGCATATTTTATGATATTTTAATTTTATGTTTATTCATTATTAATCATCTTTATTATATTTTAATTGTCAACGCAGGATCCTAAGCAGGGAGAGAGAGAGCACTTCACAAATAAGAATATTAATTTATGTGCCTTAAAATAATAATTAGGATTTTAATAAAATTACTTCCCTTAATAGGTCTCTGTGGAATGTAAATCCCCCACCCTTTAATGAACTAATGAGATATGAGTTGAATATCATTAAGCACTGAGCTCACTTCTAACCAAAAGATTCTAAGCAACAATAGTAAACCTTCCAAATATTTACCTAAAAGCAGGCTGCTGATTCCCTGTCAAAAGCCTCCTAGGAAACAATATTAAAAAAAAAAAAAAAAAAAAGCCTCCTAGGAGCTGCACCCAGATAGTAAAATGTATGCATACCCGGCATACCCGGTCTTGTTCCAGCATCTGTTGGCAGGTTGAACACCTTGACACTGCCCATCTCATCATAAGCTCCCAAACTGCT
Organism: Glaucomys volans; assembly: GCA_020662805.1. Classification (NCBI taxonomy): domain Eukaryota; kingdom Metazoa; phylum Chordata; class Mammalia; order Rodentia; family Sciuridae; genus Glaucomys; species Glaucomys volans. The sequence goes on from JAJEJO010001772.1 coordinate 911,263, forward strand.
TTCTACCTGACTCTCTCAAGTATCAGGAGCTCTGCACCACTCTGCAAGCATCCAGAGTCTTGGAGCACTCAGAGTGCACACCTGTCAGTCATTGTACTGACCACTGGCAATGCTGCCTTTCACCACGAACTTCAGGGTGCTCTAGAGACATCAGGTGCCCCTCACAGCTTCTCTGCACAAGGAAAACACTGCTGGCCAGTCCAGCAGATGGGGAATTGAAGGGCAAGGAGAGGAAGTGACTGGTGTCATGTTTCATAGCTACTATGGAAAGCCACATGGAGGAACAAAGAAGTTGAGCCCATCTGGTACCCAGGAAATACAGGCTCCCTTAGAGGCGTCTGTATTTGCCACTGAGTTCTCCTACGGCTCTGTTGTGAACACAGGAAAGAATTTGTGTGTGTGCTTTTGAGTGAATGTACTTTTCAGTATTGCTGCCAGGGTTCACTTTTAATACCAGCACTGATGTATAGCTTTCTCGTCACTTGACAGTTTTAATAATCTGCTCCCATTTTGTAATCAAAAGCAGTAATTTTCTGTACTGACATGTCCTCTTCTAGCAGAGGATGCTACAGCCATTCTGGAATTAACCTAATATTCTCCCAGCACCATTCTAAAACAGTGTTTTTATAAATAGCTTTGTGGACATAGCTGTTACTAGTTGCCTCTCAATGTGTTCCTGAAAGTAACATTAAATTTCTGAATGCAAAATGTACTTTTAAAAATCCCTTAACAGAAAAGAAATGCAAAAGTCAGTAATTCTTCCCATGTAGGTGGATATTTGGAGTGGGATGATTTTAACTAGTTTTTTAAAATTAACTATTATAACAATTCAAAATTACTCGAGTGCTGCCCTTTGGGGTCTCTGACAATGAACAAATTGACTTCAATAAAATCACTGCTATTGTCCCATTAGGGACATGCACACACACACACACACACACACACACACCAGGACATACACACACACACACACCAGGACATGCACACACACACACACACACACACACACACTTCTTGCAATGCAGCTACAGCTCTAGACATTTTTAGAAAAGCACTTGACAGTCGATTATGAGAATGGGTCCCTCTCATTCTCTAAATGATGCTTTAACATTTCACTGGAAATACTTTGTAAGTCCCACCCCCAGAGGCTGGGAAGCTCAGCCCATGGAGGACTCCAGAACCATAACATGTGGAAACGAGAGGAAATCCCTCCGGCCCTGGCTCCACCAACTCACTATCTTACTTTACCAATCGAGGAGCAAACATCGGGAGTCACAGGGCTTGTTGCAGTACCTTCATAGTCTCAGGGATGAGACTGGAAACAGCAGAACCTACCTAAAGGAGCATGGGCCAAATGGCAGCGGGGAAAATCTTTAGCAAGGTGGCAGCAGGGAGGGACAGTTGCAAAACACTGGAGACTAACATTTTCATTTTCCTTCTCTTTCTTGGGATCAGTCCTTAACTCTCAGAGGAAAATGGCAGATCAGAATGTCTTTATAAGTGACAGAATAGACAGGATGTTAACAGCATATAACATGGATTCTAGAATTACATTATAAAAATCAGCACAATTTAAGAGACATACAATGTGCAGAAGATGCCTTAGGAACAAAATTATTTTGGAGAAAACAGGCAAGAAAATCAAATGGATGTGACATAATGAAAGATACCAACTCATGTAAAGAAAGAGTAAATCAGGGAAAAGGCACCTTGGAACTTAGAACAGAGTCAGAGAACCTCGTGTTGGTTGGCAGAGGCACCTGGCTCCCAGCTTTGAGCCCTCCACTCCCTGGGTGTCCCTCTGGGGCAGAAGATGCCCTGCGCTCAGAGCCCAGTGCCATTAAGCATTTATATCCTAAAGCCAACTCCTTTGTTCAAGATCTGTGCTCACTGGGCAGTCTCCTTATTCTAAATTTGCTTCCTGAGTTGATATCCTTGCATTCTAGTCCAGTTACATTGGTAACTGAATTGAATTTCTCTGGGTCAGTTACTCAAATTGGCATTCTGGTTGATACTGACTCGTGAGTTTGCCTTGTGTAAGTTATTTCAAGTTGTTTTGCCTGACACCTGTTTATAGAAACAACTGGAAAAATAAGAATGTCTGTCTGACAGTTTAGAACAGAAGCTGCCTGAGGACCAGTTCACATGTTTTCCCTTTGACAATCCCGCTTCTCCCTCAGCATCATCAGCTTCCCTCTCGCTATCCACATCCCTCACCCCTGGACACTGCCTCTGGACTTTTCTTATTCGCACCTCTCTGGTATACATTATGGGCCATGGTATCCTGCATCCCACAAAGGTGATTCTCCACTCAGCCTTAGTCTGACCAGGTAACAGAAGACTTAGGCAGCAGAGGGTGAAGAAAACAGGCTAGAATGAGCCCCAACACCTCAACACTGGTTATTTGGTTAACACTAACCCTTCCCCAGACTCAGTCAAAATATTTTCTGTCAACCCCAAGAGAAAGCTCCCAGCTTCAGTACATACTAAAAGCCACCAGTGCCCTGCCTGTTATTCTACCTGAAAACAAAGCCTAGAATTCCATATCTCATACGGGATGGAGAACCAGAATATGGGAAATTTAAAATACTTCAATCAGGTAGTCATGGTCCCCTAGGAAAATCACCCTCATGACACCATGGACCCTAAGAGCCAGAACAGTCCTGAGATATCATCTACTGTGACCCCCTTCTATTCTACTATGATGCCATTTTGTCTTCTCCAAAGACACATACCTGAGAAATGGGGTTAAAGCTCTTCTGAATCCCAAACCTAGGATTTTCCCACTACACCAATGTTTATAGCAGCTCAATTCGCAATTGCTAGACTGTGGAACCAACCTAGATGCCTTTTAATAGATGAGTGGATAAAGAAATTGTGATATATATGTATGTGTATATATATATATATATATATATATATATATATATATATATATATACATATATATATATGAATATTATTCAGCCATAAAGAAGAATAATATTATGGCATTTGCAGGTAAATGGATGGAATTGGAGATTATCATGCTAAGTGAAATAAACCAATCCCCCCAAAACCAAAGGCCAAATGTTTTCCCTGATAAGTGGATGATGATATATAATGGGGGTGGAGGGGTAAGAGAAGAATAAAGGAACTTTAGATTATGTAGAGGGAAATGAGAGGGAGGGGGGTATGAAACATCTTGGAATGCGACAGACATCATTACCCTATGTACATGTATGATTACATGAATGGTGTGAATCTATATCATGCACAACCATAGAAAAAAAAACATGTACCCCAGGCTGTAATAATAAAATAATTTTAAAAAGAAGAAAAAAATAAAAAATTAATTAGAAATGAAAGCTAAAATGTAATCCATGACCTGAAAGTGCAGATTTCACTTGGGTTTCACTCTTGATTGCTCACATGCCTTTTTACTCCTGGTGCACCACACCAGGTAACCTGAAGGAGCCCTAGGCCATGGCAATGATTAGAGGTCAGTTCCTCTGCTCTAACAGTCACAAATAGACTGGTTTTCTCCCACAAGGGATGTCCTTCTTTAGGCAAATCTTTGTGTGTATATTTTAGGTTCTCACACTCTAGAAGAATCAAGATATTATTTTATACTGTAGCAGATACAATTATAAACTTCCAGCTTAGTTCTTTTTTTAAATTTTAGTTCATTGTACACAAATGGAGTACAACTATCATTTTTCTGGTTGTACACAAAGTTGAATCATAAAATTTGCCTATTCATACATATATATAGGGTAAAGATGCTTGTCTCATTCTATTATCTTTCCTTCCCCACCCCTACCCCACCCCTCATTTTCCTCTATACAATCCATCCCTTCTCCATTCTTCCCTTACCTCCCCCAATCCCCACTGTGTGTCATCAACCACTTATAAGAGAAATCACTCAGCCTTTGGTTTTTTGGGATTGGCTTATTTCACTTAACATGATCTTCTCCAATTCCATCCATTTACTTGCAAATGTCATAATTTTATTATTATTTATGGCTGAATAATATTCCATTGTGTATTTATAACACAGTTTCTTTATCCATTCGTCTATTGACGGGCATATAGGTTGGTTCTACAATCTAACTATAGTTAATTGGGCTGCTATAAACATTGATGTGGCTGCATCATTGTAGTATGCTGATTTTAAGTCCTTTGGGTATAGGCCAAGGAGAGGGATATTTGGGTCAAATGGTGGTTCCATTCTGAGTTTTCTGAAGACTCTCCACACTACTTTCCAGAGTGATTGCACTAATTTTCAACCCCACCAGCAATGTATGAGTGTACCTTTTTCCCCACATGCTTACCAACACCTACTGTTTCTTGTATTCTTGACATTAGACATTCTAATTGGGGTGAGATGATATCTTAGGGTAGTTTTGATTTGCATTTCTCTTATTACTAGAGAGTTGAACATTTTTTCATATATCTGTTGATTGCTTACAGATCCTCTTCTGTAAAGTGTCTGCTCATTTCCTTAGCCCATTTATTGATTGGTTTATTTGTATTCTTGGTGTAGAGTTTTTTGAGTTCTTTATATATTCTGGAGATTAGTGCTCTATCTGACATGTGTGTGGCAAAGATTTTCTCCCACTCTGAAGGCT